>OY720432.1:116704085-117195535 GCA_963082735.1 Pocota personata
GCATCTTGTTAAAAAATCTGAGAAATGCAAAGCGGGCAATTCCCACTCATACCCCCACCATGACTAAGATTAGATTTGATCTTTTAAACAGTAGGCTTTGCGTAGAAAATTGGGAGGAAGCCTACGCCGAAGGCAATGTTTCGAAGGCTTATGACATTTTTCAACAAATCCTTCAAAACTATGTTAGATCATCTAGCCACAATGTGGTGCGAAAAAAATCAGAATTTAGATTAAAACCCTGGATAAACCATACCATCCTTAAAAAAATTAAACTCAAAAATCATCTACGGAAAAAATGTTTTAAACATCCACTTAATTCAATATTGTTAAGCCGTTTCAAAAAAAATGTGTAAAAATGTTAACAAGGAAATTAGGATGTACCGTGATAGGTACTATTATTCCAAAGTACAAAGTGCCCAAGGCAACCTTAGAAATGAATGGAAAGTGGTAAATAGTATCATCGACCGTAACTGTGACAATATTCCTAGCACTATTGTTCTTAGTAATCAAGGTACTGATATTATAGATCCTACATCTATAGCCAATGAATTTAATGACTTCTTTGGCTCAGTAGGACAATTGTCAATAAGAGAATGCCCCGCATATTGTATTCGTTGCACTGAATCTAGTTTAGTGGAAAGCACATCAAGTTGGGGAAGTTTCTTTTTTGAACAGATTACTGGGCTTGAACTTTTATGCATTATTAACTCTCTGAACAACTCGTGCTCCTGTAGTGAAGATGGGCTCTCTAATATCACCCTCAAGTGCATCGCTCCGAACTTAGTAGGCATTTTGGCTTACCTTTTTAACCTAAGTATTTTAACTGGAATTTTCCCAGACAAATTAAAGTGTGCTAACGTGAAACCTCTTTTTAAAAAAGGTAATAGAAAGGAGAAAAACAACAAAACACCTCAAGAGGATACATTTTTTTAGTCGTGCGCAGTATGGGTTTAGGGAGGGTCTTTCTACAGGAGATGCACTTCTAGAGTTCTGGCCGTTGATAAACAAGGGACTGGATGATAAAAAATGTTGCGGTGGTCTTTTCGTAGACATAACAAAAGCTTTTGATATGGTTGACCACGACATTCTTCCGAACAAAGTACATATATAATGCAGGTTTTCGCGGTTTTATATTTAATTGATTTGTGTCTTATTTAAAGGACAGAATACAAAAAGTAAAAATTGGTGACTGCTTTAGTAACCCGATGGTAATAAACCTAGGTATACCGCAAGGTTCTGTCATTGGCCCCGTTTTGTTTTTAATTTATATTAACTCGTTATTTAGTCAACCATTTATTGGAAAAGTAACTGCTTTCGCAGATGACCTTGGCATTGCATATGGTGCAACAAGCCCTCTGGATCTCATTGCGGATATAAACTTTGATGTTGACTTACTAAGAATCTGGTTTGCGAAACACAAATTAGTTGTTAGTCTTTAGATTTTCCAATTTACTTTCATTCACAGGATTGTGCTCGCAACTGTTTGCTCAACTGTATATGCAGTGGAGGAAATCTTAAGGCAACATACAATGAAGATGAAACTTGTAACGTTAAGTGTTTCAAAATTGAAATAGTTCAGCAATTCAAATATCTAGGTATTCTAATTGGCCAAAATATGAGCTGGTCTGAACACATTCTTTCGTTGAAACAATATTTTCGTTCGGTCATCCAATTTGTGACTATAGGATCTTAAGAATGGTCTACTTTGGTCTGTTCCACTCTAAGTTACAATATGGAATAACCTGTAACCTGTTGGGGGGGCGCCTACCAAACGAAAATTCAGCCACTTGTTGTTTTGCAAAAGTGCGCTATTAGGAAAGTGTGTACTGCTAACCGTTTTGCCCACTCTATGGTGCTATTTAAAAAATTGAAAATTCTGCCAGTTAGACATCTATACTACTACAAAGTATCGAAAATTTTCTTTATGAGAGGTGGCTACATGCAAAGTCTAATCTCTGACGAACATAATTTGCGTAGCAACTCAGGCGCCGTTGTCAGCATTCCCACTTTTCGCACCTCTCACTATAGAAGCTTTTACTCTATTGTGTCCTGCAAACTTTTCAATAGACTTCCGACGGATTTACGGTTGTTAAGAATACTGTCCGAATTTTGAATGGAAGCTGCGGGCGACAGGAATCTCCAACGTTTTTACAGTTTGTAGTCAAGCATTGTCCGACTGGTTCGAGTAAGGACCAGCTAACTAGAAACAGCGTTAGAACGTGTAAGTCCTCTTTGAGACGCACAGCCCCCGCAATCTAACCTAACCTATCATTGACTCCAAACTAACTTTCTCAGCTCATATTGATTTTATTTTATCCAAAGCGAGTTCTATGTTAGGTTTTCTAAAAAGAATTTCAGCAGTTTTCAAAGACGTGTACACACTAAAGACAATTTGAATGTCCTTAGTATTTCCCATTTTAGAATATTGTTCTGTCATTTGGTTTCCATTTTATGAGAACGCTATTATAAGAATAGAGACAATTACAAAAAAACTTACTAAGCTGGTCCGACGAAATGCCTGCCTATTTTGCAAGATATGCGCTAATAGATTTAAAAACCCTAGAAAACCGCAGGCAAACTCAGTGCGTTAGTTTCATAAAAGATATCTTAAGTGATACTATGCAATACATAGACGATTCGAAAACTAACTAATGTAAATCACAAACGTATCTATTTATCTACATATGGTCGTTGCATCTGTAAGAACCGATAAACAGAAAAGCACAAATTTGAAGGAGGTTAAAAAAATTGAATTTCCAAGCACGGATAGTCTTGTAAAAAAATGTATTTGAATTTAATCCTTAGCATCTGAGCGACGTGCTTCGTGCAGCTTTGTCGACGGGAAACGGAGGAATTCGATGGACTCTCACATCTCGACTACGCTGACGACGTATGCTTACTCTCTCATAGAATTATGGACCTCCACCAAATGACAGCAGATGTGGAGAGGGAGACTGGCGTCGTCGGGCTGAAAATTAATACCGCAAAAACTTAAATTATCAGTCTTGGAACGAACTCATCGGCTCAAATATGCATTGCCGGACAACCGGTAGAGAGAGTAGAGGATTTCCAGTATCTTGAGAGTATTGTCTCGACCGATGGTGGAACCGAAATGGATAAGCCAACAGAATCGCCAAACCAAAGTCCGCGTTCGGGATGTTGTTCAAAATATGGCGAAGCAATGCAATCAGTTTGAACACCAAGCTAAGACTGTTCCGCTCCAACGTTGAATCCGTGCTGTTATATGGATGCAGCACGTGGAGAGTGACCACCGCTATCACCAGAAAGCTGCAAACGTTCGTTAATAGGTGCCTGCACAACATCTTAAGGATTTTCTGGCCCAATCGTATCTCTAACGAACATCTTTACGAGAGAACGGGTCAGGAACCAATAGGCACAACCATCCAACGACGGAAGTGGCAGTGGATTGGTCACATGCTCCGAAAGGGTGACAGCTCCATAGCGAACCATGCTATGCAATGGAAACCCTTAATTCAGGACGGCAGAAGACCTGGTGGTCCAAGGAGAACATGGCGCAGAGCAGTCGAGAAGGAAGCACGGCAGTTGGGGAAAAGCTGGGGAGAGCTGAGACACATTGCCAGAAACCGTACACGATGGCGCGTAGGCGTAGTCGAGGCCCTAGGACCCACAAGGGGATATAGGACATAAGTAAATAAGTATCTGAGCACCAGTTCTCTATAAATTTGTTTTATTAAGAGATCCGTTGAGCTCTTGAAAATTCAATCTTCTCGTCGAATTTTGCAGGAAGCAAAGAAGAAGTAGATTATTCACCATTGCACCATTTTTATAAAACAACCTTCACGATTAATTATCGAAATAATAAACCGCTAATTAGGATGCATTAAATTTTCCACCTTATTGGTTAAAACTCTTAATTACCTCGACTTTCATCAATCGGAATAAGGACTACTTCATGAGCCCATAGGCTGATTATATTAATTTAACATTTAAATTATTATTAAATATTTTATAAGCTTACCAACCGATTTCATTCACCAACTTATGAGAAGGGATCAACACGATTCAAATAAATTCATTTCTTTCCTGCTCCTCTCGCAGAAATACTCACAAAAACTGCCAGCCAAACCGACAAAGTTTCTCTTCTTTCTTTCTGTAAAAACTTTTGAAACTTTTGATGCCCCGCAGTATGTTACGAGTACTTACACCGCAATGCACATTATCCAGATCCACATCGCAACCGAAGGTTAGCCAACATATTCTGCGAGTAGCAACCCAATCAAGAGGACCATTCAGTATCATCAACAGCAGGATAATCGCTACCGCGTGAGTTCAACCATAAATTTAAGTAATTCGCAACGTATCCGTAGTTAATAATGAAATTTGCATATAATTTGGTTACTTTTTCGTCCTGCGAACTTTGTCAGTGGTATACTCCGAAAACTTTGTTATGAATACGAGGGACCCCCGCGGGGTCTCTTGCCCTATTAAACCCCCACACATATGTGGCAACGATGTGACAAAAGATCCAACGTACTTACCCTGTTTGGTTTTACTGTCAACACAAGACGCAAGTTTGTGTGGATGCAAATTTAACTCTGCGTCGAACACTCTGTGTGTGTGAGAATATTTCAGGGATGCGACGAAGAGGGTCACACACGGGAAGGTATCCTTAACATATGAGTTGATAATTTTAATTTATATGCACGTGAGTAAAGGACACATATTTCCAACTAATTTTGTATTCATTCAGCATACGTCCCGAAAAAAAACTTTAACAATTTCCCAGGACCAAGGAGATCACCGTAGATACTATTTGGTTAAATTATTGACGCACATTATGTTTTCTTTGCTCCTACCCAAGATAAAAGAATTTAAATGGGGCCCCCCCCCCTTTCGGCTGAGGGGATGAATGTCTTCAAATCAAATTACTGAACTTACCTATGGTGTACGTGGCTCCATCCACTGTGAATGTGGCAGCTTTGCATTTGTTGAAGAACTTCGAGGCAAAGTCCATGGCACTGGTTTTGATGGCAGTCACCCGGCGCATGGGTGATCCTGGGCATGATGCTGTACTACCGCCAGCGGTAGTACTGCCGCTGGATGTATTCGATACGTTGCGTCGCAGGTACTGGGGTGAAGTTACCCTTGAAGGTGGGTTAGACATTATTGCAAATTTATTTCACTTCTTATTACTTTTCTTTTTTGCACTTTTTACTAAATGGGTTTTACTTCTTTCTTTTATTTGTCTGTTGAATTAAGTATCACAAAATCATTTTGATATTTTTTGTTGTCTCTGAGTTGCTTGGACAATGATCTAATAAATGAACGTGGAATTAAATTTAAACGACACCATTAGAGACAGAGGCGTTCATTGCAGTCGTAGTTCCTTGTGAGTGTTTATATATAACAAAAACAGACATTCGTACATATATTCTTACATAATTAGCAGTTCACTATCATAAAATTTAAATTTCTCTAATGCAGCAGGTGGCGCAATCTTATAAGAGTTCTATGCCGATAATATGTAATTGGTTGCTATCATATTATACTGTACTCGTAGAAGTCATAATGACAAGCAGAAAGATATTGAGCCACCCAGAAAACTTGATGCATCATCACAACCACCATTAACGATTTGCGTTTGTAAGAAAAATTATATATTCTAAGAACGATATCTATTTAATTTTATTGATCTCCTTTGGTATTGCTGAATAAGCCATTCGTGAAATTTTATTTTGGGGTTTTCCCATTCAGGATTATGACCCGAAAAAATACGAATGCCATAAGCGACTATGGATAACAGCAAATTTTTAGATTATATTCAACTCGTAAGGTTTGGAACACATGATACCAAAAAAAAAAAAAAAAAATAATTAAGACACTAACTCACCATCAGGATCAGCCCCTGAACCACCGATTACTTAAAATGTAATGACCAACTGGATAGTCGACATTGTTGATTCAGCTGGTGAGGGACATATTAAATGTATTCCCCTTCTTGTCTGCTTGTGGAACGCATGATTTCATGCTTAAGTAATTGCTTCATACAGTTTTTTTGATCGTTGTGGTTGCGAGCATCAGGATACGATAGACGCTTCAAAGAATTATCAAACTGAATCTAGTTAAATCAATTACACTTGCCTTAAGAATAGAGTAGATTCACAAGGAACTTGGAGAGTTCTTTAATTGATTTTTAGCACCTGAACATGATGTGAACACTTTTCCAATTTGTACTCTCTTGTAAGCTATGGAAGGTATGAAATTCACTCTATCATACGGAATATCGTCTATGCGAGGGTAAAACCTACAATGCGCACATTTTGAAATTGAAATTAATGCACTTGTACCAAATGAAGTCAAATGAATACACTCACATTGGCAGAGGCAAACAAATCACTCCAACTCGATGTAGAGAAGCATTGCCATTTGGAGAACCATATCTCATCATATCTCGTCAAAAATAAATTGTTTACATATATTCGTACATATAACTCAACTTCATAAAAATTGTGCAATGTTGGTTTGACCTAGCAAATACGATATACTAGTAAAATTAATACTGGTAATGCCACAGGAGCGGAGATGGAATGTGCGTCACCATCCGAACCGATTGATCCTGGAGATCTGAGATTTGAACACCAGTGGCGAACGAATTTGTTGGTAATCATTTTAATAAGAAGTGTGACACTTTAAGATGTGACCTCTGCGTAAGTGAAATAGCTGAAATAGCGGGAAACCCACTGAGCAACTCCTACTAGAGCCATATTTTGCAAATAGGGACGGTTTTACAGATTCTGGAACTGCCCCTCAAAACTTAATATTGTAACATAATGTAGCATAATAACTACTCCCACAAAAGTAAGCAACACATTCCGAAGTGTCTTCTCGGAACACATTCGAGGTTCGTGTCCACGGATAGAGAAGGATTATGTCTAAGACGACGTCGCAGAATTAAGAGAGAATTATAACCACAAGAGATTATTGGCTCCAGCTGTCATCTTGGAATTATTACATCAGAATTTTCTCGTTCCAGTGGTCGAAGAATTTGCTAGAAGTTTCTGGCTATCAGAAATTCGACTATATAAGAACAGATGGCAATTGAGGCAGGGGCAGTTGGGTTTCGAACCGCACGAAGAGATTGGAAAAGTTGAGAGTTAACAAGAAGAAGTAATTAGTTTGGATTTGTGAATTAAGTAATTAAAATGAGATAAAGTGATTTGAGAAGAAAGAGACCTTGTAAGGAAAGAATTTGCGAAGCACAGTATAGTGTGAACTTGAGTTGTTCTATAGACTAGAAAATAAAGAAATAATCTCACAGAATAACGTTTTATCTACTCGAGCCGCAGCTCGCATATTACAATATCTACCCATACTGATTCCGAAAATGTAGAATCTGTCGAGAATTTTTTGATTGCAATTAAAGAGAAACAAATAAACAAATTAATTCAGCAAACACGTTTTTTTAAGTCGATGAATCAGAGTTCGGAGTCAGAATTTAAAAATACAAAATGGTTGATTCAAAATAACGCTCAAAAGTTCAAAAGTATACAAAACTTTTTTTTTCGTAAAATAATAAAGCCAAATATTATAAGTAAAAATTTCTTCGTGGTCTCTAAATCCGTATCCGAAGTCAATATTTTCAAACTCAAAGTGGCGGATTCAAAATGACGTTCAGAGAATTAAATAGAATTGAGTGAAAACTGACATCGATTAGTCCAAACATACATATGTAACTATGTCTTGAAAGCTTCTGAATTCAAATCCGATGTCAGAATTTTCAAATTAAATATGGCGCAATTTTTTTTATTTCTGACTTTTGATTTAAATTTAGCGAATCCGTAAACCTTTTGGCAAATATTTTACCTTGTCCGCCATTTTTAATTCGCCATTTAGAATTTTGAAATTTTGACTTCAAATTTCGGTTCAGCGAACCAAAAAAAAGTCTGCTACTCATGATTTGGTTTTCTTTATCATTTTACGAACAAATTGAATTGAATCATATTTGTGAAGTTATTTGCTGTAATAAACAATTAAATCCTTCATTTATTCACGATTCTTTGTGTTTGGTCTTGTAAAAGTGTAAAAGTGTATCTCTTTACACCAAAGAGTGAACGCATTCTTTCGTATTTGTAGTAACACCGAAGGTTTTGTCAAATTCAGCTGATTTTTATTTATAAAATCACTTGCTAAGGTTAACACACCACATTTTCCTCGTCCATATTTTGGTCAATTCTTTTTTTTAATTTTTGAGAGAACCGAACTTAATTTACTAGTTGAGAGAACCAAAAAAATGTTACACTTTTACACTCTCTGTAACAATAGCGTGGAAGCATTGCTAAAGTGTGAAAGTGTGACAAAATGATAGCCAGTGTATTTTGTTGTTGATTTATAAGAAAACGATACACTTTTACAATGATACAAGCTGTGGCTCAGTGGTTAAGTGCGGGATCACTGCGCAAGAGCTTCAAAGTTCGAATCCAAAAAAAACATAAAAAAAAAAAGTTTTCTCACGGTCCCACCTCTCGCGAACGTCTGACATACATTCGAGAGTAAAAATTGCCAATTGGACTTTTCTCAATCGAAAAATTGCCATTCAGAAATGGCATACAACTGTAGGTCTGAAGTATTCGTGAGGTGCACAGCACGAGTAGCTGCGGGAAGTTAGGCCAGACCCTGCATTGGGCTGTTAGCGCAAGATTGTTGTTATTGTAAGAAAACAATACACTTTTACACTTTGACACTTTTACACTTTTACACTTTTACAACGATACAAGACCAGATACTACGAAGCTTGAATACCCCTATTATTTTTTGTAATTTTTAAAGAGTTTTGAAAAAATGAATGCTCTGTTTTGCAGACACCCCGGGGTCTGCTCACTATTTGTCATAGTTTGACAGGACTACTACCTAAAAAGTTACCAAAATGCACGACTTTTGACACACTTTATATACCTTTTAGTGTGCTCAATTTGTAACACAATTATGCTGGAAATGTAATTAAGCGAGGGGCAATTATCCAGGGATTACTGACACCACTGTGGTTCTGTCAAAGATAAACAGCTGATATTTGACATCTGTGAATTGACATTTGTAATTATGCAGCGATATACGAGAGAACAACTCATTTTAATTGTTAAGAACCATCCCCGATACATTTAACCAAGAAATTGATTTAAGAATTTAATGGAAAAATATGATCGAATCGGGTCAGTGTTGGATGTGCAAAGACCAATGTGTCCTTGGCCGGTCACGTGAAAATATTGCCACAGTAAGTTACAGTATTCGTGACAATCCGTCAAAATCCTTTCGCCATCGTTCCAGGCAATTGAACTTTTTCTACAGCTCCACGCGAGACGCATTTTAACAAAAAAGATATGCATTTGCATGCCTTAAGAACCAATTGACTCAGGAATTGAAGCCAGCTTGACTTCGTTGATTGGGTGTTAGAGAACCACCAAATTGATGGCGATTTTTCGAACAAATTCATCTTCAGCGATGAGGCTGACTTTCAACCGAATGGTTACGTAAACAAATAAAATTTTCGCATTTGAGGTCATGAGAATCCACGAGCCATTCACTAACAACCAGTGTATCCACAAAAAGTCAATGATTAGTGCAGATTTTGGACCGGCGGTGTAATTACGGCCCGTACTTTTTCCAAAATCGTGGTGCTGCTGTAACTGTCAATGGTGAACGTTATCGGGACATGATAATAAATTATTCTTGATGTGAAAGACATGTGGTCTCAACAAGACGATGCCACACAGTTCTTGCACACTACTCGTAAGCTTCACGGCCGCGTCATCTCTCGTTTCCGAGGCCAAAATTCGCCACCAGAATTATGCGATATCACGCTGTTGGATTTGTGTTTGTGGAGGAGAAGGTGTATACCAATGACCCCCAAACTATTGCAGAGTTAAAGGACGAGATTCTAAATGTTATTTATAAACTACCACAGGATTTATGCCAAAAAGTAAAGGCCAGCCGTGGGGCCCATTTGGCCGATATAGTTTCCCATCTCAACATTATATTGACATAAAAATATCAGCAGTTTATTAAAAACCAATGTGTTCCATTGCAAATTTAAATTACAACGTCCTTAATGTTGGAGGTCATTCACTATATCGAAAATGTTCATTACTCGTGTATCGAACACTTTTTATCCGCAAAATTTATTTTACAATTCTTTTGTGCGTTCGTTTTCTAGTACAGTAAAATCGTATGGAACAGTTATTTATTTAGAAATGTCAATGTAATTAAAATCTGCGTTCGTGATATCGAAATTCATTATATCGGCATTGGTACAGACGATAAATCTTTTTCATCAATCAGATTGAAAAAAAAAAATATGAAATGCGATGAAATGTGAATGTGTGCTTGAATAAAATTCCGGTTTGATTTCAATCTTCATTTCAATTTTTGCCTAAAATAAATATAGATGCGATGGATAGAAAAAAAATGTCTGTTGTAATTTCTAATGCACACAAGTCAACGCTGAGTACACCTAGCATACATTTGAAAATTTCTTTGATTTAGTCACACTCTCCGGAACGGAAAATCATGAAACACTAAAAGAACAGCTCTACTCAATATTGAGGGAAACAGATACAGCTCACAGAAACAGACATTCAAAAAGCCATAAATTCGGAAAATCGACTAATTTATCCCAGCTTAGAATTCAACTTAGAAGAATGTAACTATTTTAACGATAGTAACAGTTGCAGAAATTTCACTTTGAGTTTGTTCTTCCGAGCTTTTGAAAACCATATACTATGGATTATTCCATTCAAAATTGCAATATGGCATCGCTTGCTGGGGAGGTATCTATTTAAATAAAATACAGCCTCTTCTAATCTTAGAAAAAAGGTGTTTTGAGACTAATCTGTAATAAACACCGTTTACATCCTTCCTTTCCATTATTCCGTGTTTTGAAAGTTCTTCCAATTCGCCACTTATACTGTTTCAAAGTGCTAAGAATATTCTTCTCTAGATCTCCGTGTAAATTCGTCTCATTCTGTTGCTGTGCCCATTTATCGCACCACTGCGTTTCGTAATTTTTACACAGTAGACTCTTGATTCGCAAAATAAGTTTAAGAAACTTCTAAAACATTGGCTATTTGGTTTGGATTTCAAAAGTTTGGAATCTCTTTTATCTGTCCAGATGTAGATACATTTATTAATATTATTGGTTGCGCATCCTTCTCCGTCTTAATCTAACTAAATTTAAATCTTTCTTTTGTTTTGGATTATATTGTCTTGTTAATTGCATTTATTTTTATCTCATGCTTGTTAATGGATATATATGTATGAATAAATTTTTTCTAAGGGTCACCCCACCCATAATCTATCAGAAGTGTAGCTATTTTGAAGTGACATTTGACACTATTTTTGTTATTAAAATATAAAATGTCACCAACCTTTTTCATTTTAATATCTATTTTGTACTATATTATAAGTTAAACTGTATGAAGATTTAATGAGGAATAAATGAATTGACCGAGAGGAGAATTGCTAAATCTAAACGGCACACCTTTTAGTAATGCTGAAAACAAACACTGTACTCGTACCTTATGTAACCTATGCGCTAAAGAAAATACATTCCATTTTATTGGCATCTGTCCCATCCTGAGGCAATGGAGATTGGAATACTGTAAAGCAACACTGACACTGGAGGAGGTGATAGTTATACTTAATGGGCAAAGCTGGGAGATGTTGCATGGGTACTGCGAAGCAGCGCTTAGATACCGAGGTCTTATAATGAGTGAATTTCTGTAACTTGAGAAAATTAAAAACAATAATAACAGAATAATATATGCATAGTATAGTGATCAATACATAGTGTCTATCTGGCAGACGGCTTAGCCATTGCCTTTATAATTCATTTATTTATGTATATTTTCGGAATCTTATTATGTCAATAAATGAATCTTATCCATCACATTCTCCAATCTTTGTACTTCAAAATATGTGCAAATTTGTGCTCAGTTGTGACGTTGTTCAATCATTTTCAAGAAAAGATTGATTGTCTGCATCGAGCTTTAAAATCGAGGGTGCAGTGGACCTTTTTGTCAGTTTATTATCATCGAATCAAAATATTGTATTTTGTTTCTACTTTGAATCAAACTTGTAAAACTTTTCTTGTTTTTCCAAGACAATTGGACAATTGAAAAACGCAAAAAGTTAAAAGTCAGTACAGTTCGATTGGTTTATATATCATACTCGTACAACCAGCATGAATACCCCTTTGAATGATTGTTATGCCAGTTGGATAAATGGGTAATAAGAAAGCGTGATTACGTGTATATAGACCATAGCCTACACATTTTATTCTGACCATTTTACACCCTCGTAGAAAATTTAAAGGCAATCCCCGAACCCTGTTTGTGTGAACGAAAAACATACGTATGTATCACACCAATTTATTTCAGGTGTACTGCGTAGGTACATTCACATGTAATCCACCTTCTAACCCAATTCTTATAACTAAAATAATTGACGAATATGTGTGTTATACTGAATAGAATAGCCACCAATTTTGTATTCTTTGATTTAAATCAATAATTTTAATCAAATTAATGTGATTACGAGTATGTAGATTCCTGAGTAAAATAATCAAATTCAAACCAATTTACGGCAATTTTTCGTTCATTTAATTCACTGTAATTTCCGTGTTAGGCGTGCAATCAAAAAGGTGAAAGCATTTTAATAAATTACATCTGAATTAATTTATTAAAAATTAGCTGAGAGCAGTTGCTTATGGTAAAGCAATTTCCCTAAAATTAATTTGAGTTACCAGCTTGGTTTTTAGTCCGACAAATCGACAGTAAATAGGAAAAAAATTAACTGGAAAATAAACAGCTCGAAAGTCACCATATATTCATTGGTTTCAAAGCCACATAATGAAAAAAGTATCCTTTCGAGCTATACAATGCCAGAACTTGAATTTTGGACATCGAAAACAGTGGATGACTCTTCTTCTTAAATCTTTTCACTCCTCGAGGGACACAGGGCGTCAACAACTTCTGCGCGCCATCTTGTTCGGAGTTCTGCAACGCATTTGAGCTACCCCAATTCATAATCAAAGAGCTTGATTTCTCCTCAACTGTTCTGCGCCACGGTTACCTAGGGCGTCCCGTAATTCTGCCCGCCTGGCTGAGCGGATCAAACTGCATGGCATATTTCGCAATGGAATTGATTTCGCGCCGTAGGCTATATCCAATCCACTGCCACTTTCTCCTTCTTATAGTAATGTCTATGGGTTATTGGTGCTTTTTCTGATAAAGTTGTTCGTTGGATATACGATTAGACACCTATTTTCGAAGGTATATGCATAGCATTCCGAACGCAGCTTTCGCCTTTCAATTCGGTGCCACCGCTGTTGGAAGGTATTTACTAAAGGTATTCTGAGTTATTGCACAAGATGGCGCAAAAGTCATCACCCTATCGGAGATGCTTTCGTTTTTTGCAAATGGCGTCTTATGTCATCGCGACTTACACATTCATGAAGTAAACAGAAGCAGAATACACGTAGACAAACAATGGATTGCTGTACTCTTCAAGATCGCGGAATAATTGTGTCAATGTTTTTGACAAATAATCGGTCGGTGGTCAGTGAATGTCGTCGTCGACTCTCTGATTATGTGGCACTAACTGGGCAAACACTGCGGCATTTAGACGCCCGCCTCGAAGCGGGCTCAACACGGAACAGTATTAAACGTGGCTGGCCCCGAAGTCTAAAAGATCGCTGCTGTGTCTGCAGATATCCAAGAGGACCCTCAATTATAAACCAGACGACGGGCCACGCTATTGGGCATTAATCAACAGTGAAATTACAGCCAAGCCCTCCTAAACTTCGACCGCGATGAGAATAATTTTTCAGCAATTCTGGGGCACTGAAAAACAAAGTGTAACACACGAGGAGCCATTACATCCTCCTAAAGTCACTGCTTGGTGCGGCGTTTACGGAGGAAAGGTGATTGGCTCATATTTTTTCGAGGACGGCGTCGGCAACACTGTTACTGTGACTGGTGAGCGCTAAAGAACTATTATTAATGGTTTGGAAAACATGCGGTTCCAGCAGGCCGGGGCAACTTCACACACATTACATTCTACAGCAAGCGTTTCTCGACTGCTTAATCTCTCGTTTTGAAGTCACGGCTATATACGAACAAGCCATAGACATTCGACAAGAAGTGGAGAATTTATCTCCAGAAGTTTTGAGAAAAGTCTTGGAAAATGCTGTGGAACGAGCACGAATGTGCACCAACTCTGGCAGCAGCCACTTGACCGACATTATCTGCGAGACGTAATGGAAAAAAATGTAAACGCCTAGTAAACATAATCAACAAACAGATCCAATTCTTTTTATTTATAAAGTTACTGGCTTAGGAAATCGAGTGAGAATTTTTGCGCCACCTTGAATATGTATTTTTGTTAAATGACTTCAGAACCTACACAAAACTTCTGAACGAAATTGCATAACTTTTAAGATTTAAGACCTTTAAGAGGTATGAACTAGAAAAGTTGAATAAAATCCTCACATTTTATCGAATTTCTTGCAATTTCAGTTATTTGTATAACTGATGCCCAATTTTGTCAAAATTGTTTAAAACTATTGAAATTAAAAGTAAAATAACTGAAGAATGATCTCTGATCCAATGCAAAGGCCAACCAGCTTTTTGGAAGAATTTACTGCAAAAATTGATACTGTCAGTGGGCCCTACTGTCTCACATTTTTCAAGTGAATTAAGCGGCTCTGTTCGTAGCAAGGTAATTAACACATCGTCCTATCTCACTCTCGACTTTTAGTTTTAATAATCTACGTCCTGGATGCAAACCTCATTTCCTAATAGTAACTATGGTATGTCATTTAATCCCTCTAAGCAAATCCTCATCATCTCCTCTCTGTTTTGAAACCAAAACTCGCTCTAATCGTTCAATTAACGCTAAAGATAATTCCCATAGATCCCAATACGGGTAACACCCATCTTTCAAACGAACCTCAACACAAAAAACCACTCATACTCGTATAGCTACGACCCAGTCCATTCGTTTTTAATCCGTAAATCTTACTTCATTCAACTTACGACCAACTTGGCATGGCCAGCAGAGTACGCACTAGAATTGTGAAATTTTCCTGGAAACATCATACACAAACAAAGGAACGAAAAACCTACTCAGTCGAATTTCCACGTGAATGCTTTGAAGAGGAATTATCCAGCAAAATAAAAAAAAAAAATTAAAATGGCACTTTCCTCTCCCTCTCTCTCTCTCTTTGATTTTCTGTGTTCGCTTTACTACACCGTTAAATCGATGGGAAAACCTAGAGATTGATAGCCCTATGTGGGTGGTGGTAAATTTTCTATTTTCATCGAGTAGGTTTTCTACAAAATTAAATAAAGTATTAGAAGATACTTTATCCGTATCTCATCATCATGATCATCATCATCATTGGAGGTTTCACCTTCTCCTCACTCCCTCCCAACGTGTCTAAATATTGATTTTTTTTTTAAGTTGATGTTATTTTTGGGCTACTACAGAGGAAACATGCTCGTTCATCTGGTTTGGTTACATGAAAACTAATATCCGTTTGTTAGATAAACGCTGGTAGATAACACAAACAACAACAGGACAAAAATTGCAAATTAATACAGAATGATTGTTTTTCATCTGTAGGATTTTATCTGAAGAGTCTTACACTCTGCCACTTTACGAATACCCTATGTATCTGCGGTGGTCTATCTGAAATCGATTTCTTATCAAATTCTATTAAGAGGACAGTTATTACTTGGCAGCAGTCTCCTCTCGAATGTGTCTTCACAAATCCACTTCAGAATTGAGAGTAATCTAAGTTCAATATTGATTCTATGGTCAAACGAGAATGTCTGCTTTCACTTTCCCCTTGGTTGATGGAAAAAAAAAGTATCCCTCCGCACCTTAAAGATACTTTTCTCTATCAAGGAGTAGTAATTGTGGCTGAACAAAGGATAATCCTCGCCCTAGATCGATGCTTACATTTCGTTATCCTGTCGCTTTGCATTCAACAAAGTTATGAGAATTTGGATTCTGTAATCTTTGGATTAAGTTCTGTGAGTTAATCTCAATAAAAATTGAATCAATATCCTTCTGTCAGACTCTCTGATAGAAACCTTCTATTTTTCATTTAAAACTTTGTGTGTGCTTCCGCATAGTGAGTATCGATCGATGGTGCGTTTCATCGTCGATGTATCGATATCGTATGGGTATCTGTTTGCTTTTTGGCTTTTTGACGGATGCATGTAGAGTACTTTAGCAAATGTGTTTATCGTTATGCAGTTACGTTTTCCGGGGCAATTTCCATACGAGGCACTTGGGTAGCAATGTAATCATCTTTACGGGACAATTTCATTCAATGATGTTGACTGTTGATAGAGGAGCCATATTGTGAGGATATGAACCCTCTTTGGTCCTACAAATTTTGAGGCAATCTCAAGTGGAGGGAATCTTCAATGACAATTTAAATTATAGAGTACAAAGCAAGCCATTAAAGCGAATTGAAAAGTGGCCAATTTAAGTTGTATTAAAAAATCTGGAACTTATTTTTATCCTGCCGCTCTTTCTTTATCAGGGAAGTCAATTCTGTTGGAACTTCATTTATTAAACGTAGTACTAATAGATTTCCAAGAATCCTTCAAGAGAATTGATGAAATATTTGTGGGTACCTGTGCCATTTAAACTTTAAGAATTTCCTTTCTAAGTTGATTGAGGTAATTGCGTATCGCAACGT
The DNA here is from genome assembly GCA_963082735.1 of Pocota personata. Lineage (NCBI taxonomy): Eukaryota > Metazoa > Arthropoda > Insecta > Diptera > Syrphidae > Pocota > Pocota personata. The sequence goes on from OY720432.1 coordinate 116,720,833, forward strand.
TGTTCGTTTCTTGTCAAAGAAGAAAAAAAGAAATTCGTGGGCTGCAGAGGTTTTTCATGTACTTTAAAGATTTAATTATAGAGCAAAGCTCTGGCACGAGGTACTTTTAGTGGCAATGGAAGAACTGTTGGAGATATACCTAAGAGCAGAAGGTACAATTCGTTTTTCAGTGACCGGTGATCAGGGCAAAAAATGGAAAAAATATTCATATGAAACTCTAACGAAATATTTTGGAGCCTAAATTAGTTGGTTTAAATAAAAAACAATCGTGGTGAAATATTTAGCTTTTCAGCTTTTTTATTAAAAGGGTTTCACTACGCCTAAAAGCCAATGGGTACTGTGGACTTAAAAGATCTTTTCGTCATTTACATCAGGAGATCTTTAACCTTCCTAATAAAATTTTCCGTAGACGCATTTTAAAGATCTTCGGCAAAAATGAAAGGAATTCTACTCAAACAGTCTACTACTCGACTTCCTCTAGGCAGAGTTGGCTTTAAGTGGATAAGAAACTTACTTTGGATATCATCCCTCTTGTTTTTAGAGGTAGGTGTCTTTGGCTTACCCAATAATGGACTAGATGGTTCTCTTAGCCCCTCTCTTAGTCCCTATGTAGTTTATGATCTGCGAACAATTTTATATAACCCTGGTGGCGGATTCATTAAGATTGTGGAGCCTTACACTGTTCCTTAGATCTAGTTCTGGCCAGTTTGTCACCAATTTAATTGCATTCAATATTTAGGTGCCCTCAAACTTAGTAGAGCTTAACTTTATTATGTTTAGATAGTGTACTGAAGTAGTACTCAACTGACCCAGAGATCAGAGCCTAGCGGTTTGAATGTGGCTTTGTTATATCTCAGTATATTATTGGAGACCCTAATACCAGAGTCAGTTCATTTCGATACTTGCACGTGAATAGCCTGAAAAGCACAAAAATACTTTCCAAGTGATTTCTAGATTTCATGGGTGGACCCAGAGACACCGGTAGCAACTCCAGTATCCATCTTCAATTAAAGCGACCCTTCATACTCTATTTTGTTTCCGAAGTAATTTTTTTTGGGCCAAAACTAGAACTTGAGCGTCGGAGTATCTGATTACTTAAAGAAAAGTACTCGTTGCGAAGGAACCACTCCACAGGTTTCGGATAAGGACAACATAATTTTTGTTGAAAACGAAATAAGGACATACATATGTAGGTAGCAGGATATAGGTAGCGAATTACGAAGATTATCGTCAAAGCAGGCTTGGGCAAGTAGCTTTATGGTTTAATTCACAAATTTAAGCTTAGCTTACGGTCATGCCCTACAGAGAATAAAGATGACATCCCCACAGATTGCTTCAACGAGCACATGATTCTCACAATTATTTAAATAGTCATAAGAGGACCTGGAGGCCTCTTGATCGACAAATTATTACCCAGATCGATAGTACTGCAATCGACGAAAGATGCTCCGAACATAGACTCGCAGCACTGCCTCGTTGCTGGCCAGGTACTCATGCGGATATTCTGAATATCCCAACATCAAGGTGCTGAGATAAAGTTTAAAATAAAACGGCTACAATCACAGGAGACTATCAGAGCCTGCGCCGATCGAGTGTCACTTAATATCTCAAGACCAGTCGCATTATTGCAAGAAAGTCATTCGAAATGCCACCTTTAGAGTGCAGGGTTTCTACCACTGATCACAAAGAAATGCAAAATTTTATGGAGAGTGCCGCCAAGCACACGCATTGAAACAAGATGTGTTTATGTAAAGCGGCGATGCATAGAGTGACAAAAGTAGCTTACTAGATGTACAATCGAATCGTATGGAGAGGCATCAAGAAAAATTCAAAAGTTTTACCAAAAGGTAAGGAGAACACAGAGCCTCGACAGAAACCTACAAGATTGAAGAATGAAATCTTGTAGTAGGATCAGAATAGGTGCTGGGAATTTTATAGAGATCACTTTGGCAGATTCCAATGACGACCAAGGCTGTCCTGCCATATGGAATGCTCCATTCAACCAGTAAGATGTCAACCAACATTTCTATGCCCGGGTACCCAACAGAGCTTTACATTGTGTTGCGTACCAAGAATTCGTAGCTCTTCGCGACGTGCCTGGCTGTCAATGAAAATGTAATATCATCAGTGGTATAGTTTTCAATGCAGCGTTTTGGGTAGCTGTTGTCACCGCCAAGACCTCCGCTTGAAAAACACTGATATAGTCTGGAAGTCGAATTGACTTGTTCAAATTGAGTTTTTGAGAAAAAATCCGTGCACCTACTCCCACATCCATCTTGGATCCATCAGTGCAGATGGAGATGGATTTATCATTTAGCGGGACATTAGTTTCCTATTCCTCCCGACTCGGAAATGGACTAAAAAACAGTTTATGAAAGTCTAAATAGGGCACTATGTAGTCTGTGCTAACATCTCCGCGAAAAATCTGCGCATGCCCCGTCAAGTTTGACCTTCAACCTTCAGATTGGCTTAATCTTAGAGCACTTCTAGCTGCAGATTCTTGTGCAAATAGTTCTAAAGGTAATAGATTCAGTATGGTCTCTAATCCTGCAGTTGGTGTGCTGCGCATCTGCAAAGAAAACGAAGTAAACCTTAGTCAACAATCTGACTGGTCCATATCAGTGGGTCTTTAAGCTAGGAAAATCCACTATAGATCAATTATTCACATTAAGTCAATCGATACCGAGCATCTTTCAAAATAGCTTATGATGCTGTTAATAGAAACTAGCCCATTTTCTGTTAAACTTATACCGTAGAAGTTGAAGCCGATAAATAGTTGTGCAAATAGCTAAATTCAATTGAAATGGTTTATAATAAAAAAAAAGCTTTCCTTCAATTGCATGCCTCCCTCAATCGCCTGCCTTAATAGATTTACTTAAGAATTTATTCCTAATCCTCCTTTAATCTCATACAACCTCAATAAATTTCCCAAGAAAACCCCAACTTTAACCTGCTTTTATCGGAAAAAAAAATTAGAGAAAACCTCTTTAAGGAAGAATCCTTATCGATTTAGCTTTATACCCCATGATACTCGTAATCACATAACCCTGTTCCACCCCAGCGACTTATGACACCCTTATCCCAGCCGAATTAGAGCAAATTTATTGGGAATTCCTTCGCTGATCCGAATCTGTATCAGGTTCATTTAAAAATAAAAATAACAAAACATAAATATATATATATATAAAGGGCAAACAAATAAAAAAAAAACTTAAAACTACCATTGGCCCCTGAGGACGAGCGCAATTCGACCCAATGAAATAAATCAAAATCCGATCAATATTTACATCCCATCAGGCAGATTAAAAAGGGAAGACGTACATACTAACCCCTGAACACACACGCACACACAAATACATTGACTCATGACCCGACTGGTGAATGGGAAGACGAACAGACAAACGGCAAGAAGGATATTTCAAATACCATTCATCGGAAATACGACTCTTTGTGTGCTATCACCAGCAGCGTACTATCTGCTTCCGAACCGTAGCTCACAAAAGTGAAATAAATATTCATAAATCTGATAGAATCGGATAATGGAATACAGCCAATAAAACGCAACGGCGAACATAAACTACAGGTCCTTACTTGCAAAGTGAACGTTTCACGTTGGGCGCCATAAAATTCTGCTACTTTGTACGAAACTGTCCATCTGGAAGAAAGTACTACTCATTGCAACTGTATATCCCTATCTGAGACTTTTTTACGATCCTGGTCACAATTCTATTGCTACACAAAGGGGATTATCCTTGCTGAATACTGGCCATTTGCTCCCCCTCAGTACTACATTAATCGAAGGATCACAACAACTGCAGTTTGTATCCAGGGATGAGCTTATTTCTGATGGATTTATAGCATCACAAGCATATCTCGAAAGTGTTATCCATCGCACAAAGTGCGGCCACCGGAACAACAGGTGCAATTTAATTTTGAATTTTTGCTCACTCTCAAATTATTGCATAGGTACGTGTATGTGTATAAATCATTAGAACAAGGACACAACCCTACCTTGTCAGACAATAAATTTCCTCTATTCGTTAACCCAGATTTTCTTGAGAGACACTGTCCTGTTCATCTCTGTGTTGGTAATTATCTGACGTTACAGGACATACATAGAAGCGGAGCACTTCTAGGATGTTTTTCTATTTAATGGAAATACTTTTTCCGTGGCAATACCCACACCATCACCCCTGACACTTGGCCAACTCAGATTGCACTCACCTCAGTCAGTGTAGTGATGCTGTAGATACGCCATTCAAGGCAAGAGGTCAGGAGGAGTTTACCTAGGGTATTTGTATGTAGTATCGTCCTTTTAGCCTTGGAAGGTTAAAATTATCGGTGAAACACTTTACCTTGATTATAGCTAGACTCAAAAGCGGCCATATTGTTGGCATATTTTATGACCAAACGAGATGGTTAGAAGTGGATTTTTCTTCCTCCTTTTTTTTTTTTTTTTTTGTTTCTTTTCATTGGTGGGTGGATGTGGATGGTAGTACGGAAGCGTGTCTGGGTTTGTTTTTGTAAAAGGATGGGTATAATGTGATTAAGAGCGAAATTGAGAGCTTACTTCATTTGATTTTGTACCTTGCAAGAGCAAAGAGATGGCTTATTAGAGAGAAGACAAAAAAAAAAAAGGCGACGACTTTGTGTGTCCTTTACACAGGTGATGTCTAAAAAGAGGAAATATCTATTGAGTAATAAAAGTTCCGATTTTGTTTATATATTTTCCGCTCCATCCGTCGCGTCGGTCGATAATTTGAAGGGAACGGTGTTGCGTGTTCGTTAACGGAAATTCTTGTTTTTTATTGCCATCTTCTTGGTTGGCCGTTCACATTGTTGTGGTCATATATATTTTGTATCTCTTATATTCTACGGGATATTAAATTGTGCTCATAAACTTGGAAGTAGTGTTATAGAGATCCAAGTGGTGGAAGTGGAAATTAGGTTAAAGACATATTTTTCTTTAAAATTCAGTTCCAAACAATTATGTCCTTCAAACAGGATAAGGTCTAGCGTCAGTATGACACTTAGTCAATTCAGATTGCCACATTAGATTCTTTTTACGACAAACACGGTTTTGTTACACAAATTCATTAAAAAACTTATTCATACTTTCATTATAAATAGATAGGTAAAAAGCGGTCCTCGATGAGATGTACTTTGACCAACGTAAGTTCATTGTGTTACCAATATGGAGAAGTTATTACGATCCCTATCCACTTCTGAAACCGTATAATCCTTTCAATGAAGACATTGCTTTTGGCACAACGGATTTTGTTCAGATCAGATCGCTCAGATCGTTGAAGAAGAATTTTCTTAGAGCAGCCCTTCCGATACAAGCAAGGGAGGGAAAGTGAACTCCTAGTCTCCTCCTCTTCTTTACAGCTTCTGCAGAAATCAGTGCTCACAAGTATGTCTGCCAAGGACGCAATGCCCGCTGATGACGTAAATGTGTCTGGTTTGGAGATCAATATAGTATTTTAGTAGTACCCTTGACCCGGCCTAGCAGTGTTCCAGTTATTAATATGTGTCCACTTATGGTTCACTTTTCCACTGCCTCAGGGTGAGTCAGGTATTTATCAGATGATATTGCCGCGTTGACATTCTCTACACAGTGTTTTTTGCACCGAGTGAACCCTAATTAATAAGCCGCGCACTTACCGTGCATATCGCAATGACCAGATAGTTTTTTTTTTTTTTTTGTCTTACAAACGCATTAGATACAATCCTTTTTTCGCAGCAAGAATGAATCTTTATCTTAAAGTTTGAGACATTTTATTTGATTTTTGTTTTCCCGGGATCCCATGGTTGCTTTCCCGGGATTATGAGTTTTGTATATCACTACGGGATCCCGTTTGATGAACCCTAATCAGGACCTCCGTCTTAAAAGTCACACTTGATCAAATTATGGTCTGGACGTGAGTGAAAAGAACGTACTCCACTTTGGGCCTAGCAGGCAATTAACATCTTTAGAAAGCGAAGCCAAACAAGTTCTCTGAGTTTCATTTAAAGCACCTCACTACGGATCTTGCCAGAAACGTCAACTTGTTACACAGATATATTTTCTATAGCCATTGAGAACTGAGGCCTTCAACGCAATGAAAAAGGAAGTTCTGTCACTCTCGCGGCAGAGTTTAAGAGACCGTGGGTGCTCAGTTCATTTTCCATTATAACAAAAGCATTTACGGTCATAAATTTAAGAAAACATTAAGTGCATGGGTAATGTGCAAAGAGTTCGACGCAACAATTTCGGCAATTTGTTATACTCTTTCTAGCTGATTATATAAATTTCGTATAAAAACTCCGTCAATAGTTAGGTCAGAAAAAGCCGATATAGAAAAATATTTTATAGATCAGACAGTCGATCCATACGTATCGAATAAAAACTATTAACTTACTCTTTTATCGAAATATTCATTCATTTGATAGTCATTTAAATTCATTCATGACTACTTTTGTTCATTACCATTTTGCGTGATTACTATTTTCATTCATTTAATTTGTTTTCATTACTATTTGCATTCATTCAATTGTTCTTTTATTCAGTTTATCTCATTAGACAACGGGGCGTCCCATGAACAAAACCATTACAAATTAAATTTAAGATTTTAAAATTTTGTTTAAAATTTTCAAATATTACAGGTAGCTTAGGCCCGTTTTATTCACTCGAAGTTGAACACAACTTGGGAATTTTTACTGTCAACTTGAGAAATTGCTTATATTCACTCGAAGGTGACTCGATTAAGGGCAGATATTCCGAAGTTCAGAAAATCTAAAGTTAGTAAACTTTGGATTTGCTCCAGTCCCCGAAAAATATGATAGTAGAAGTTAGCCGAGTAAACTTGGGATTTTACGTCACACTTTAGATTTTTTCTTCATTTCTGTTTATTCACTCTAGTTGCTGACTGTTTTCTTGACATGGAATAATGAGAATAATTAAGTAATTATATTGTAATATTAAAATAAATATTATTCTCGCGTTCATTATTTCTGGGAGAGTTGGCTATCATCTTGTTCGAGGCGCGATCTGTCGAGTTTGAAACAACAATTCGAGCATTTCATTCTCATTGGTGATTCGGGCTACACAAATACGAGCTATAATGCGACGTCTTTCCTGAATGTCACGAACGCCATTGAAAATTTATAAAACAAATCGCAGATTCGCACTCGCAATTGCGTCTAACGTTCGTACGGCATTTGAAAAAATTGATTTCCAGTGTTGGCCACTGGCTTAAGGTGCAGTGTGGAAACAGTGAAATTGATCGCCATCGCTTGCGTTGTCCTAAACAACATAACCACGACGGAAATGACTCGCAACCACCACCGGTAGTGCCCGGATTCGCTGATATGCTACCCTCCATATATGTTCCATCGGCTACGCCTTTGAAAGCAACACCGGTAGCCACTGGCCACGTTAGCATGTTAGATCGAGATTAAATCAATCCATTCAATGCATCTTTCTTTTTTCCCGCCATTTTTCCGAAAAGCAGTTTATAATTGTAGGCACACAACGAAAATGACGCGCGCAATGTAAATCTAAAGTTGAGAGTGACAAATTGTGTGTCATATGTCGCAAATATCCCAGGGTTTTTTTAAAACTGTAAGTATGCCAAGTTTCAAATTTCAACTGCTGAATCGAGAGTTGAAATAATGAAAAACAATGTCCAACTAGCCAAGTTTGGATTTTTCGGCAAGTTGAACACGGCCCTTCCAAACAGTCGGACTTTACCCCGAAGTTAATGGTTTAAAAAGGTTTTGAGTATCAATTTCTCGAAAACGATGCTTCGTACGAAAAAAAATTATTTCGGGCAAAAATTACAGACTGCATTTTTTTTAAAAAATGGATTCTAATTTACTCAATTTTCGAATATTATTTGTACTGTGCGTACGACTATGAAAATATATTTTTGAGTAGTTGAACACGGCCCTTCCAAACAGTCGGACTTTACCCCGAAGTTAATGGTTTAAAAAGGTTTTGAGTATCAATTTCTCGAAAACGATGCTTCGTACGAAAAAAAATTATTTCGGGCAAAAATTACAGACTGCATTTTTTTTAAAAAATGGATTCTAATTTACTCAATTTTCGAATATTATTTGTACTGTGCGTACGACTATGAAAATATATTTTTGAGTAGAAATACTTGCGTCAAACGCTACCAATTTTGCTACGCCTTTGGATAAAAAAAATGGTAATTGCTCGCTTTGCGTTTTTGACTTAGAAGAAGAGGATAACAGTATTTAATTTTCCGTGTTATAGGGTACACGAAACACTCATACTTTTGCATGTATTACTCGAACGTGGCGTAAAATGTTAAAAATCAATTTTGGCTAAATCACTCGATAGGTAAGATCAATCAGTTACTAACTATTGCTGGTCGCAGTTTAGTTCTGTGATTTCCAAAGGAAGACCAGATATTGCTTTCGAATAAGGCATGATCCCCTCTGCAGGGTCTGACTCAAATTGGGCGGCTGCAAACAGCGCCGGTTTCTCCAGGGTAGGAGCGGCTGAAATTACAAACTCTCCAGCGTGTAGGGCTAGCACTGAGTTTTTATTCAGGCATAATCCATCCTCTCCTCAAGAACATGGTAGCTATATATGTTCGCAATGCGGTCTGACCAATTAAATGCTCAGAATAATTCCTATGTACTTGGTTCTCATTTATGGGAACGAACAAGCCGACGGACTGGTTAGGCAAGTCTCAGCCCTTCACTGTTCACACGCGGAACCAGTTTACGTTCCGCTAGGAGCAGTCAAGGCAAAAATCTCCTCAATCTTCCTTAGAAAAGCCAACCTCTGATGGGCTAGGCTAACAAACTGTGTCATATCTAGAAAGATGTTGCCAAACTACAACAAGGCAAAGATAGACGACTTCCTAAACAGAATGCATAAAGACATCGCCAGAATAACAGCGATCACCACGGGACACTGGCCGATATAAGACCAATTGCAAGGTCGCAACCGAGAAAGAAACCCTCAACCATTACATATGCGCCTGTCCGGCTCTAGCTAGGGCCAGACAACGATTATTAGGCAAACCATTTTTCAATTCACTTGAGGAGAACTCAGGGAACAATATTAAAGAACTAATAACTTTCTTAAATTTCACAGGTTGGATTTAGAGACTTCTCATCAACACACCTTAATAGCCAGGTTTACATGAGTTGTGGTATCAAAACGGCACCACCTTCGCCTCGGTATTTTGGAAAGAGCGAACAATTGTACCTCTTTGATGGTGCCTTCAAAATTGCTAACACGTGACCAGAAAAGGGGTAAAAAAATATTAACACACGTGCGTTGTAAATGACAAGATTTCCACATCATCAATACGAGTAGCTACTGGTTCATATTGTTAAATTTAAAGTGGGCGAACTTTTGACTGCGTAGAACAAATTGCATGAAATACCGACCAGCATTAGGGGGTTTACACACTTAAAAAAAATCATCGTTCATACTTCTACCCTTAACAGAACTTAGATACGCAGTCCATCCAAATATATTCATTTTTATCTAAAGTACCTAACAATATTTCAAATAAATTAGTCAATTATTTAAAATCGGTATAACGAACCTAACTTTTTTTATCTAAGAGATTATGGACAAAATCCCGTAATTTATATATCCTACATTCCCCTAAATCTGTTATTAAAGAGTGAAATTGTTCCATTTATCATCCAGTTTTATCCTTCTAATGGCTGAAAACATTACAACATTCTTGGTTTAGACCACACACATCATGAAAACCAACATATTGAAGCGGTTTTTTTTTTTATTATTCAATTTATCATTCTATCAGATAACATAACAATCCGTTTGTTTTCCTTGTTGAGGAAGGAACGTTGAAAAAAAAAATCGAAGAAATGATATATGCCTGATTCAGCTAAAAACACTACACAGGGCAACAGGCAACAGTTGGTTCTTTCTTTCTTTCTTCCTTTTTTTTTTTTTGGCTTGTAAACGATTGTTTGCTATTTCGAGAAAATTGGACAGGCAATCATAGATAGAGCAGCACCGAACCAAATTTACAAATCCTTTTCAAAGTAACATTATCATCAGCAGAGAGTTTAAGCGAGTGAATGACTCTTATCACGAAAACTAATTCGGCACGCGATTTGCAAATTTGCAAATACCTAAAATGGAAAGGTATACAGTGTAATTATTTATAGATTTCTCAAAGGATTAAAGATCATAAGAAAGACCACGTTGACCGTTCATCTTAATGGTAAAATATTGAGATCATGAATCAAGACGGCCAATCTATAAAGCCACGAAATGAAATCCTTTTTCCTTCTTAAATGTCCTTAATAAATATTTCGAAATGGCAATAAATCTTTATGGTCAATTTCTATTACTTATTTTCAATACATATCATTGAGGTTGACCCGATTTCATTGCATGTTGGATCAGGACATTTAAAACGAATAAAAAACATGTTAGTCAGCATACGAGTAGCTATTGAGGGCGTATTTAATTTATTATGTAAAGCGGCGAGTTTCACATTTTGGATAAAGTCCTGAATAATGGTTTATTTCTTTTCCTGATTATATTGACCTTTTCCGTTGTTTATATCAATACTTATTCGTGAGTCTGTAGGTGACTTAACAATCATCCTTGGGGGGTACGATAGTTCGCTGAATTCTTTGTTATTATTTGCACAAATAAATTTTTCATGGAATCAGGACATGACATTGTCCTTTACCCGTATTAGAAACATTAGTCATTTATTCCTGTATAAATATGTAATTTGTCCTTTTCATATGTAAATGGTGTTACTTAAAACATGTCCCTTATAATAAATGAAGATGCAGACCTTTTTATCAGAACGTCTGCTTACTGACTTCTGTACTAATATTTTCATGATAAGCCCCGGCTATTTAGTTTTTTTTAAAAAAGGTGTGTTGACCACTTTAGTAGGTCACTGGAACCTGCTAACTAAATTCGATATATTTGGAATTCAATCCTAAAATTTATTTGTAAGAGCACAACTATTGGGGGCACAACAAACATGGTTGGGTAATTTCCATCGAAATAACAAATCTTTTTACCTAAATAGCTCCTCAAATTACGATGAATTAATGGCTAAGAGACAAGTACAGCTTTCGACGTGGTCAAAACCGAATCTATCGCAGGATCACGTCAACGTTTTCTTCTTTCTGAAATTCTTCTATTTCATCATATAATTCACATCAATTTCATTTTTCATAATTCGAGACCAACTATTCAAGGGGAGAACAGGCATCTTGCAGACAGACATCTTTTAGAAGAAGTCTATAAAAACCCTGCTCAGACTTGGCTTTGTGTATCGGGTTGGCTACTGCGTGGTCGAACGAGAACCCAGCAAAAACGTTTGGAGTGATTTTTAAATTCGATTAGAAATACAATTTCTGGCACCTTTTTTATAAAATAACTAGATGTCCCTCATCCTATTTTACTTGTCTGATACAAACAAAATATCCTTTCTACACAAGTGGAAACAATTTATTTCCGTTGGACGTTTTGTAAGTGTTCACGTCTATTGCAGACCTTTATGAAAATATTTCCCTAGCACTTACAAAAGACAAAATTCACAAACCAAACAAAAAAAAATAAAGATTTCATCAATATCGGCTCATAATGCCCGAAAACAAAACAAAAGTCTGTATGTATCCAAAAACTTTTGCTTCACATTCCCGGAATAGATTAACAATTCGAAGCCATGCAGACTAAACAAAGGTAAAGAAACAATGCAATGCTTTGCAGAGCACACACAACCACACAAACTTATGCACTGCTGCATCGCTGTTGAAAATGATTTACGGTGATTTAGTTTATTATTCCTATTGCTCAGCTTCAGGGCAACTACAGAGATGATGTTGTTTCCCTTTCCTCTCACTCCATCACCGGGTTATAACGTTAAATTACTCAGTCCTAAGTTTTCCAGAGCACTTAAAAAAAAAATTATAGTTTCAAATGATCGGAGATTAATTTACTAAGAATAAGATAAACTTTAGTCAAATCGGATAAGTTTTTATTAAGTTAGAAACGTGTAATAAATTACACCTTTTTCAGCCCATCAGAGGTCGAATTTTACAAAATCTTTCAAGGTCCTACAGTTTTAGAAATGCCATGATGAATAGATAGGTCAGGCATTAGTGTATCAGAGGATGTATAAATCCGGTGAAACAATGAAGGATTCGAATGGTAAATAGAAATATTTATTGAAGAATTGCACAAAGAAGAAAACATACTTAGGTATACAGGCAGGGACCGAACCTGCTGCTTGGTTTTAGCCACCAATGCTCACTCAACTGAGCTATCCGTGTACTTCTTCAATGGCCAATTCTATAACGTCACTATTTTGCTATTATGTGTTTGCCCCTTGATATTAGTTGTAGCTAGCTGATTAAGAACAGAAATTTACAGACAAGGACTCCATTGCAGAAAGAAGCACATGACCTGATACCATACAATGAACTATTGCATAAATATGCGAAGAACAAGTATTGCTTTTGACCTCCCCAATGATAACACCTCCGTGGCCGAGTTTTTAGAATCCTTCTAAAGCTTTCCGAAGTATAAACAACATTTTGGTGTTCCATACTAAAATAGGGAAGTATAATCTGCCCAGGAAAAACAATATATCATAGTATTCACCCCAACACATATCATATCGAATGAAACCTAAACTAGATAAAGTTTGTTGAATGAAAACTCTTAAAAATTATCGCTACGGGGATTGAAAAATGTTGAAAAACTAATGAAGAGCATTGCTAAAATTCAGAATCAAAATCGGCGAGTAGGCCTTTTTTCTCAATAATTTAAAAAACTTCATACCTTACCTTCTCTCAACTGATTATGATATATCAAGGTGAGACTATCGTGATCAAAATTTCATCAAAATCGGCTAACAAAAATGATTTAAAGAGTTTTAAGATCCCGCCCGCAAATCTTAGCCACGCTCCATCCGATTTTGACAAATTATTAACAAAACTGCTTATATTTCAAGAGAATTTCATTACAATCGTTTCAGTGGTTTGCAAGCCAGCCATATGAGAAGAAACAGCCATGATATGTGCCATAATAGCTTTCTCTTTTCCTCCAAACTAACAAGGAAGCAATATAAGGATACACTTAGCAGTACTGGTGCCGTTCGCATATTGCATATTGCTTTGGTTCTTGTGGTATTGTGTGCACAATATAAAAGTTTTGTTTCACTCACTTTGTCGCTGGGTTTTATAAAATCTAATTGAAAACGTTAGAGAACTTTATTTCAAAAAATTACGTAGTTTAAATTTAGTTTACGATTGCTTTTAAAAGTCCGTATTAAAAGTTTAAACCGTCAATATTGCAGTTTTAATTTTCTGGAAATAAAAACCACTACTGTGCCAGAAATGAGTACCTTCGCCTCCAGATGCACTGGAAAGCACTTCAATAAGCTGTCGCTTGGCAGCATATCCATATTTATCTTCACTTTTATTTATAATTTCATAATTTTTTTTGTAACACCACTACTCGTAAAAACATCTCCTTAATCAAGACCAATCTATGAAAGATCGACAGTTGATTTGTCTTTTTTATATTTAAAATCGTGTTAAGGAAAGTTTAAAGTTTTAAGTACTCGTACTTTCCCAAAGCATTTAGAACATAGCAAATGAGGCTTACGTACATTTAAGACAGTTTTTATCTCGGAGTTGATGTGGTTTTATAGTCCTTGATTATGGGTCACAGCGTGCTTTCTAACCACTTTTACCAACAGGTCACTATATGAAGCGGCATTTACTATTCCACGAAGGACTTTGTTTTGGAAAGTTTATATAGTTTTGATATTTGTTTTCTTTGTACGTCCAAACAGGCTTCAATACTTGCTTATATAGACATATCTGAGTTTCTTCCCAGTAACCAAAACATTTTTCTATATTTCAATTTCAGTTGTTCTCTTTTCTTTTTGATGTACTTGTATTGTATTGACTGGGATGCAACTTGGTTGTTAATGAATATCGGAAGATTGTTTACCTTTTAATTTGTGAAGTTTATGCGAGTTGAGTTGGCCGCAACAATGGCGTACTGTTGCGTCCAATCTTCTTTCTGCAGTTTTTCTGTTGATTTCACAGTGCATTTATAAGGTACTAATATTACTGTGTCATTTGAACACCGATATACCCTGTATCTTTATACAACAGATACAGAGTTGGTCCTTGCACACTTCCTTGTGGAACACCTGCTATTATTTTCTTTAGTTCCGAATATTATTATTCGTATCGAACTCGGAAGAGTCGAACTCAAATATAGGATTTCAGTATTTCGAAATACTGTCTAGGTAAACCTCTATGCTGTTTGTATTCAATGCCCTTATGCCAAATCTTGTCAAAGCTTGAGCAACATCTAAAATTGGGGCCGACTTGTTTTCTTCCAGTGCTTTTTCCCCTACAACCATAATTCGATGCACTTGGTCTATCGTGGAATGTTTATTTCTAAATCCGAACTGATGATTCGGGATTAGACTTCTTTTTCTTCTATGATTTTGCTAAGCCTTTTCAGAGGCAATTTTTCGAAAACCTTTGCCATAATTGGAATAAGCGATATTGGTCTACAAGATATTACATCTGTTGGTAGCTTTCCTTACTTGGGTATTACAATCACTTCAGCAATTTTCTAAGTCTATTGATGGGATTTCCTTTAGAACCTGGGCAATTATTAGATCTTTGAGCGTGATAAGGAGAATTTCTTCTTCGTCCGTTTTATCAACAAACTCTAGGTAGGTGGCTGCACTTGACGAGAATGGTTTAAAAACGTTCAACAGATGTTCTGCGAAGAGGTCAGCCTTTTGTTTCTGATCCATTGATCTGTCTGGTGCCTTTAAGGGCGGATTTTGTAACTGAGGTTTTGTTTTAGATACTTAGCTGCTTTGCGCAAGGAGTAAAATCGGTGGAAGCATCCGTCGTTAAACTTCAAAATCTACTAAGTGAATCAATTTAAATTAAATTTTGTACGACCATCTGTAGTCCTAGGTATCTCAACGAGATCAAAAACAATTTCTATTTATCATTTTTTAATTGTTTATGAGAAAAAATAACGGAGTGCTGATTTTTTTTTTGTGTTTATAGGGGATGATATAGGGTGACCAGATAGCAATGATAGTTTTTCCAATTATTATGTTTCAGCAGCTACGAGTACCAATGACATCCAGTTGTCAAAAGATTCAGTAAGGTTTGCCATTTCATCGTGTATCGTTTGACGTTTCCCGACCGTGTGGAAATTATTAAACAAATATTATCGAAATACCGGATCAGTTGTAAATACGCAAAGTGAATTTCGTCATGAGGTCGGTCGTCATCATGGCTTCAGAACGCAGGCAATTCGTCGCACCGTGGAAAAGTTTGAGCGTGAGTACATTCTTTTGGACCTTAAACCACCAACAAGACAGAGATCGGTGCGAAGTGGACAAAACATAGCCGCCGTAGTGGCCAGTATCGAAGAAGACCCAGAAATGTCGATTCGGCGCCGATCAGCTGAATTGGGCATCGGCAGAGAGTCAACCAGGATTATTTTGCGGTTGGATTTCGGCATACATCCGTATAAGATTGTACTGACGCAAGAATTGCAGCCTAACGACCATAGACAATAATTGGGCGCTGGAAATGTTGGCCGGAGATCCGGATTTTGGCCAAAAAATCACCTTCTCGGACGAGGCCCATTTTTGGCTCAGTTGGATTTCGGCCTACATTCGTATAAGATTGTACTGACCCAAGAATTGCAGCCTAACAACCATAGACAACGCCGTGATTTCGCTAATTGGGCGCTGGAAATGTTGGCTGGTAATCCGCATTTTGGCCAAAAAATCATCTTCTCGGTCGAGGCCCATTTTTGGATCCGCGGCTATGTCAACAAGCAAAATTGCCTATTAACCGACTTTCTGTAGCCGAACTCGACAACATCGATATATCCGAGCTGTGATTCCAAAAAGACGGCACTACATGCCATACAAGCGACGCAACGCTCGAAGTGGTGAAGAAGAAATTTGGCGACTGGGTCATCTCACGGCGAGCGTTCATCAATTGGCCATCGCGATCATGCGACTTGACACCCCTCGATTATTTTCTCTGGGGCTACGTCAAGTCCTTAGTCTACGCTAACAAGCCAACTACTTTGGACGAGCTCGAGGCCAACATTCGAGACTCTATTGCCGGAATAACGCCGCACATATTGGACCGAGTCATCAAAAATTGGACCGACCGCTTGAAGCACTGCCAGTGAAGCCGAGACAGCCATTTGAATGATGTGCTATTCCATACATAATGACATGTACATTCATGCTTCAAAGTCAGAATCAATTTGATATCTCACACCGTTGTTGTTTTATTTAAATTTCCTTTCCTATCGTTTTTATCTGGTCACCCTATATTTGATGATATTTCTTTTATAAAAATTGACTTTTCTTAATAAAATATTAGAAAATATTTGTTTTTTTTTTAGGAATCGCTGAGGATAGCAACCCGCATAGCCTTATATTTAGAGACAGAGCTTTAATTAAGATCATTTTCTTTGAAGCTGCACCCATAAAGTGATGCTAGCAGCTTCACCTCAAAAACTGAAATAGCTACATTTCGACTTAATTGATCGCAAAATCTCATCAACCTCACCTGCATATACTCGTACATATGTACTAATATACATTTTAAAAATTGATGTAAAATTTCCCTTAACGTCTCTCTATCCTGAAACTTTTACCCGCAAGAGAATAATCTCTCATCTGAATGTGCTTTGCTTTCAATTCAAAAGTACTTTGCACATAATTATCGCAACATATTCTCCTAATTCATTTCGTTGTCCTTTTTTTGTTACACCAGTGCTACGATGGGAATTAAATTAGAGCATGATCTTACATAATGGGTGGAGCAATTGTGTTGTAATCCACAAGGGGATTACAGCACAGAATGAAATTGGATCAAAACGTATGGGGGTTAATGGGGCTGGATTTTTGTAATTTGCATTTTTGAGATTTACACGCACGAGGATGATGCGACAGGTGTCGAAACGTGTGATTTGCAACAGGTGCGTGATGGATAATGGGATTTTCTGATAATAAAAATTAGGTCGAACAGTAAAAGGATTCCTGGACTTTTATTATGCAAATGTTGTTTAAGGGTGAACTGAAGAAATTGAGGATAAGCTAAAAATGTGATGTGGAAAAGAGTCTGTAGCGAAAAAGTGATAAAAAAATAATAGCTAGACGAAAATTATTACGTAGCTTATATTGGGGGAATGAGTTAGTATTTCATACTAGCTCCCAGCCACACTAGTTCCCAGTCCGGTTGCCCAGTGATATCAATGCCTTAATCGACCAGGATTAACGCCAGTCTGTGTGATACATTGCAACAGCATTTAACACATCCCATACAAACATGGAAAACTACTTGAAGAAACTGAGATACATTTCTCGCTTCAATGTTTGGTATACGAGTTGTTTATTTGATGATTTGAGAAAAATATTTTGGAAATTTTCCAAAACTTGGTATGCCATAACCTTGCATATACTAAATACTGTTCAAGTATTAATTTCGAACAAAATCGATCACGTCACAGCCGAGAAATAACCAATTATTCAAAAGCAACTAAAAAATCATATGCCGTTTGCTTGACAAAAAGGTGGTATAATATCCATTAGCATTAGTACATCCGCCATAGCTTAAATAATAGCGTTTTTGAAAAAAAGGTTTTTTTTTCAAAATTGGCAATTTGTGTTAATTTTGTTTGAAGAAAATTCATCCGGAAATCCAATCGTTTGGGCTGCAATCGGCCATTGCTTAGAGGTAAACAGACAGACAAACAGACCAATAGATACCAATATACTTAGGTCTGCTTTGAAATTTCGAGAACGAAATTTTCGAAATTTTCAAAAAACCAATACTTGCCCTTTTAGGTGCAAGTAAAAAAGACGGTCAAGTTTGAAAATAAAAACACAATGTGGAGCTTGAGCGGTCGCGCGTTGACAGAATGAGTAGAAACAATGGGATCTTATGGGGTAACACCAAATATGACTTCAGTCGTTTAGTCGGTTTTTAATCGTAAATATTGCAAGCGCCATCTCAATGTCGAAGCAGAGCTACCCTCTACTATTGTCGCGTGTTCTGACAGCTCACAGCTGTTTTGGATTGACATTATTTTTGACATGTTCGATTTTAGCAGCAAGGTAAGTCATTGTGTCGTTTATGTACTCCGAATTGTAAGCATTTTAATTGCTAATTGATATTTTTTGAACACAATTAAATTATGTTAGAGTATGCAGAGATTTTTATTTTTATTCATACACATTTCTTTGCAGTTATTTCTTATATTTTATGTTCCCTTATCAAACCATAAAATTAAAAAGAACACATTTATGCTCTTCTTTCTGCAGCGAAATCATGTGTGGGAAATTTGAGAGAACAGAACATAATTCTGTCATATTCCTAACCTCTCAACGCCCGACCGTCTTGAAACCACATTTGGTGTTGCAAATTTTGAGGTCGCGCGTTGTGACAAATATTATCTTAAGTCGGTAGAATGCCTGTGAAACGCACGACCGCGCGAGCGCCATATTGTGTTTTACCCATGAATGTGCTTCATGTATTCATTTTGTATGTACGAGTATGTTACGGTATCATATTGTTATTCTTTTCTTCTGTGGGTGGTTTTGTTTTTATTTATCGACGAGCGATGTGTCAGGAGTGAGAATATGTACGCGTCTATTTGAAAAAGCAAAATGGCGGGTGGTAAGCAAAATTTTGTTTGTCTTTCACGTTTTTATAAGTTTTTTCGAAAACCAACATGTGACTATCAAAATAGTTTTCCTTTAATTTTTGGAAAGCATTTGCCATTTCTTTTCCCAAAATCTAATACGGAACTATACATTTTTGGAATCAGGGTATAGGCAAAACTTTCTGCGTGAAACGGTTAAAATTATGGAGCTTCTCACAGACAGACAGACAGACAACCAACTGACTCACACTAAAGGGTTCCTTTCTTAATTGTTGTTACCTTGTAAGCACGAGGACCCTGAGAAGTACAAGATCGAGAGGAATTGAAACAAAATATTCGCTTTATGAGAAGACAATGAATATTACGTTGCGCTGTCTGCGGGAGCTATTGAATCAAAAGCTTTGAAGTTTCCTAAGAAAATTGTCATTTGACAGGCACCTGCTCTTGTGGAAAAAAGAAAGCGAGGAATTCACAACGCAAGGCACAATACATTCGAGTGTTTAGCTTTTTCGAATTCAAGACGAAACAGTCCAGTCCACCAAAATGATGTCAATATTATGAAAAAAGATTCAAACCCCCACAAACTATCCAGAATTGTACCCCAATTGAACGATTTTGGGCTCTGTACACTTCATCCTCACGACTTGTATGTTACCCTTCCATTGCACAACACCCATTAACAAGTCCCATAAACTAGCTGAGATATAACCGAAACCATACCATAAAAATTTGAGTAAAATTCTCATTTCCTACTCTGACATTATTTTCATAGAACGAGCTCCGCAACAGTGTTAGTAAAAGAATAATCCGAATGGCTGCAATCCGAGGCAATGAAAAAATCCTCACAATCGTAAACTAAAATGTGGGAATGGTAATAAAACCGCCATGACAAAGTATTCCATTCATTTTTGAGTCATAAAAATATATCTCCGCAACATTTCCCCTACCTCCAACGGGTCCTGCACGCAACCCAGCTTGTGTTTTTCGTTCCCGTTTAAGATAAAGAACCGCACTCATCTCTTAGTCCGTATATCAATCACAGGATTACGCTTCACAGTCGTTTCAAAGCAAGCAATTCGTTTCCTGCACACAAGTGTATTGTCTTCATGTGGTGGCATTCCTTGTACACCGTTTTATAGCGCACTCTGTACGTTCTTAGTGCGTGGCAAGGATAAAATTATAAGGATAATTCCTTAATTGAAAAAGGTTTCCCCATTATTCGACAAAATATATTTTTAAAGATCCTCTAAATGGAGAAAAAATGTAATCTTAAAAAAAAAGGGTGAAATAAACGATTAAGTGTGGAATTTTTTACCACCCCTCCCATCCATCGTATTCTTCGAGGATTTGAAAATGAAAAAAAAAAATCCCCTTACACATTTCAATTTGTTGTTCCTAATCCAACTCGTTCGATTTTTGCTTTCTTTCTTTGTCGAGATCCAACCCCTCTCGCAACAGGTCACCGTCATTGAAACTTAATCGAAAATTTCCAAACGGGATTCCAAGAGTTTGGGGCTGTAAAATTCAACACCAACACACACACACACACACACACACACTCACGATAGCGAACGGCGACTGTAATGAACGATTTGTAAAGTTTCATTTAGCAATTTCCTGGTGTCCAGTGTCTAATCGTCGAACTGAACATTCGATTAACAGAAACAGGACCCATGCTGAAACTACACTCAGCATGACAGACAGGAAGGACACTTCACTAATTTCACTCTCTTACTCTATATCATTTGCACTAATTTCATTTAATTAATTATTTTATTTATTTTTAAACTGAAAATCTCACTCAAAACTACGCCCGAAGGAACCAGCAAGACCCGTCAATCGTGAAAGGACTCGTTATCCGGGGAAAAAGAAACTCGCAAAGATGTGCAGCGGAAAATATGTCTCCCGGCGGCGCGTTGTAGCGTAAACAACCCAACAGACTGACACCATACACCGACCAAGAGTCTTTGATCCTAGCAAAGGAACTAACCGTGAGAACCGCCCGAGAGTCAATCTGTGTACGAAACACACACACACTCATTTATCCACAAGGACTCAACTCAATCACACGCGGTAGGGGCTCTACTCTAGTGTCTGCTAGCTTGACTGATGTGGAAAGCATGCAAAAAAGGAAACAGTTAGTTGAAAAGGAAGGACAACGAATCACAACAAAAAACTTTTCTCAGAAATAAGACATGTTCCGTTTTTACTCTCAGCAGCGGTCGCTCTCTTACTCTAAAGTGTGGGGAAAGCTTTTATCCTAAAAAAAATGGTATCACTAATTTATCTCAATTTCAAACCAAGGACATTTTAATATAAAAAAATCCTTCAGACATTTCCGAAATCCGCTGATTTTTTTTTTTAGTGAAGCAATCCCGCCAGACGCATTGTCGACATTGCCGTAGGCACCTTGCCTCTAACCCTTTTCACACATCAAAGTAAATTCAAATTAAGGACACCTAACACATCTACCCACCCACCCACCCACCACCCCTTGTCTGGATGGATGTTTGCGTATGCGTTTGAATAATATTGATGAGATTTTCTAAAAATAAATATGGTGAATTTGGAATTGCGCTCAGCATACCTCTTACCATAAAAGTAAATCTCAGCACAGTAACAGTAGCAGGAGCAGGATGCATATCATTGAGATAAGATTTTGCCTGTGATAAGCACCTGAGAGAGCGGAGAAATTTGTGGGTGGTGTGGTGAATAAACAAACACGGTTCTCTTTGCTGAGAGATATTCTTATCAGTGTAAAGCTTTAAAAGCTGGTGAAAGTTTTCTGATTGAGGATTTTTCTCTTTAGCCATAAAGAAGTTATCTTGCCATAAAATTAAAATTTTATGGGATGTCAGTGTTCTAAGACTGACTGTCAGTGTTTACCATTGAAACTGGAAAATAACAAGCAAAAGCTTTTATGATGAACGATAGTGACGGACCTCACTAAACCAAACAGTAACCTACCCTTTATAGGTCAAAAAGGTGCAGAAGAATTGACTGCAATCGCCATAAAGATGCCAAACAAAATGCACAGATGCTTCGCTATAGAGCTGACACTCGTAAGCTTAGGCCTAAGTGGTCTTAGGGACAACAAAGCCCTTACATGGAAGGCATCAACATGCAAACAACTGCGACCTCCACCAGCAATATCAAGAAAAGAAAGAACGCATGAATGCAAACAAGATAAAAACTATTAAGAAAAGCGTTTCCACTATGCCTAACCATGCAAACAAAATAAATGCTACTAAGTCATTATCATTCCGCTTGTGACGAATTCTTCAGTTCAGATCGACGCAAATTTGCGAAGATAAGTCGAAAAATTTGGAAGGTAAGTTTTATGATGCCAAAGCAATGTACTTCCATAGGAAGTATAACCTTCTCAAAAGCAAAAAAAAAAAATATTATCATTTATTTCAAAAAGGCCTTGGAAAACTAGTGAAAATGTTGCTGGAACAGTACGCGTTTGTCTTCATATCAAAACTCCAGTCCACTACATTCAACATGTCTATCAAAGAGGTAACTCGACGTTAGTCAACTTAACAGATGAATTGCATTGAAACAGAATGGACTGTTTAAGTCTCTTTAAGTCATTGCACAAGATGTGCATTCCCTGATGATGGCGAATGCACTCGTGTTATGGTTAGCGAAACCTTCATCCTTCAGTGTTATCGTCATTTCCTGTCATGAACAGAGTGTATCTGTGAATTCTTCTAAGACTGAAATGATGGTTCCAACAAGAAGAACTAGAGAAAAGTAAAAAAAAAATCGACATTACTAAAAACTGGTTTTATTCAATTGTTTTAGGCCTGATCACATGACACTGTGTGATTTGTATTGAAATTTTAAAGGCTCATGTCTTAAGGCTTGTCTACACTAAAGAAACATTTTTATAAAAGCTTTTAAGAAATATTTTCCGTAATGATTCTTTGGTGTGAATAAACTTTAAGCTATAACATTACATAATACAGTCAAATCCGGATATGCGCAATTGATCTTTGGACATGCGCAGCCGTACCATGCCATACTGTTCATGAGAGGTAGGACCGTGGAAATGTTTGTTTTCTGGGATTTAAACTTTGAATCTCCCGCTCAGTGATAGCGCACTTAACCACTTAACCTCTGAGCCACTCACATATGAGTTCTTACAATTTAGCAAATGTATCCTTTTGGACATAGGTAAATTAAACGTTTCTCCAGTAACATGTCACGAAACAACTTAGCCCATTTGTACCCCCTATAACTCAGCTCCTAATAACGACAGGAGTATACAGATTGCACAGAGATGAGCCACATTTTGTGCATATCAAGGACCTAAGTCCTATCTTTTCAAATGATACTACCGCAAGTAGATAATATCTTGTTTATGGTCCAATATTTGACGGTCAAGACCTATAAGTTCCTCAGTAATACACTTAATGAACTTCAACACCTCTCGTGTGTTAGACTTAATGGTGTGATGAAAAGAAAGCCAACCCCAACTATATATTTCTATGGAAATTCAAACTGGACAAGTTGTTCGTCGCATAGACGTACTGTTGGGAGGGAATTAAGTCTTTAGAGGATGGAAATTTCAAGACCCCTGTCAATTCTTACTCGACCATGTGAGGTGTTTAAAATTAATCTGTAATTGCACAGATCTTATACAGACGGATCTCCGATAACAAAAAGGACTAGCTTTTTGGTGAAATTAAGACGAAGTGACTAGTGATCATTCCGGCTTTTATTGCTTTCGACGAAGGTGATCATCATACTCACTGAATTTTGTCAAAAGTTTACATGGAGGATGATGATTATTGAGAGGCCATCAGAAAACAGCCTTCTTCTACCAAAATTTCTCTCCAACTCAAAATCTATTTATTCTCATTTAAATTATTTCTATCATATTCCAAAAACAATGTCAAATATTAAGAAACATTCCAAAGAATCCGCAAAAGCCAACCCCCAAGTGGAACTCGCGGCTGATTTGGGCGACGAAATGACGAAACTCATCCAAACAGGCAAACAAAGAGAATGATGGCAAATACAATGAACCGACCCTGAATACGATCCTTGCATTGGGCCGACAAATGCAAGGGCTGCAGCTGGACAAGACACCGAATCGCGTGGGCTGTCCCGAGGACTTGTCGCCACGATCAAAGGCGGTTATTATTCCAAAGATCTCACAAAAATTGAACTTCTCCCACGGCAAGACTGTCTTTCGCAATCTGATTCCGATAAATGTCAACGATTGCATCTTGCTGCCGAAGAAGAAATTATCACTTCGCAGGAAATATATATAAAATCCAAGCATAGAGCTCCTACACCCGAACTTGGCGATTTCCTTTACCCTTTGCCGCCTCTCGAGTCAGATATTGATCTCATCATACGGTCCAAGCGAAATCAACGCATTCGAAGAGTTCTGCGAATTCTGTCGGGACACCAATCCCAGATGGATCCGAGATGACTGCGAAATATGAACTCATTTGGACAACAATCGATTTTACTAGTTTAGAAGCAAACTCTGGGTACAAATAAAGATGTGAGATTTTATACCTCGGGTGACAGTTTGGTGTGCGCTGGGGACCGTATTCTGAACCGCTGGGCACCGTATTTCTCCGCGCTATAGTCAAACGATAATCAACTTTTGAGCGGCATGTGGTTCCAGCAGGATAGGATTACATACGTACCACACAACACAAACAAATTCGGCTCTATTGCAGCAAAAGTTCTCAGACATCAATTGGCCACCAAGATCATGTGTTCTGACTCCGTTAGATTTCTTTTTGTGGAGCTATGCTAAAGATCGTGTCTATGCAGACAATTGAAGCACTTAAAAAAAAAAAATATCCGTGAAGTTATGGCTGAAAAGTCATCGAAAATTACCCCACAAGAATCGAAGTTTCAAAAACTTGTTGCATTCCATACATAATGGCATAGTCGAAAATTTAAAACGGTAGACACATTTCATTGAAATCTTTAATATATTTTATTTCATTATAAATTTAAATCCTAAAGCACAAAACGAATAACCCTGCATTAAACCCCAAATTACAGCCCCACGTTATATAATCTACTCAATCAGTAGTCATTATGCCAAGCCATATCATTTACGTAATATCTCTTCTGATTGCTAAAATAATTTCAGCAAATCATATTCCTAATAACACTTAAATTACAGACAAGACCCCAATTAACTGCAAAACCCCAGAAACAAAATCTCCACTTGCTCGCCATAACAAGTCACAAAGATACACTTCCATTACATATTGTTCTTCTTCGTTTTGAATAACACTTGACCTCGATTTGTCTTCCTGGGTCTTATTACATTTCAAATTGGTCTCGTCCATACCCTTACTGACGTCAGCCACTCTGTCGCCTATTACACCCTTGACGATGACAAGTGAACCCTTATGTTTCTTTAAAAAGTTGTGAAAGCTGACTTAACAGCCTTCAAGACTTTGTGAAATACCTAAAAGCAGACACACACACTCACATTACCCTATTTACTCATAAGCTCACCCAAAACGAGCATAAAAACTAAGGAACCCAACTCCAAACGTTAACAGTATTCAAAGCAAGAGTAAACAAAAGGATGTTCCGTAGCAGTAATTATTTGCATCAATGTCTTGAAACTGTTGCTGCTGAAAACGACTTCGGGTCATTTCTATTCAATGGGATGACGGCCGGCGTGTGCTTATGAGTACCTACCACCTCTGTTTAATTTTGAATAAGAAGCTTTGTCACAGTTTCCACTTAAATCCTCCCGCCCAGGATGTCGCTCTCTCATTTGTCATGCAAACTGCTGAGGTTAATTTCATTCATGAAAATTCAATTAATCAAAGCCCTTGTGAAAATTGAATAGACACGCAGGATCATATGTGTGTGTCTGATTTGATTATCGCAATTATTTTATATTGCATGTGCTCCCCCTCGGCATAGGCATCGTCATCCGCATGAACGTAATTCACAACCTCTCCTCTCCAGCTACATAATTATGCGTCAAATTTGGCGGAAGGAATTGTATCCTTAAGGACGCAATGGAAAATTCATTAAATTTGTGAAATTGTGCGAGCAATAGCGAATTATGAGGCAAAAGTGGAAACAAGATTGGAATGGAGGAACGCTTTTTTAAAGAGAACTCCAAGGACTATGTGTAGGAATCGGAAATGGTTGCCATAATAATTGCAAACTACTTTGACCCTCTGGAGGATTTTTTGATTGTTTGTCTGCAGCTTCTTTCTCGAAGCGGGTGGGTGGAAAGAAAGTTATTTCAAGTCCTCTCCTGTGTGCTGAAGCAATACAAAGATGCAAGTTTTTGTTTCTTAAACTATTTTTTTCTTTTCCACCTGCAATTTTATTACAATTACAAGCATGTCCTTGGAGAGAAATTGTTTTAATTTACATTTTACATTAATGATAGGTGTTCTTTGGAGTATTTCATTCCAGAAGCCCTTAGTGTAATAAAACGATGCAGTAAAACTGAATAAAAAATAAAACTTTATTCTCCGAAACCAATGAATGCAAAATTTTCATCAAGGAAGAGATTGTATTTTTTTTTTTTTCGTTACTGGCATCATCTAATCCTTGGGATTTTATAAATTCTCTTCGGCATAATCCAAAAAGGGTCAAGCTTTTTTTTAGGCTTATCTAGGTAATTATTATTCCTTTTATTTTTTCTTGTTGTTAATTCCTGTGGGAAGTTGTAAGACTTTTGAGGTTTTCTTAGTTGAAAAGGGTAGAGTAAGACAAATTTAAAGAACGTCGAAGATATTCACAAAAATTGCTTTGAAGAAGACTCGTGTAGACAAATGAAGGATAATAAAGTAAAGTTAAAAATATCACCATTCAGAGAAGTGACGACTTGTAGAGGAAATTCTAAAATAAAAATAATGCTGACATGGGGAAGGATACGAATTCGGGTGCAGATAGTGCATTTATAGTTTCGAAAAACGATGAAAAAAGCCATAGCCCACCAATCGGTTAGTGAACGTCTGGCTTCAGTTACATTAGAGTTAATTTGTACATGTACTTCACTTGCAGATAATGACAGTAAAATCAAAAATTGATAGCATTATGTCAAAACCAAAGATCGGGAAAGCAAATGCAATTATATCTTGAAATAGAGTGTTCACCTTTGGCAAATTCTAGGCGCGTTGTTATTTATTATATACAGTCAGACCCGCGTAGCTGCAACCCGCAGAACTACATAACCCACATAAATTCACTTCAATTTTCGGTTTAAAACCGATTGCTTGAAATTGTTAATTTTTTTTTTGTACATAAGTTCAACCCGCGTTTCTGCATATTTCTATTAACTACACACAATTTTTCCTTTCAATCATCCCTTTTCTGACTGCATAAATATTTTGTTCTTGTTATATCGTTACTTGGGCTCAAAATAATACACAGGGTTTTTCAATAGGGACTTCCGAACTTTGACAGTTGATAGCGGCCATATTGTTGAAGCTACATCTGTCAAATTAGCTGTTATTTATTCAGTCTCGCCAACATCCCTTGCCTCTGGCAACACTTATTTGACCCCTATCTCGGCAACCAATTGTGGACTTCTGCGGTAATCTCCCGCGAAGTGAAAATATCTATGGCTACCACCCATGTGCTTCCATGGTAGTCTCTCCACGAAGTAAAATACTTAACTCGCTACATTTCATAGGATGCATCTTTAGCAGGGGTATGTTGTAAATATACGAGTATCTATATCTATCTAATGTTTATTGTGAGGTATAGAAAATACTAATAAAGTTTACTACTACTACTACTACTAAATGAATGTGGATTCTCGAATTATTTTAGCTGAAAAATGTGTCAGTTGGTAGCACCATCATCTACTAAGAGTACTAGCTGATGAAATTGTGATCAACACCAGTAAACAGAAACTCCTTCACCGACAAAAGAGCCTTAACGTCATAAGAAATTACCACAACCTAAAGCGATGATAAAGCCTGCCTCTTTTCTCTTCTTTAAAGTCCAATACCGACGACAAGAAGTACAAAGGAATTATAACAACACTGCGCCCAATTCATTCAAACCATAGTCATAGACATCCTAGGTTTAATCCTCCAACTCGAAGCAAACTGCTCGATAAATAATGTGAGTAAGCATCTCAGAAAATACAAAGATCTCAAGTCAAAGCTATCAGCACCTATTTATCAAATTTAAGTCTGCGAAGGACGGTGTGGATAGAGCAGGCCTTATTGCGCAGTGTTCTTTGCCTAGAATACTAGAAAAGTTAGTCCAAATATATGCCATGACTCTAGAGAATTCACGCCGCTCTACAAGTATTAAAATAAGCGCAGATACAACATCCATACACTGTCGTGCGACAGTACACTTGTACCGTTATGATGATATAGCAATAAGAAATCCAATTGCTTCGATGGCAATCATTCTTACCTGCGACGGTGGGCCAATGAGAAAGAGCGACACCAGTGGAAACTGGAGCGTTATTTGTATTTCTTAATAGTCTGAACGAATCGCAAAATACCGACTATTGGATGAAGAGCGAACTACACCAGGTACATTCCAATGGCATCTATGTCACAATCTTAATAATTCGAAACTTATAGTAAGATATTGACTGCTTGGTAGATGGGCTTAGATGGACCAATAAAATGTGACCATCTTCGAGCTTATCTTTCAAGATTAACATCCTTACGATATGCTCTGCAAAATAGCCCCACCGGACCTGAAAAGAAAACAGGCTTTTCTCAGAGAATTCCACTAAATCCAAATGAGAGAATTCTACTTTGTGCAGATATTCCGAATACTGATCCCCTGAGATCGCGCTTAAGGCATCCCCTAATGGAACTTGCTAAATAGTTAAATGCTGAAGGCTTCAAGCTAAAAGGATCTTGATCGTCATCATGAACTATTCCAGAAGTCAAAGCTTAATATTCAGAAAGGAAAACAAACTAAAGCTTGTTCCAGATTAGGACTTCAACCGGCAGAAGCAATGCCATCTTAGCTAGGTGGGATCAAATCACCAACCCTATATACTCATGCGTTGCCCCTATTTAAACCAACTAGCTCATCCACTGCCAAACTATCTTTTAGGGAAAACTTGAAAGAAATTAAGAGCCTGACAATAGAAGCCGTTTCCTGAATTTACAATATAAAATGTGTTGTATTGTAATATAATTTTGTAAACCATAAGCTAAGTAAGAAATAAACCTGCAACGGTGCAAATCGTTTGCCACTGTAGTTATATGCTCTCACCGGATCCAGTCATAAGCTTATTCTGCGATCATGCACACTACAATCACAATCAAAACCCTAGTAGACTTGTTCGACGTGTAGTCCAAAAAATTTACACCATATTTTAACTCTCTAAGGGAAGACAGCTAGAGCAAAGGTGTACCAACATTGAGTACACAGTTTTCGTTTAGGTATTTGTGGATACTCAAGGCAGTGGTAGTAAAAGATGAGGGAGGTTCTTCTCCTCCCGAATAATGACATTTGAAAACACCCGAATTCTCCAAAGAAACTAAGGAATTACGTTTTAGCTACCTTTTAGACTCCCGACCCGTGGTGACCCCAATGTAACAGAATAAACTCCTAACCCTTACGATCCCGGGCACTTTGATGTGCCAATCAAGAGTGCTGGTACCCACTATCTTTAAAATAGGGGTTAATACTTTCTTCAATCTCGAACTAACATTATTGTCCTTTTCCACTTCTTTAGATTTTTAGGGCGCACCTGTAATTTGATTTGTTTCTGTGTCCGACTGTGTTTCTGTCACATGCTTCTAACTTTTTAACTGTTCGTTTAAATTTTCGCATAGTAAGTGTTGGAGAAAAGTAATTAAACACAAATTTGGGAGCATAATGTATCCCACCATGCGATATATATTAAATTAAAGCTGATTCTCGAATTAAGCATATTTGAAGCATGTTTCGAAAATACTTTAACCACCTCCTCATATTTTATTCCCACTCAATTCGACTTGAATTGAAAATTTCATCGAAAT
Source organism: Pocota personata (assembly GCA_963082735.1). Lineage (NCBI taxonomy): Eukaryota > Metazoa > Arthropoda > Insecta > Diptera > Syrphidae > Pocota > Pocota personata. Next base: position 116,750,518 of record OY720432.1, read on the forward strand.
CCGTTCAAGAGTTATCGATTTAGATGACTAACAAAGTTGATTGAAAGATCATATTGCGACTGCCAGTTAATTCTTGGTTCTACTCCTCCTGGCTCAAGAACCACTTTTTGAATTTCAATCTAATTTGACTCATTAACTTGAAATATTATTTATATTCATAAACACGATTCAAAATATTATTCTTTTATAGTCTTTTCTCCTACAAAAAAGTATGATACGGTATGACTTCCCAACTATGAGGGATACTTGAGCCGGGTGGAACATAGAGTGGCAACAAATCTTTTCCATCTTTCTCTGTCTGCAGGTAGATATTTCGGCTATGGCCACGTTTTCCTCTGGGTCTTTGCTTCTGCCAAGACTGTTGATCTCGTCTTTCAATCCGCCATGCACCCTGAAGATTCCATTCGAAGGACTGTTTCGCGATGTTGCCATTTGGCTTTCTCATTATGTGACCAATCCAGCGCCATTTGCATCACCTTATCTTGACACAATTCTTGGTTTGATAAAATTTTCGGCCTGCAAATCTTTAGGATATATCGCAGACAGCGATTAACGAAAGCCTGTAACTTTCTCGTGATGTTTGACGAGACTTTCCACGATTTACAGACATACAGTGCCGTTCGAAAAATGTTGGTCAAACATTTTATTACACTTTTCGGGCGCAGTTCTTGGAATTTATAAGAGCTACGGGGTTTTTTTTGCACTAGATAGCAAAATGTCATTCAAATAGTGCATAAATGTCGATGTTATTATGAATAAGAGGTCCAAAACGAACCGAAGTAATTTAGTAAAAAAAAATGGGAAAAATCAGTTCGGAGTGCAAAGCTAACATTTTGTGTCTGTCACGTCTCAATTTGACAACAAAATATGGAATTAAAAAAAATATCATGCGACCAGGACTACCAGCAGAAAAAAAGGCTCAGGGAGCCCAAAATAGACGACCCCAGTGAAAGATCGTTTTTTGGTGCTGTACAGCCGTCGGCATCGGTTCAAGACTTCGATGGATCTTAAAAACAATCTGTGTCGAGCTACAGGAAAAATAATTTCGTCAAGCTCAGTGAGGAAAAGGCTCGTGAAAGCTGGACTTAGAGCACTCAAGCCAGTACTGAAGCCGGAATTTCCAAAAAGAGTCAGAGAAAAACGATTGCTCTGGGCTCAAGAGCATGTTAATTGGACTCAATACATGTGGAACAATGTTATCTTTTCCAACGAATCAAAGTTTAAGCTGCATGTTGTAGATGGGAGGATTCTTGCGCGAAGAGAACCAAAGGAAAGACTAAGCTCTGAATGCATCTTACGGATGCCCTCCAAAACTGAGGTTTGATGGTCTGGGGATGCTTCTCTGGAGATGAAAAAGTTCTACCTTTTTCTTCCTAGAATCGAAAGTCACTGCAGAAGTTTACCTACGGTTTCTGGAAAATGTATTAGAGCCCTCTGCGCTGGAGCTTTTTGGTGACACTTGCAGATTCATTTTTCAACAGGACAATGCTCCTTGCCATACAGCCAAAATTGTAAGTATGAACTTGTTTTTTTTTTAATATGAAAGACTAATATCAAGCTTTTAATTAAGCTAGAACTTTTATGACTTAAAATAATATTTGCATTTTTTTTTATTCCTTAGGTTAAAAAGTACTTCGAAGAAAATAATGTCAATGTATTAAGTTGACCTCCCTACAGTCCAGATCTCAATCCAATTGAGAATATCTGGTCAATAATGAAACTTAAGGTTGCAAAGAAGCGTCCAGAGTCAATAGAAAACTTAAAATATTTACTTATCCGGACCTGGAACACCATACCTGCTACCACATGAAGCAATAAAAAAAGAAAAACACTGCACCAATAAAGCATTTTTCCCTAAAAATGTGGCAGGTACCTAAAAAACCCATTTTTCGGTCTAACAACTTTTTGCTCCCGTGACCGCGTGTGAAAAATTTTACCACTCTAAATGTATCATGAAACGATTGAAACCGCATAACAAAACAAATCCTCATTAAAAAATATGTAGTTATTGCATGCCAAAATCCAAAAAAAATAGTTTGACCAACATTTTTCGAACGGCACTGTATAATAGCACGGATTTAACGTTGGAGTCTCAACATACGTAAGGAGATTTGATTACATTTTCAAACTGCAGACAGGATACCAAAGGCAGCGCGGGCTTTATTCATTCTGCCTTTGACGTCTAGGTTCGTCCCATCATCAGGTGACACAAAACTTCCCTGGTAGTTCAACTGTTCAACCTCCTCAATCGGAGTTTGCTTTAGAATAATACGCTGATGCGTTGATCCTTTATTCCCCAGCAGTGATTAACATATCTCGTCTAGCCCGCGGATGGTACTTGCCAGGAAACAGAACGGTCTCCATTGAATGCAATGCCTCTGAGATACACCTATGAGTGTGTTAGCAGTCAGTACATCGTCCAGCTCCAGTTAAAGAGGATTGGCGACAGAATATCCCCTTCTCCCACCCCCTACTATACTTCGAAAGAGGCTGAGAGCTGTACATTTTGCAGAATGAAGCACCTATTTTTGGGGGATTCTTCTCCTAGGAAGAAATCTCCATATGGATTTCTGAAGAGGTCCTCCTGACAGATCTGCGTATTTCGAGTAACTGGAGGCTCACCGAAAATGTTCCTTCCATCTGAATAGCTGATCTTCAATTGATACAAATAGAGTGCCGTTCACAACCAGTAAACAGAGGGAATTATACTACATTCACAAGGCTTTCGAAAGATTATGGCCTACGAATTTATATATACATCACTTGAGGTCGGCAGCCTTTTTTTATGTTGTGCCACAACAGGTAATCGTTTTTGATCCTTCTAGAAAAGCGGTTGGCTACTTTAACATCCCGTTATCTCTCAAAGTGAAACTCGACTCCTGACGCTATGGTCAATAAACCCATTTTCGGTACCGCGAAAATACTTCCCTGTGAGTAACCCCATCATTAATATTACACGACTAGTGCGAAAGAAAGCAATTACCAAGGACACATTAATTTGTGTTAATTACTTCCGATGACGCATCCTGGTGACTTTCAGTAAATAGGATATAACCCTTGGCAGGTATCCAATTAATTACTTCCTGCTTAGTTTTATCACACTTCCGTTTTAATTATCGATAGTTCCTTGTATAAAAGTGTTATGCAAAGGTCAGATCACTTTATTTCCTTCTAACACCGGGTAGCTAATTAAATTAGGATTAATGAGTACACAAAAATGATCTCAGATAGACCACCAGTTGTTTGCAACAATAAGAACGATATTAATCCCAACTGCTCACTTAATTACATTTATGGATAAATGGTTGTGCTTTTTAGTGAAAGAAAATTTATTTTTATGTCGAATATCCTTCTAATGTAATACGCGGCGTAAAACAGTCCCAAATTAAATAGGGCACATGCTGCCGGAGTAATAATAAAAATCATATTTCAATTTTCCAATCCAGAAAGCTCTCTTACCGTCTCTGTAGATTTTCACAAGATTTTCCTCCTTATACGGCAAAATTAATGTCGAAAATAATTTAATCAATAAAACTCACAACACCGCCCCCCCCCCATCTTGGATACAGTATCCTTATCGATGTCGTCTTTGTCGTCGTAGTCGAGTGTTGGTGTCACTGCCATCTCATAAATAAAATGTTTAGTGAAGGCTTCCTGCACACAGAATGTCCTTAATCTTTACGCACTTTCATTTCGCACTTCATAAAGATGAAGTCGGGTGTGCAGAGAATATCTCCAATTACATTAAGTGAATACGTGTTGTTGGAGGGTGGTTCTGCTTGCCTGTCAAGGTCATATGTGAGTTGTTATCACTCGAATGCAGTCTTAAAGTAGATTTAAATATTGTTAGGTAGAATTATCTGATTGAAGCATTCTGTTCACTAATATATTACTTTGGCATGCGATAACAATTTTGTCTTTCGTAATCACACGTTTATTGTTCAGGGCCGACAAGAAAATAACGACAAAACGTGACGGGATGTGGTCTCGCTTTTATTTGTCATTTCATCTTTATTGAACTAGAATTTGATATGAAGATGTTAAGATTAAAGATTTTTATGTCGGACATATGCTTGAAAATGTTGAGCAGTTAATGCAAGCTCATAACTGTGGTAGTTTTATTACTCTGTCGCACTGACTATGCATTACTAATGGCGACGTGTAAAGATGCATGTGAATTAAAAACATACAGGACGTGACCATCCTTCTCGCCTGTAACATTCATCCGTTTTAGCATGTAAAAAAATAAAAGATTTGAATTTTGCGCCATTTGTAGGGTAAAGTGTTGCCAACAAAAAAAAAGACAGCGTGACAGCTGTCAGTTCAGGGTTATTCAAAATGGAGTGCTATACGAAAAAACAGCGTTTTCATTGTTGAGCAATATTTTAAAAATAATGGAAGTTTGGCAGCTACAGTTCACAATTTTCGTACGGAATAGTGATTTACGAGTAACTTCATCAACTGTAAAGAGATTAATTCAAAAATTCAGGGAGACTGGATCAATTAGTGATCTTAGACACACTGGCAACGAGTCGTTGAACACAAAACATCGAAGCAGTTCGTAAGAGTGTTGAGAGTCCAGGAACATCAGTTCGGTACCGTGGTCAAGAATTGGACATTTCGAGAAGCTCTCTACAGCGTATTCTCATGAAAGATTTGCAACTTCATGCATACAAAGTGCAATTGACTCTACTGACCACGCACAGCGTTGAATGGATTAAGAAACACTAACAAGTGGATGATGATTATTCAAACAAAATCATCTTCAGCGATGAGGCTTGATGGCTTTGTTAATCCTCAGAATTGTCGAATTTTGGGTTCAGAAAATCCACGAGTGATTGTTGAGAAGAAAGAGCATAGAAAACGTGTCACTGTTTGGTGCGGATTTTGGGCTGGAGGCATCATCGGACCATTCTGGTCAGGCAATAACAGTTAATGGTGTTCGCTATCGCGACATGACAATCCAATCTTTTGTGCCTAAACGACATGTGGTTTCAACAAGACGGTGCCACATGCCATACACCCTGATAAACAATTCAATTATTGCATGAGTCATTCCCTGGTCGTGTAATTTCCCTTTTTGGTGATCAGAACGACCCACGACCACCAATGCCTTGAAGGAGCAAATTGAGCTCTGTATCAACAAAATTTAACCACATTTATGCAAAACAGTCATGGAAAATTTCGACAAAAGAATGCGTATGTGCCAGCAAAGCCGTGGAGGCCATTTACCTGATATGCTATTCCATACATAACCTTATAGTATATACTTTATGAATCAATAAAACATTTACAATTTCTAATTAAAAACCTGTGCTTTCTGTCAAAAATAACTCTTGCGTGCATTTTGGGACAACTTTTAGTTTCACGAAAAGATAACCCAATGGTCTATTGAATCTAAAAATGTGATTTCCAAAGTTTGCACTACCCAATCTAATGATCTGAATTGACTGTGGTTTGGCCTGAATATAATTTTCGATAAACTGGCATACTTACTGGATGATTTTCCTGCCTTTTGACAATTATTGTTAATCATGACTGGAATCATCATGGATTATTGCTTTATATAAGCAACAGGCTACTCTGTAAGTTCGAACAAGCTTGAACAAAAGTCCTCTTCACCAATAAAGTCCAGAGAAGATATAATTTGTTCTTGAAGGATATCTGCATTCCGAAGCAGATCGAAACTCGGTGTCAGTCTCTAAAATTGTCTAAATAGACTCTTGGTAAAATCAGACCCTTTCAATCGTAGTGCTGAAGAAAAATCGCGAAAAATTACGTTTATTTAGTTAAGATGACATCTAAGAAAGCAGTGACCTGATGAGAGAATGTCCTCCAGACATTTGACATCTTATGTACTCTAACCATTGAAAGACAGGATGTCTCTTTTAGCCTGTCTAAGCCATGGAATATTATTTTTGGCATCATATGAAGCCCATGCGAAGTGAATACAAATTTATTTTGAAACAAAGAACTTATGTACTATTGAACATTAAACAATTCTACTGCAAAACCTTGTTCGGCATACGACTTTATGCGTGGAAGAGGACATCCTCTTGAATGACCTTGAACGTATTTCATTTCGAGGATATGAACAAAACTTTACATGCAGAATAATCTTCGTAAACTTAACCTCTTCAGAGATATTAACCTCTTTTTTTTTTAAAAAAAAAGTTCACCTCATTTATCTCGGAAGCGGTTGGAGATGGGAGAAAATTTGTAAGAAGTTTAAGGTCACATAACGAAGAAAGAAGAACTCTGAATGCATTTCTTACTGCAATTGAAGTAGGTGACATTTTGATTAAAACACTGTTGGATTCTTCGGTGATAGTAAGCCTTTTGCAGCTTTTGGGCTGTTATTTTGCGGATGGTGGACGAAATTCGATTTTTAAAAAATTAAAATTTTCTCAAAAACGGTTGCAACGATGCTTGCCATAAGAAAAAAGTCTGTGTTCACTATTCGAGGTTGGAATTTTGTTTCTAACCACAAAATCTAAAGACCCAATTTGTAAAAAATCAATTTTGTCAAAAAGTGCTCTAGTGATTTTGTTCAAATTTAATATTTATTTATAAGAAATATAACAGGATTTTTATTACTTTAGCTGGTTTTTGAAAATCTGTCATTTCTAAGCCATCGATTTTGTTTCAAATCAATGGATTGGATTAAGTTCCACCCCTCGAGGGGCATAGGGCGTCAACAACACCTTTTGTTCGGAGTTCAGCTGCATTCAACTCATTCCCAAAGAGCTTGATTCCTCCTCAACTGTTTTGCGCTACGTTTACCTAGGGCGTCCCGCAATTCTGCCTGCCTGGACAAGCAGGTACCACTGCATGGCATATTTCGCAATGGAGTTGTTTTCGCGCCGTAGTGTCCAATGCACTGCCACTTTCCCCTTCTTATAGTAATGCCTATAGGTAATTGGCCCGTTCTCTGATAAAGTTGTTCACTGGAGACGCGAGTAGGCCAACTATCCTCAAGACGAAAGACGAAAGTCTGCAGCTTGCGTATGTTAGAGGTATCCACCTTCCAAGTACAGTACCCATATAGCAGTACTGATTCTACGTTGGAGCATAACAGTCGCAGCTTGGTTCTTGTACTGAGAACATTGCTTCTCTAGACTTTGGATAGCTTTGCCTTCCTGATTCTGCTGCACACATCCAGTTCGGTGTCATCGCGGTTAGCCGATACCACACTTCCTAGATATAGAAAGTTGTCTACTTTTCCGACTTCTTGTCGGGCAATGTTGAATTGAGAGCGGGTGTTAGAAGTGCTGAAGGCTTCTGTTTTGGGAGTGCTTATGTGCGACATTATTTGCCTGAGCTTTTGGATTTTGGACAATCATATGAAGGTCCATTATCCGATGTGAAAGTAGGCAAACATCATCAATGTAGTCGAAGTGTTTAAGGTCGTAGTCCATCGAATTTCATGGTTTCCTTCGGAGTATGTCGCTGATGACCACCAAGAACAACATAGGTGACAGTATACACCCCTCACGTACTCCACTTTAGATGTGGGAATCAATACTTAAATACTATTTGGCATATACAAAATGATGGCATACCAAGTAATGGAAATTTTAAAAGTATTTTTTAATTGTAACAATTTTGGGTAAATTTTGAATCTGCAGATAAACAGCAGACGTGCACTTTATTTCTAAGATAATTCGTAACAATGATTTCTTTTAAAAAATCTGTAAAGCATCCAGAAAATATCCTCTGAGTGGATTGCAATTGAATTATAAAGTTCACAACACCACGCCCACTTTATTAGCGATGGGTTGGAAGATGAGAGATACTGCATCATGTATTCCATATGCATGCAAATTCCCACCGCACTTAACTGTTTGCTACCTAATTCTGGAAATATGTACATATGTACATCCAAATTAACCTCTTTAAACCCAAATCCCAGAGACAGTGGTTAGCAGTTCAAAACAATTACGCTTCCCTATGGCATTAAATCCATTAGGCTGTGTCCATTTCACCGCAGAAATGAGGGTAATCCTTTCACTTGAACCATTGCAGTCTTCCTCTAGTGATGGCGATAGCCCACCAAATGTGCATCACGCAGACGGGAACAAATCCACGAAATTGTATCTCCGACGCAGGGTAATGATGAAAGTAGTTCCGCTCGTGAACTACATGACAAATGAATGGACCTCCATGAGGCGATCATTTCCATCAAAACAACACTGGTTAGCTTGTGTTGCATGTGGTGCCAGAATGGTTATTTACCGCCACCAATCTCCGTGAGGATTAATGTCAAGGACAGCGCCCAGGAACATCAGAAACAAATTAAATGCGGTCACTGTTGATGAGAGGGATAGACGGGATTTATGAGCCCTATTTTGGGGTTCGCTGCTCACCCAATCTTATAATGATACAACGCCACAAAGCACTGAATAAATAATAACTACGGGGAAAACCTGCATGAGAAAAAGTTAATATAATATTGTGAGCAACAGAAAGTTCCGTAAGGACTTCCCCCAGTGTCACCTTTGATAATAATTTCATCGAAGAACATAGTTTGGGAAATTTATGCGAAAAGTTTCTCTCGGTTGAGATTGACGGGATGCCGGATCCTGGGGTGTTAAAAGTAAAAGATGGCCGACAAGGAGCTAACAACGTTAAACGCTGATGAAAATCGATTATTCCTCAGTTCGAAATTTTAATATTTAATGGATGACAAGACATGAAGTAGCTGTAGGGCGAGACACCGACCGACGTGTTGTAACAGTAATCTCAACATTGACTGAAGGGATTCACAATATTGACACTGCGAAAGTGTGGGGTGGATTCGTGGGTAATTTTAAATTTTGATTGAAATTTCGAACTTGACGCTATGGTAGAAAGTAAATTAGTAACGAGAGGATAAAGTTGGATGGCTTGGAGACTCATTAGTTTTTAATCAAGGTTGCGAGTAATTGAGGGTTTATGGGACATAAAAGTGTTTTGACCTCGGTATAGTAATCTCTAAGTATGCAGTTGGAAACTGGAGAGCAGTTTATTGGGAAAGCATTGCAACAGGTTGAAATTGACATTCTTTCATTTCAAATTGGATGGATTTGTATACCGGTTGCCATTATTATTATATTAAGTAGAAGTATATGCAAGAAAGGAGTAAAGAGGTAACGAAAGAAAAAAATATTGTATTGGAAGGATCTATTTGCAACATGTTCCGAGTTATGGCGAACAGACTATTCTTTTGAGTTAAGTCACTGGTACTGCAACTTTTGAATAGCACCAGCTAATGAATTATAACAATCCTCTAAGATTGGTAAAAAACTGATTAAGGTCGCCTGTAAGCTACTGAGCTTAAAAATTCTCAATTTCTATCGATTTTCTCAAAACTTCGTAAAATAGCCTACCAGCCATGGGTAGGTGAATAATTTTCAACGATCTAAATGCTGGAAGTAATGCCTACAAAACTCAGAAATGAATTTTTATTCATAGAGAAATTCTCTTAGGAAACTACTCGAACGGTAAACGCCGTGGCTCAACTGAAGATTCAGGTTCGAATACCAGCCGCCCTCTAGTTTTAATGGTGGCATCTCATCGAACGACAAAGGGCTGGGATTCTTCTCTGTCTACCACCTGTTTTATTCACTTTATTCTCATTTAAAGTTTCGTGGTAACCAAACCCCGTACTAAAATTTCCACCCTCTTTGATTAATAAAGCTTAAAAGTTTTAGTTCTAAAGAAAGCATCCTTAAAATGTTAATTATACTACGATTACCTTAAAAAGAAAAATTAATGGGAAAAACTTCCACTAATTATCTCTTTTGATTTTGTGCGTCTTCTATGGCCATTATCATAATTAATGTATACGTAAATGGCCCTTCACAGATAGGGTTGAATGAGTGCATGTGACGAAAGGACTTTTTGGTAGATTTTCACAGGTCGCACTCATATACACATCTGTGTGTGCTTAGATCATGTTGACACTCATTCCGGTTAATTATTCACTTATATGAGGTCTCTTCTCTAAATTGTGTTTGCTTCAACCCTGTTTAGCAAATGAAGACACAGATTTATTATTCATGAGCAGTAAGAGTGTTGAGTGAATGGGGTTTAAATTTAATTAAGTTTACCAAAGATAAACTTTGGTTGATGTTTTGAGACTAAACATAGTCTATAGCAATTTGTTTAGTATTGAATTAAGTTGAAAATGCCAGTTGTTAAATAATTGATTAAATTGAATTCTATGTAAGATGAAGAAATTAACAGATTACGAGTAGGTGATAGTTAGTTAGTAGTTGAAAGTTTGACAATGGGAGTCGATTTAGCAACATCCGTGATCTATCCTTTATCACCAACAGATTTCTATAATGTAAACAATTTTGGGTTTCTATTTTAAATTAAATCAAAGCTTAACTGGGATCATAGGTACTCATACTAACATTTACCTATGCATCTGTAGCATAGTGGCCAAGTTGTAAATATAGAATTTAGTTTTCATACAAGAAAATATACCAGACGAGAATATGGACATTTATTTACAGACTTTTTGTAGGGAGCTACGGTTATGGTAAAACGGAAAGTTTGTATAGATTTGCGCATAAAGTTGATACCATGTCGAACTAGCTTCTTAAGCTAAAGTTGGAGACTTTGGCTTTGGTTTCCCACTCGAAGTCCGACAGTAATCTGAATATGTGTTTGGGAAGTTCAAGTCGTATATATACATACATATCTTTTAAGTCGCAGAGTTTGTTGGTCCAATAATTACCTCAACATAAAGAAAGTTACAATTCATCTTAAAGTGATGTTGTAAAGTTTTTGAATCAAGAGGCTATTTCTTCGATTTTAAAGAGATTCGATCAGAAAAACTATTTACTGATATTTTCTTAAAAGAAAGGCAAGATTGGCTGTTAGTAAACTGAAGAATTTAGCTTCCACTAGTCTTCTCAGGAAAGTACAAAGTTTATCATGCGTCTGCTTTAAAAACAACTCCTACCGCTGCGCGAAGGACAATGCTCCACTTACTTTCTGTTGATATCTTTGGGAAGCAAATGGAGGCTAAAGCAGAAATAAGGCTTAGGGAATCCTCGTAGTTGGTATACGGGCCAATAAAGGATCCTAATCGGGAAGAATATTATTTCTAGTAAGACGGACTATATTGTCCCTCACATTAACTTTGATGTCAGATACCTTAACGCTTGGGAATCTGGGGAAATCTTTAACGATTTTGTGATAGAAATATGCACAAATGGATTTAAGATAGCGTATGGTACGGGTACAGGAGTCTTCTCCAGTTCACATGACGTAAAAAACATTACCAGGGAACTACCGCATCAGTGTACTTCAAGCGAAAATGATGCCAATCTGTGAAGCTGCGGTTTGGCTTTCAATTAACAAGGTTGATTGTACTATATATAGATAATCAGGCAACGATAAAAGCTTTAGAATCGTCGACAATACGATCAAAGTTGGTAAAATGATGCCGCAGGTCTCTTAACGAGATCGCTGACAGTTGCGACATTTCTCTGTGCTGGATTCCTGGACACAGCGACTTACCAGACAACTGCAGAGCAGATGAGCTGGCAAAAAAATGTGCGGGTCAGAATTTCACTGAAAATAGAGAGAAGCTGTCCGCTGCCTTAGAAATGATAAAGTTTCAGCTGATACTTAAGCCAGAAAAATAACAAATAGCAGGCGGGATAGTATTCGTACTTGTCTTTCTTCGAAACGGATCTGGCCTAACCTGGATCTGAAGAGAACGGAAAGACTTCTGTCCATAAATAGGAAATATTTACAAAATATAAGAGTTTTGTCTACAGATCTAAATGGCATAGATGCGGAGCAGAAAAGGGTTAAACCGCAACGGTTACCCATTCTTCTTTTTTTTATAATTTGCACGTTTTAAAGGGGATCTGAATACCCTTATACTAATTTTAGAATACGTGCGTTTTGTGGAAAGAGGAAGAGACAGAGAGAAAGACAGAGTGGTGTAGTTTGAAACACAGGTGGTATTAAGTTTCTGTAAACTCCAAGGGTGGCTGTCCAGATAACTGGGGAGTATTTTGTTTGTTTTCGCTTATTATTGTCGTTGCTTATGATTTACAGTATTTTTTTTCCATCCACCTGATGTCATCATCACAATCAAGTTGCATTTTAGCCATATGAGTTGACTTAGCTTTAGCAAGTGATCGACTTTTTTATTTATTTCATGCGAAATAAATAGATGATTCTTGATATCAGGATTTGAACCGTGAATCAACAGCGAGACAAGCGATGATGTTACCACTACACCACGGCCACCCTTATATCTTTCTTTTAGAAGAATTTAGTTATGTAGGGATCCTGGAGTTAGAAATCCGGTTCTTCTAAATGCATCCCTAACCGAACCTAATCTTGTTTTAAAACATTACAACTAACGACATGACAATATCTGTGAGTATTAATAAAGGACATAGCTATTTACATATGAGCGGTATTTCGGTTGGTAAATGTATTAAGTATCAAATAGCTAAAGCACATAAAGAGTAAGAAAATAAGAACTAAAAAGTGCCCACTACAATGAATAATTTATTCAGCACAATGTCACAAAGAGTATACAAATAAGGATTATTTCATTAAAAATGTCCCTATTTATATTATACGAGTACCCTTGCTGCTTAGAAAGTGTCAGTATAAATCATTTAAGTTAATATCTAAGCTATGTGTTTACCGTGCATATTAATTACAATTATGTTTGCTGTAATCTCCCCAATAACAATGTTTGAAACAGCTATTCACAAATAGCAGTAATGGCTACTTTTCACAGCTAATTCTTATAAGTTTACTTCACATGAATAAAACAAATTTCTATTTTTTGCAAGCTTATTCGCATATTTTACGTGAAAAGAAGGATGGCTGCTTTTCATAGCAATTGCAACTGCATGCAGTAATTTACATTTATGGTGGGAATTTGTTATTGCCGTTTTATGGTGGCTTCCTGGCTTAGTGAATAGTGCATTGGACAATTCAGCAGGAGGTTTGGCTCTCGAATGCCAAACAAATATCGAACGAAAAAATACACTCACTGACAGTAAAATTGTCATAACGAAGCTTCTCAGTTACATCGTTCGGAAGCATCAGTGAGAACTGAAGCTACGTGTAAAAAATATATCACGACACATCACTAACGAATAAAGCTATCACTTCTGAAAGAGCCAAGAGCAACTCTGCCGCACCCGTCATTGGTAAGTCATTGCGTCAAGGCTACGATGGTCGTACGTCCTTTTTCAAAAGTAAAAAAGAGCCAGCTATCTGTCTATCTGTCCATTTGCCTACCACACCCTCTAGAGTAACTTAGCTCTAGAGTAAAATTTTAGAAAAGTGTAAGAACAACAAAGTTTTGGAGGTATTTTGTATAAATACAATGTGATTATCAATAGAAAGGTAATGATGCGCCAAAAATATATCGTTCCGTCATTCAAACTTTATCAGGTTTCGAAAAAATTGGGTGGGTCTTTAGCACATTAATGTACCTCAAGAAACGTGTCAGTTTAAGTGTACATAACAAATTTCATTGAAATCCGTTCAGGACTTCTTGAGCTAAATAAGGATGATTTAAAGATTTTTGAAATATATTAAATAGTATATACTTGTATGGCTATAATATTCCAATGTCCTTTTCTGGATATCTGTGTACTTGGAAGAACCAATAACTTGTGGTGCTGCAAATTTTTCAGTGAATTTCTCGAATTCTTCGAAATGAAGATCAATTATCACTCTGCAGAAGAAAAATCTTGTTTTTTTCTTAAGAAGTCATCCACAAAAAGTGGGCGTGGAACTACACAATCTATGGGTGAATTGGAAAGAAGACCCATGTGTATATACTTTATATAGATTTGATGAATAAAACGTCTAATAATCAGTATTTCAAGTTTCACTAAAGAAAAAAAGTCGGCCTGTTTGTATCTTAAAAATATTTACACTCTATGCTTCAAACTACTTACGTATATGCATCCAAGTAAATATAATTCGCAAAAAAGAAATGTTTGCCAGTCTCCAAAGTAACTTGTAACATTCAAGCAGAATCAAACGGCTAAAAATACGTCTGTGAACATGGAGGCACCATTTTCTAAACAAAGTTCTTTATTTAAGATGCAGATTGGTGGCCCTAGAATCTCAGATGAGACTTATGTTGAGGGGCGTTTCTTCAGAGGTCAAAACACAGCAGTCTATTTTTAACGTATCTGAATATTTGAGACAAGCAAATTTGTATCTCATCCATCTCAAAATCAATTAATCCAACCCTTCCCGTTTTAAATCTGAGCTGAATAATTTACCCCAGACATGAATCTAAGTAACAAAACCTAATCTCTGACAAGCAGACTCCTTAAAGCCGATTTTTATTCAGCTTATGTAATGAAGCTTTTTCGTTTCCATATTTTTTGTGTCATCTTACAATTCTCTCCTTCAGTTCTATATTAATTCACGTCTTCCCTCGCCAGCAATTACCTGCTTACCCTCATTACTTAGTATTTCAAATGTAAGCAGTTTTTTTTTACCTCCCAGTAGCAAAATATCGTATTACGCTTTCAAGCTTTTCAATTCTGACCCCAAGAAAAAGAAGGAATAATAGAAACAAAATTGTGTAGCTGGCGTATTACACATTTCGTCCTGCTGAGTAAACAGTTTGTCCATCTCAGGCGGTGGTGACTGCGTTAAATTTAATCCCAGCTGCGACTTACACACTTTAAATTTGTCGATTCAATTTCACGCCATGCTAATCGTTGTCATCATTACAGTCATGAATTATTCACACATACCACGCAGCGCTCCTTCACTGGCGACCATAGATATGACGCAGGACGCAGCACGCGATTTGTTGGTTGAAAGTTTCCCAAAGTAAGAGCGAAGGGATTTTCTATTTTCCTTAAATTTTTTTCATCCTTCATCTAATATCACCTACCAAGGACCAACCACCCACTGTCGTAAGTCGTCAGTCTAATTAAGATGTTAATTTAAATTGACTTTAATTAGAAGATCCCTGACGAGGTATGGCGAAAGGATTAATCAGAGATTGCAGTCAAAAAGTTGTGCATTCAGAAATGCACTAATAAGACAAACACTCTTGCAAGGAGGATGGCTTTACAACAAGTCTGACAATAAAAAACGCAAGTCAATTGATCAAAGTCATACCGGAGGATGTTCCAAAAGGTATTGATTTGTTTATAAAAGGACGAGGAAAGCCAGGATGAAAAACGTGATAGGATACTGGTAATGGAGATGTTATGATTTGAAAATTTATCAACGTGGTGTTATTTTTCATTGTCAATTGAAATCGCTGACAGTCACCCCGAAAGGACCCAATAAAGAAGTGTTTGGGTAAGGATAAGGAAGATAAACGAATGCAGGATGATCGTGTGGATATTAATAAGATTATTTCATATTTTTTCCGGGCTTTGTATGGTGTGGTTACGGAGCACATAACTTTTTACGATTATTAGGGTACGTTTGATCCTTGTCGACAATATATTCATTTTTGGCTCTGTCGTGATTTTCCTTTAGACAACCTGAATGTTAAAATGAATTTGTGTCTTAGGAAGTCTTATGGGGATTTTTATGGGAAGGCTTTTAACAGCATTTATCTGCATAAACGAAGTATTAAACTGTGTTGACATAAGATGGAGAGGTTACGCAGCAAAGAGAAGAACCAGAATGCTCCTTCAAGACCAATAAATGGTGCTGAATTACGGTCCTGATAATGTTCAACGTAAATTTTCGAACTTGTTTCTATCAAACTTGTTTCAACAAAGTCCATGGGTTTAAAACAATTTTGCAAATATTCTGAAATATTATTGCTGAGGGTTTTAATTCGAAGCAAGTACTCGTATTGTCTCGAAATAGAAAGAGTCCCAGCACTGATATAGCTTGTGTTGAAGTTCACGCCACCAAGAATAAAAATATTTAGGATACAATCACAAAGGAGAAGTTCTTGATACTACACTTAGTTACCAACAATTATGTTGGGTTGCAGCTGGAAGATGCCCAATCAATAGTTTTTCTCGGACATGATAGGGACTCTTAAGCCTTTTAGAAACTCAAAAACAATTAACTGAAATAAGTTAGGGCAACATTTTACAAATGCCAATTAATTCAATCAAAGAATCGAATCAATATAATGAAAAGTTTTGAAAAATCCATAAACGTTGCCTACACAGTATCGCCGTACCTTCACGAGTTTTACAACGAAGACCTCTTCAACCTCAGATTCAACATTAGATTCAGTCATAATGTGAAGTATATCTAAGGATATGCAAGAAGTTTATCACATTCCAATAACAGCATAACGGGCTTTGACAAACTGAAGGTGATGTCAATCCATTGAATACATCAGGGATTGAGCAAGACTCAGTAAAATACGTCAAATGAACTTTGGATGCGACCTGAACATATTGTACGAGTACTGCTGAATCCCTGGTGCTTTTGATTAACGTGTTCAGGTTTCTCGATGAAAGCACAATATTGTCAACGTTATCACTGAGCAAACAACTTTCTGATCTATAAGCAGATTATATGAATTTATTCTGCAAACATGAACAGTGGTAGACCGGCTTTTACCTGAAAAGTTCTTGGAAATCGAGGCTATGAATCTGAGAAGGATTTTAGGGCAACCAGTTTAACTTTGTTCGTGCTCCAAATCAATGAGCACATTTTTGGCACCAATTTTCAACATATTCACGAAGGAGGATCGCCGTTATTCAAATCCTAGTACTTTTTTATATTTTAAGGAAAGGTTCACATAGACGGCTCTTCAGGATAAAGTGCGAAGATTGAAGATTGCAGATGACTTTACAACTTTATGGATATAAAGTGGATCTTAATATTGCGCACTCTGAATCTGAATCGCACTTGATGGTACAAGTATGTCAGAAACAACCTCCTAAGCAATGCTAGGCTCAGACAAATGAAAGTTATAATCTGAACTAAAAATTAGTTATGGCTATCAATCTGCCCCTCAGATATTAACTGAATATCAAAGTCCTCTTACTGCTGGACTCTGCAGATGTCTTCTAGGCGGAATAACTGGTAATCCTCGAGTACATTAAAATGGGTGTGCCACAAGGCTTGGTGTTAGGGCCAATACTTTTTTTAATTTACATTAATTCTCTATTTGACCTCAATTTTAAAGGAGTATTAAAAGCGTTCGCTGATTACTTAGGATGTGTGTATGGCTCAGATAGCCCTATAGATCTAATAGCAGACATTAATTGAGACTTGGACTTACTAAGAATATGGTTTGCTAATCACAAATTAGTTATAAGTTCCAAAACTAAAATTATGTTTTTCAGTTTATCTGGGCAAAACTATTTTGACGCGAATATCTTATTTCACGCACCGAAATGTCCTAAATTTAAACTAATTAACTGTGCCTGTAATTCCCCGATGACCTTCTGTACCGATCTAAACTGTTGTGATAATTGTTTCCTTATTGAGAAAGTCGATAAGTTCAAGTACTTGGGATTAATCATTGACTCTAAGATGTCCTTTTCTAACCACTCTGAGGAGTTGCGAAAATACTTTCGCCTTACTGTAAGATATCTCTTTAATTTGAGAAGAGTATGTTCTACTAAACTACTGACCTCTATATACTATGGATTATTCCACTCTAAATTGCAATATGGTATTAGCTGCTGGGGTGGAGCCTATTTGAATAAAATAAAACCCTTACTTACGTTCCAATAATATACTCTGAGAAAAATCTGCTTTAAACATCGTCTTCATCCTAGTTTTCAACTGTTTGGTGATCTAAAAATTCTTCCGATAAAGATATTTTTTTTTAGATCTGGCAACCTTAATTTTAGAATCCTCGACAATTATAATCTTCGTGGAAATTCCCCGCATCGGACTACCTCGTTTCGTAATTTTTATACAGTTTTTGCTTGTCACTTATTTAATAAATTACCACAATACCTTAAAATAATAAATTCGTCAAAATTGTTTTTGACACAATTAAAAAATTGGCTTTTTAGTTTTTCTTTTGATGATCTAGAAACTTTCGTGAATGTCCAGTCCTAGATAATTTAATAGGTACAGGATGGCTGATGAAAGCCGCTACAAAAAAAAAATTTAATAACTTTTTTTCTATTTAATGAATCTGGTTAATTTTTTTTTTTTTATTTTTTGCAGATTGATTTTTAGATTTAACAAAAATGGATAACTGGGACACTGAAACAAGAATTTGGATTGTCCGCCGCTATCACGCACTGGAGTCCGTAGTTTCGGTTCAAAGAGAGTATAGGCGCACGTTTGGCGGCAATCCTCCGAGCAGATGGACCATAATGAGACTTGTTAACAATTTTGCCGAGCATGGGATAGTCGAAAGAAGACCTTGCCATCGAAACCCTTCAGTTCGGACAGAGGAAACAATTGATGCTGTTGCTGCTGCCATACAAAACAATCCAAGAGTTTCGACAAGAAGCTTATCTGCTCAAATGGGTATAAGCAGACAGTCATTGCAGTCAATTATGCACAATGATTTGGACTTATTCCCATATAAAATTCAAATGGCCAACAAACTGAACGCAGCAAACTTGCCGATTCGCTTGGAATTTTGCCAGAAGATGCTTCAAATGGTGGAAGAGGACGGAAACATGGTGAACTGTCTTTTTATGTCTGACGAGGCCCATTTCGATTTAAACGGCAACATAAACAAACAAAATTGTCGAATATGGAGTGCTTCCAACCCACAGATACTCCCCATGAGGCGGAATTGCATCCACTTCGTGTCACAGTGTGGTGTGCAGTTTCATCACGCTGCATTGTCGGGCCCTACTTCTTCAAAGAAAACGGTCACACCGTTACGGTTACTGGAGACCGTTACTTGAGCATGTTGAGAGAGTTTTTCTATCCAGAATTACGCCAAATGAGAATTTCTTTCAACTCTGTGTAGTTTCAGCAAGATGGTGCAACTCCTCACATAGCCCTGCCTGTTATGACAGAATTGCGACGAAAATTTCCCAATAAGCTGATATCCAGAAACTCCACATTCCGTTGGCCCCCCAGGTCGCCTGACCTTACTGCACCTGACTTTATCTTGTGGGGTTATTGCAAACAGGAAGTCTACAAAGCAAAACCAACAAATTTTAATGAACATTCGAGAAACAATTGCGGCTATTCCTGTCTCAACTCTACAAGCAGTAATGAACAACTTTTTGATAAGATGCCGCACATGCATCAACGAGCAGGGAGGGCATTTAAATTTCATTATTTTTAAAACTAATTAAGCTATATTTAATAAAATTGAATGAGCTTTAACATGAATAAAAGAAAAATGAATTCCATACACTGAAAAAAAAGTTATTTGAGTTTCTTAATGTAGCAATATTCATCAGCCACCCTGTATATATAAATATAACATTTTGGTTTATCTCTGAAATTATTGTACTCTTTTTCTTTTTTTCTTTTTTTGTTGTTGTTCTTTTTTTCTTATTTAATGCTTAATTTGCTTTTCTTTTACATATGTCTTTTGAATTGGTCAATTATTATGAATTTTCTTTCTATTTTATTTATTTTTTTCTTTTTTTTTACTTTTCTTTACTTTTTGAGATCACCCCATCCATATTTTATTATTAAGCTAATTTTTGAGGTGACATTCTACACTATTTTTACTTTTAAATACTGAATGTCTTTAATGTCTCTCTTTTATTTTAATTGTGGAATTATACACTTAGACTAAGATTGTATTTATAAAGTTTGAGAAATAAAACACTAAACTAAACATGTGTCAACTACATAGATGCATAAATATCATACTGCATATTTTTTTTTTTCTGTTATTATTTTCAAATAAATCAGATCGAAAGGTCTTCTTTATTTTAGCCGCCTTCTGTTTAACAATTCTCGACCCAGTAGGATGTTGAAATCGTAGTTCCTGTGGGAAATGGGCCTTGTTAGGTGGCGGTTGCTTATTTGAGTTATTTTGTGCTGAACCGTGAGAATTTCAAAGTCATTATGTACATATGTCGTAGTTTGTTATGTACCAGTGCGCATTAACTATTTGTTCGTAGTATCTTTGAATTATGTTCATGCTTGCCTATTTGGCTGTGCCCCAAAGTTAAAATCCATATATAGAAGAATTTGGTTGTATGTAGATAATGGCGAGTCTTCTTCTTCTCTACCGCATAGCAGATATCTTTAGGGGTTCAGGTATGTAATTTGATTTTGTTCTGAATATAACATGGCCAGTTTTAGCTTCATTTATATTTATGCACCAATTATCAAACCATTTTATTAAATCATCCAACATTTTTTGTAGCTTTGTCAGAGTAGAGGAGAATGGTGTCGTCAGCGAACGTAGCGATAACAGGTGTGTTTGTGTAGGAAAAGGAATATCTCTGGTGTATATATTATAAAGTAGTGGTCCTAAGACGTTGCCTTGTGGAAGTCCAGCTCATGTTATACGTAACTTTAAGTATTCATACTCGTACTTGACGTCGAAATACCGGTTGGTTCGATAGCCTTTGATTACTAAATAGAAGTCAATTGGGAGAATGTTTCCAAGACTCTCCAATAGGCCAGTGTTTATGCATATACAAAGAACTTCTATAAGTGACAAATTTTATTTAGAAAAACATTGAACTAAGTAGAACTTGGCACACTTTTAGATCTCAGGCTTTTTTTGTGGCAGGATTTTACATTAATGTTTTTGGTAAGAATGATTACTATTCCCTCTAAATACCGACGCCCATAATACCCAATATAAAAAATTCCCGACTTTTGAAAAATCAGCAAATAAAAAATCTCCAAACACAGAGTTCTCACACAACCAAATTTAATTAAATACGAGTCCTTGCGGACCAAGGTTCATACAAATGATTGGCTTGATGAGAAACATTTGACAGCTTATCGCTTCATTGGAATTTTGGTGATTGAAAAAGGAACATTGTGTTGCTCACGGAGAAATTTTAAAAAAAAATATCACATTGCGTCCTTTTCTTGGTTCCGGGTAGTGCTAAGTATAGCTCGGACTGCTAAGTATGGCTGCATTATGACTCAAACTACAGGAAATAAAGTGCACGTACTTGAACCTGTGCTATCGATAATTTTGAGGTTAGAATAAAATTTTTGAATTTTGCTACGAATTGTAAAGCTTCAAGAGTTTCCGTATCGAATCTTGGTATGTACATATGAGACTAACTGATAGACTAGATTGACAGACCCACTTTTTCAGTTTCTAGTAGTAATACCAGAATTGATTATAATCTCGAACATTGAACATTTCCACGAAACAATTACTTGTCCTGCCAAACATTAGTCATTTGACCTTATGGGGATTCTGTTCATAAAGATATTGTTTTGGGGATTTTGTATTTAAGGATTTTGATTCGGGGATTTTGTTTTAGGGGCTTAGCTAGCCAATCTTTTTATTAGTAATTATTCCCTTAGCTGTCTTAGCGGCTATTTGTTTTCCAAAAATCTCTGCGAACATTCAAGTGGAACATCATCTTTAGTGCAGCGATGGAAGCTGTATTTAAATTCCCCGGTAAGCAGGTGAACCTTTGATTTTTTTTTCTAGAAATTCAATGGTACATCTGTTGCCGAACTGTCCATCAGACCAAGAGATGAGTCTCATGTGAGCTAAATGTAAACTTCTTAGTAGGGAGCAAAGATAAATTCTAGTCACTCTGGAGTTTTTTTTTTCATTATGAAGACACTCAGACAGCTGATAGTTAATCTGACAGCTGACACCATCTTTTTATTCATATCGATGCCATTGAGGCTAGTGTTGAGGAAGATCCTAATTCATCGATTGGTTATCGCAAGATTTTGGTCTGTGTCCATCGACTTTGTGGAATATTTTGCGCAAAGATTTTAGTTTCCACATTTACAAGGTTCGATTGGTTCAAGAACTGAAGCCGAACGATCATCGTTTGCTTCGTGAGTTCAGTGATTAGGCGCTTGAACAGTTGGAAGTCGATCCACTTTTTTACCGTCGAATTTTTTTCAGTGATGAAGCTCACTTTTGTCTTAGTAGCTTTGTTAATAAGCAAAATTGTCAGATTTGGAGCAAAGAAAATCCAAAGACAATCTCTGCTACCGATGCACCCCGAAAAATGCATGTTTATGAGCTGCGGCATCATCGGGCCCTACATCTTCATATATAAAGAAAATCGAAATGTCACCGTCAATGGCGCCCGGTACAGAGATATGATCAACGATTTTTTGTTTGTCTGTAGGATATTTGGTTTCAATAAGATGGTGCCAAATGACGTACTTCCGGCGATCTGCGGCCTGGCCACCAAGATCGTGTGATTTGACGCCACTGGACTATTTTCTGTGGGGGTATTTGAAGTCGTTGGTCTATGTGGACAAGCCAACATCGAGCGCACCATTCATGAGATACGGCCTCAAATGCTTGAAAAAGTGGTAGAAAATTGGAGCTCCAGGATGCAGTTCCTTAGACGCTTCCGTGGCGGCTCTTAAAAGTCACATTTTACATATGCAAGAGCATATGCTACCCAGTCATGAATTTGATTGCTTTTGCTTCTTAAAGCTTTCTCTATCTATACCTACATATACTTCTTCTTTCTGCCTCTATGTACTCGTATTTCTAAAACTCATAGCAAATGCTGTTATTTTTATTAGAAATTGTATTCCCAGTGTACAAATTTCCATAGGTGTTCCACATTCCTACCACTTCAAATATAAGTACATTGTAAGTTAAATAAAGCACAAAACTTCTTCAGTACTCAAAGACATACTCGTACGCAAAGAAAACTAATTATACTAAGATCTCCAAAGTAACTAATAAATTATAAAGTAAACAATTTTATTCACATATCCTTTCAAGTATTACAGCGACTTTTCATATAAGTACCCCATTTATCTTTACTCTTTGTGCATCGTAAATAATTTTTCAACTAAACTCTTCCGTCACATAGAAAACACTCACGCTCGTGCCATCATACGAGTACACTGGTAACAGCACATCCTTTCTGAGTATATAACACATCTCATTAGATACGATTTATTACTACGAAAAGCCCTTCACAAACTTCTTTATAATTAAAATCGTATCTTAATTAAGAACTCTCACACCCATACACATACTCGTAGGCACACATCCTTCCGAAGTACATCCTTGCCGCCTACAATTAAGAGGCTACCAAGAAATGGATTTTCCCTGTTAATTTAACATTAAACATTTAAAAATGGCACAATGAGCTAGAATTCATTCATTCAACTGCCAACTGCCTTAAGAATGGGATTAATTTGCATACAATAGCATCATGGGACAATGAAAGGATGCCGGGCGGAGGAGAAAGTTAATAACAGTATCATGAGCCTTCTTCTGACAGAATGTTAGCAGAACAATAATATTTGCCTACATATGAGCGGGTATTCGTTGATCCGTTTAAGTGTGTTGTTATACTTGACGAACGTATGTGAATTTCAATGTGTGCATGTGAATTGCAGATTATTAAGACATTCAAAGGAGATCCTTTTGGAATTGTTTCGCAATCGCAAGTGGAGCCTTTATAGCACTTTTGTTGCCTGCAATCAAAATCTGAAAGGAGCACCCTTTCGGTCGGAAGGAAGTTATGATTTTGGGAAAAGGATTTCAATCTGTTTTCCCTCGTTATGTGTTTGCTTTGCAAAGCAAATGAGCAATTTAGAGGAATGTTTGGCTTTTGTCTCGAAAAAGATTTGCGTTTTGGTGTTTTAGTATTGAAAATAATTTGGATACAAAAGGGTAATGTACTCGTAGTGATACCCGTGTGTCCTTGAGGCAAAAGCTATTATGGGGGATCCAAATTTGAAATTGAAATCGTACTGAGGCATTGGAAAATATACTAAAGTATGGTGTTTGTGTTTGAGACCGACTTACCTTATAAACAATTTGAGTCACTATGTATCCTTACCTGGAAATAAATAAATGTTATTCAGTTAGCAAGCATTGAACATCGGAATGTAGAAAATGTAAAATTGAATAACTAATTCATTGAAAACTGTTTCGTTCTTCACAATAAGGCGTTAGGGTGACCGAGGTAAGGGGCCTTCCCTGAACCATGGGAACTTCAACATCTGATGTTGCTACCCAAAGGAAACAAGGCACCTGGAGAGCCTTCGTCGTATCGGCGAATATGCCTGCTAGATACTATGGGAAAAATCCTAAAACGTATCATATATGGCAGACTGATTGCGGTGGCAGAGGATAGAGGAGCTCTGTCAGATGACCAGTACGGTTTCAGAAAATCGCGTTCTACTGTCGATGGCATAAAAGCGGTAGTAGATACAGCAGTTGAAGCAATACTGGGGAGAAGATGGCGAGAGGGTGCAAAGAAATACTCGACGTTAGAAATGCCTTCAACTCGGCGAACTGGTCATGTATTAGAAGATCCCTGACCAGGAGAAATACTCCATACTACCTGCTAAATATAGTCATGAACTACTCGAACTTCATCAACAGGAAGTTGAGGTACCAGACCGATGATGGCGTTAAGTACTACAACGTTTCCGCGGGAGATTCACAGGGGTCAGACCTTGGACGTCTCCTCTGGAATATAATATATGACGGAGTCTTACGTCTAACACTGCCACGGGAAGTTAAGGTGATCGACTTTGCTGACGATGTGGCAGTGGTTACTGTGGCCAAACACATCCACGAGATAGAGCCTGCCACAGATGACGCACTCCCCAAGATCAGTAAATGATTAGAGTCTGCCGGCCTAGAGCTTGCTGGCCACAAGACCGAGACTGTCCTAATAACCAGCCAAAAAACTGTTGAATATACGAAAATTTCCGGGTTGAAAACCAGACAATCTGGTCTAGAGAGGCACTAAAATACTTAGGAGCAATGCTCGACAACAGCCTAAACTTTAAAACGCACGACGAACTTTTAAGTAAAACGGCGTCATAGATTCAGGCAGCGCTTTCCCGTTTGCTGCCAAACATCGGTGGGCCTGGATACATCAGGAGAATCCTGCTATCCAGAGTGGTCCTTCTACATGCTGCCCCGGTCTGAGCGGGGGCGCTCTCAACGAAGGAAACAGTAAGGAAGTTCTCATCCACATACAGGCTCTGCGCAATCAGAATTATAAATGGTTTCCGAACATCCAATATCCCCAACGATATTCTCATCAGAGAAGAAAGGGCAACATATGTCAGGTGAGATAATACGTCAAAAGGCAGACAGACACACAAGCTCCACTATCGAGGTCTGGACAAAGAGAGCACGCGGGAACTGCAACTACCACCTTACGCAGTGTCTGTCCGGGCATGGCGGCTGTCCAAAATATATCCAAAGGTTTGAACACAATAGCTTGCCCTTCTGCCCAGAATGCCCAGATGAAGAGGAAGACGCGAAACATGTAATATTCTACATGCCTAGCACACAGCTTTTAATAAGCCATATAATGAGGTCAGATGACGACTAGCTGGAGACCTGTTCCTTCATAGCGAGTGCATAGATCGAGCTGAAGAGAGTCGAAAGACTAAGAAAAGCCGAAACGAAGTTGCTATTCAGCCCCGCTAAGTAATACCTAAATAATAATACCATCGGAAGAGTGACAGAAGTGTGTAGGGTGTGGATTAGTACATCGATTATTTGGACTTACGAATCGTACATGCTGTTAGCACGGACTATTAGTATCTTTAGAAGATACTAAGCATGTCACCTATGTATGCAACAAGTGACTGTCTGGTAAATTCCACCAAAAATTTGCATATCAAACATCATTTTAAAAATGTATTGTGTATCTATTCTGGTCTGAGATCTCCTTATGCCTTGCCTATATTTTGTTGTTTAGGGAGCAAAAATTATTAAATTTTATTATTTCACTGAAATGCCTAATGAAATGCATATCTCTAACGGTTTTTCAAATGTTATCATGCAAAATCCGTCTTCTTCTGGTGTATAAAGCATGCATATACTTCTTTATTTTTGGCCAGCTTTTTTTCCAGAATCTGTTGCTCCATGAAAATGTGGTCCTGTATGCAATGTACAGGTCTGAACCCGCTTTGTACATCTGATAGATGTTCTTTGACCACCTTTCTGAGCCTACTCTCTAATATCGTCTCGTAAAGTTTTAGAGCCGTGGAGAGTAGAGAGATGTCTCTATAAAATACGGCAAGTATATATGATAAATGTGTGGATCAGGATCTTGTAAGAGCGATTAAAATCATATATACGACGTTGTCAGAACCAACCATGAAAGTGGCCATCATGGTGTAGTGGTAACATCATCGCGGAGGCATAACACTGGCAGTAGGGTGGTCATATAGCTAAAATGCAACTTGATCTTGATGATGACATCAGGAGGACGGAACAAAATAAACAACGACGAAAAATACTCCCGAGTTATCTGGACGCCACCCTTGGAGTTCACTGAAACTTAATACCTACCACCTGAGTTTCAAATCAACTACACTAATCTGTATGTTCCTTTCCACAAATACGCCCGCGTCCTAAAAAAATAGTATAAAGGTATTCATATCTCCTTTGACAGGTGCAAATTATAAAAAAAAAA
The DNA here is from genome assembly GCA_963082735.1 of Pocota personata. NCBI lineage: Eukaryota > Metazoa > Arthropoda > Insecta > Diptera > Syrphidae > Pocota > Pocota personata. Next base: position 116,776,980 of record OY720432.1, read on the forward strand.
AACCTACAACGTCGTCAGAACCAACAAAGGAAGTTTATGAAGCCTTCTTCTATACATTTGTGTAATTGACGATGCTATACGATACTGTCAAGAAAGTTTTATAGTTAAATATAGACACTTGAGTCCGATCTCTATACAGGCCTGTGCATTTGCAGATGATATACGAGTATTGCTGTTTGCAAACTCAGAGAAAATCCTGGAGAAGAATCTCTAAGTGTGGAAAGGCAAGGGAGCATGGATGGAGAAATCATCCGACAGGTGGAAAGGTACAAATATCTAGAAAGTGTTATCAACAACAGATGTAACTCGAAAGATGAAGTAAAGGCTAGGATCATATCCGCTAATGGATTAATTGATCACAAACGAATCCTTGTCTGAATTATATGATCACAAACGAATCTCCATTCCATAGGGATGTGTCAAATCCATCCGTCATCCATAGTGCCAGGTAGTTGGTACTTACCTTGCAATTTTACAATATGGATCGTTTAGCCACCGTCATAGACCGTAGAATGCGCAGAACATACACCGATTGGGTGCTGGAAAATCAACAAGTTGACCCCGATTTTTCGAACAAAATCCTCTTCAACGATGATGCCCAATTCTCGCTCGGCGGCTAGGTGAGAATCCAAATGTGATCGTTGAGAGGTCATTGCATCCACCAAGGGTGGCAATTTGGTGCGCGCTGTAGACCGGCGGCATGATCGGACCACTTTTTTTTTGAAAACGACGAAGTCAGTTAAGCTTTAAATAACCCAGTGTTACATGTGGATGGGAAAAATGTGCATCTACCTAGGTGTATATACCAAATGTGATCAAATTGCCAAAAATCTGTCCACAAATATATTTTTTTTTTATTTTTTATTTTAAGTTAAAAAGTTAGATACTAAATAAAAATTCCATAAGGTATAAAATATGAAACGAATAATGTATCTAGAAACTCCCAAAACTTATTTGCTATTCCACTTTCCATAGAATTTACCTCTGCACGTTAGTGAAACCCACATCTTGTCAGAATTTTATATTTTAATGTACTACCGTTCGGAAGCTGGATAGGTCTGAGCGAAAAAAGACGTACTTTCAAAATAAGGCTTCTATTCTTGCTTTTTTAGATTCCAATGCAGAAATAAAACCTTACCATTTCTCCCTCAATCTGGAGCAAACACAAAACTCCAGACTTGAAATTACCAAAAAAATCCTATCAAAACGGACGTAGGCTCGCCATATATCACGGAATGTTTGTCTCTATGACTATTCAATGAAACTCCGAAACTCCCTCATGATTACCATCTGCAAGTAGCGAAAAGGAAACACTTTATGTGCAACATTAGAGTTACAGCAGTAGCCAGCTGGAATCATAAAGAAACCACAGCACTTCTCGTTAAAGCTCTCACTGTGCCACATAGGGATCTAAGTGATTTTTATGATTAAAGTTAGCTTATGAAAGCGTACGTGGACGAGAATTTTATAGCTTTAGGAGTTATTATCCTCTACCAGGCCACTTTGAATGGAAATAGCTTCGTGGACTGTAGCAAAATGTTCTCGAATTGAAAAGTAAAAATATGAGACTAAGGTGAGTGAAATTGATTTTACTTTTCGATTCAACACTCGCCATATATCCTTGGGCTTTTTTTTGCAATCTCTATACTTTATTTTTCGTTCAACCTTTTTCGAAAATTGTTTTCTCGAAACCTTCGGGCGATTGATTTACTTTAATGTCATTTCGTGTAAACAAAATTCACATATCTCATAAACTACCGAAAAAAAGGGCATGAGTTCCTTCTCATTTAGCCCTGCAGGCCATAAACATTTCAATGAATTGCCTAAGTAATTTAATTTGAAGCACATACCGAGTCGAAATATATTATGCATAACTCTCACCACCATCACGCACGTAAAGGCAAACTCACCGACCCCCCAATCTTAATAAATTCCAGCGTTCACCCTTAAAAGCAAATTTTCGAACGCATATCCGGAAATTACATGAAATTTTCAAAGGGCGCCCCAATAGGAACGCCTCCACCTCTCTCATAATTCCCGAAAAAGAAAAACGCAACCTATTCCCGTCTCGTAAAGCTCGTAAAAGAAAAAAAAAAAAACAGGCCCGCTTTTTTTTGAAGAAGGAAAGTGTGTCACCGACTGCGGAATACTGCGTGACCAAATAACTCATCTCCCGCATGGAATTTCAAATGCCATCGCACTTTGTTGAATGCCACTTCATGTCGTCATTGCACGAAGAGAACATTTTCTTCTTTTTTTTTTTTTTTTTGTTGTTCTCGCCCCCAAATTATCATCATCACCATCGTACCACACAATGGGGGATGAGTGGGGAAATTTTTGAACGAAATCGCTTAAAGGCTCATAAAATAAATCGTCGAGGAAGGGAAAGGGGGTGGCTTAGTGACCTTGTTCTTCTGGCCACCCATAACCACCGCCACTTCAGGAAAAATTTCATCGGCAGCACCACAATGATGATGGTGAATCATTAGAAACGATGTCGGAACCCATTCATTATGACAGCGATGATGTTGGCCCGCCGGAGTAGAGCATTAGTGGGGTGGCATTTGAATGAATTGGCAAATTGATTACGGAGGCAAAGTGAGCATAACTCACAAATGCTCTGACAGTTTATTGAATTTTGTCGAACTATTATTGGTAGGCATGTAAATATTTGGCCCATTGAGGCCGTAAATGGGTGAGCTTGCGGCCAAAAAAAAAAGATGAATGTCGGAGAGATGGGCTGTGAACGAGGGACACACTGGTGTTGATATTAATTTATGGGAAGAACGGACATGACTTGTTGCTGACTAATGGGGAACGAAAGTGGAAAGTAGATTCTGGGTCGTAAATTTTCGGTTGAGTGCCGCGAACTGGCACGGCATGTTTCCATTATGCCATTAACATTTATGTGTGCCATATTTGAAAGTAGGTAGTATCCTCTTCTGTATCGCAGGTACTCTTTAAAATGTTAATTGTTCATGCAGGAAGTAAAGTTTCTTCTTGTCATTAAATTCGCACGTATAAACGTAAAGTACAAGCCCGGAAGACATTAAGGCACTAAGCAGACTGCATAAACGCCAATAGAGGGGAACTTCTTGAACTATGTAAGAGTGAGTACCTTTGAATTACTCGTATATCCAGTAATTGAAGTACATTTCTGTACTTCTACAAAAGTTGAATGATGGTAAAAGAATCTACAAACATTGATATCACGTCAGATGAATCTTTTAAATGGCTATCTTCGAAGATATTTTATACAAATGTAAGCCCAAAAACTTGCCTTAAGATGTCTAACTGACCTTAATGGATTTCAATGAAATTTAGCATGCATTCCTAGACTGATACGTTAGTTTTTTCACTTGAAATTGATCGAAATCGAATGGAGTTAAAGTAAGATATAAAGAGCGGTTTAAACAGTTTTCGAATCATGACATTTTTGTTTTGAGTTGTGTCGAACATGTAGATAAGTCTGTCTAAGAATCATTAAAATCATATGAAAACAGGGTAAGAATTGGTGGGGTAACAATATTTTCAAGAACTGTTTGTTCCAGAAGATTTGTTAAACAATAATTTTCCCCTTTTATTTGTAGACTCCTTGGAAGTTCAATTTTAATTTAATATGGTGCATAATGGAATGTAAACATTTGTTTTTCATGAGGTACAGAAGTATTTTTAGCAATTTTTCTTTTGATTCTCTCGGGTTTACTATGTACTATTTATGTGCCAAATTGCAGCTCTCTAGGTCAAACGGTTCAAAAGTTACAAGCGTGTGATAGACACATGGAAAGACGGACACACAGATGCCGTGCTGAATCCAATAGTGTTCCGTTCTTACGATTCTGGCACGGAACACTAAAAAATACTCAGTGTGCCTTCTGTTCAATTTGAAAAGGGTTTCTCGTAGATATATCATCTGATTTCCTTAACTTTTAGAAGACACTATCTGTTGGCAATACCGACACAAGCAAATATGTCAGCTAAATGTAGCAGCAGCCTTTGACAGCTATCGGCTAAAGGCTTGTTACTGGATGGCAGAATAAAGGACAAAGAAAGATTTAAAGAACAAAGAAAGTACAGCCAGACAAAGAGACCAAAGGAGTAGCCACAGTTTAAGAAGTAAGCGACCAGAAGTAACTACGACACGGATATTGAAAATTAAGTCAACAAGTAAATAAACTAAAAAAGTAAGAAAAACCCCAAAACCTGTAGATATTATATTTAATTTTTCATGTAGGAATTTTGTAGTACGTGATATTTATTAAATAAATAAAGCTACTACAAGATCTAAAAAAAAAGGAAATCGTGTGAATTTTTATTTGATATTGTGCCGAATGCAATACTATCACTTACAGCTGCTTAGATACATAGAAGTTATCGATATAATTGTGCGTACTCAGCAATTTTCCATAAAGATGAAGAGGATCATTGTTGAAGTTTAAATTAAACAAATCTGAATATCTACATTCTGTCTATAGACAAAAGATCATTCTTCCTCAACGTAGAGTATTATCGTCCAAAATAGTAAAACAAAAAGACTCTAAAACTATCCATGGCCCGAAAATATTGCTCTGAAAAATTGAGAATATGCAGAACCATGAGAAAGTTGCGCGAACAAAATAAAATCTATTGGGTCAAAAGGAGAAGACACAAATGCAATGATATTTCGATTAATTATTTTACGTCTTTTAAAAGTGACACTCTTTCTATTGAAGAGGCGCCTATAGTGCGACGTCATTGCCGACAGCTATCACTAAGAATTTGGTGGTGTAGGGAGTGATTCGTTTACTTTCTGATTGGTTTTCGGTTTAAGTAATAGTCAACCAGAGCGCTAATACGACGGTGGGTCAATAAGTCCCTGAATATTAACACAAATTGTGTCGTCATCTTAATTTTTTTTTTGTCAAAAATCATCTTTCAAACGAACGCACCCAAATTTTCAGACAGATCTGTCAAATAGTTTTGCTGTGGCAGCCATTTTATATAGACGCCTACTAGCATTTTCGTTAAAATAGAAAAAAGTGAATTAAGAGTGCTCATTAAACACTATTTTCTGCGAGAAAAAAACTATTACATAAAGCAAACAAATTATTTATGAGGATTCCTCACCATCGATTGGAGCCTTTCACCACTGGTTTACTCAATTTCGGTGCCGCCGTTCAAGCACAAGTGACGCCGAACATTCTGGTCGCCCAGTTGAGGTCACCACACCAGAAATGGTCGACAAAATCCATGGTTTGATAATGGACGATCGGCGAGTGAAAGTGCGCGAGCTTGAAGAGGCCACAGGTTTATGACATGGCTCAGTGATTTCGATTTTACATAAATATTTGGACATGAAAAAGCTTTCCGCAAGATGGGTGCCGCGTTTGCTCACAATCGACAACAAACGCATTCGTTTGACAAATTCAAAGGTGTGTTGGCGATGTTCCAGAAAAATTCGCCGTTTCGTAACCGTGGATGAAACCTGGATTCACACCAGAAACTAAGGAACTTCTCTTGGTGAATCGAAACCGAAGAAGGCCAAGGCGGGTTGTCAGCAAACAAGGTCATGGGGACAGTTTTTTGGATGTTACTCACATCGATTACCTTGAAAATGGTAAAACAATCACCGGCGCATATTACGCAGAGCTGCTGGTTCGATTCCAAGCCGATTTGAAGCAAAAACGGCCGCATTTGGCGAAGAAAAAAGTTCTTTTCACCAGGACTGGCGCACAAGTCCGCAGTCGCAATGGCAAAATTGCATGAGTCAGGCTAAGAACTCCTCCCTCATCCAGCATATTCCCCAGATTTAGCCCCCTGTGACTATTTCTTGTTTCCAAACATGAAGAAATGGGTCGGAGGTAAGAGATTTGGGTCGAATGAAGAGGTCATTGCGGAAAAAAAGATTATTTTGAGGGGCTCGAGAAATCGTATTACGAGTATTTGGAGGGCATCAAAAAATTGGAGACACGTTGGATGAAGTGTATAGAGATAAAAGGAGACTATGTTGAAAAATAAAATGTTTTTATACCGAAAAGAGTGTTCCTTATTTCATTTTTCAGGGACTTATTGGCCCACCATCGTAGTTGTTTCTTTAATTTATCATATTTATTTATTTTTATTTTTATTTTTATTTTTGTTTTTATTTTTATTTTTGTTTTTATTTTTGTTTTTATTTTTATTTTTATTTTTATTTTTATTTTTATTTTTATTTTTATTTTTATTTTTATTTTTATTTTTATTTTTATTTTTATTTTTATTTTTATTTTTATTTTTATTTTTATTTTTATTTTTATTTTTATTTTTATTTTTATTTTTATTTTTATTTTCATTTTCATGTTAAAGTAGTTCCTTTACCTTCGAGTAAAAAATCTACGTATGGCAATCAAGGACATATCCAACGGAGACTTGTCTAAAAAACTGCTGTTACCTAGTTTTGGGAACACAATTGTTCTAAAAAATCGGAGAATAAAATTGATGTTCTATAGACTTCTTGTAACGATCCTGCCAGTTTTATTTTACTACGCATACGATAAGAAGAAAGATTTAGCTATTATGATCTTTCGTCAAATATTTTCTCTTCTGTGAAAGGAGGGCGAATGGAGAAGATGATAAGATCACAAACTTTGAAATCTGTAAGAACATGCGGTTGTAGTGTAAAAAAAGGATTAATTCTTGGGCCAGCCTTATTTAACATTTACGTTCAGGTCTTCCCTCTTTCAGATCCCAGTATTAGCTAGTGATTTACGGCCAAGTCTTACTCTGAATAAAATCAATGAAAAACTTCCACATGTGAAAAACTATTTTAAAATTTGGAGACTCAAAATAAACACTGATAAATGCGGTCTTACGTGCTTTAGAAATTCCAGCGGTAAAAGACACTATCTCGCGGTCAAAGAAAGTAAATCTTTATCTTTGAAAATAAATGATAGCCCAATAGAATTGCGTTGTGGAACCAAGTACATATCTGGATTTAAATTTTCATAGTAAATTAATTTTTAATAAGCATGCTAGAACAGTTTTCAACAGAGTGAAAAAACCACTAATTAACTCTAAGCAAATGTCAGAGAAAACTAAAACACTTATGTATAAGACTATCATGAGACCCATTCTCACTTACAGCTTTTCCATTTGGTTTACAATTTCACCCTCAGTAGCCAAGGATATGGAAACTATCGTAAGAAAATTCTTAAGATTTTACTGTGGAAAATTTAGAAAACCGGACAAAAACTACTTTCCTAATGAAGCAACAAAAATAACACCTTCTTTTAAAGAAGACGAGATGAATCGGTTTGCACCCCAATCCACTTATTAAATCTTTAATTGATTCTAATACTGACCAAAGTTTGAATGATTACTATTATTTATCTTTTAAATGAATAAAAGAGAAGAAAGAACTGCTAACAACAACTCTACTAGACTCTAATGCGAAGCCTCAAAAGATGTACATCAACGACTGCTTGACCTATCAGACTCGTCAGCTGTTAAAAACTGCAACATCTATGAAGACATCAAAGAAATATAAATACGTCTGGACTAGGAATGGGATAGTGTACATGCGTAAGAATGAGGGTGATAATTTCGTTCGGATTACTTGTACTGACGATTTTAATAAATTATGAATTCTGTGTATAATGTCCCTCGCCAAAAATCTAATGCATGTAATTATCCAGATGTTCCTTTAAATTCCAATGTTACATTTTGTTTACATCAGAATATTCGTAGTGTTAGAAGTAATTTTGTTTCACTGTTAGCTCATATCAATGCACTAGAGAATTTACCAATTGTAATTGTATTGAGTGAAATATGGATTTACGAAAATGAATTGAGTTTATATAAAATTCCAGGTTACTTGTCGCCTTTTGCAAATTGTAATGAGTCTTATCAAGCAGGGGGTGTTATGGTTTATGTAAAAGATGGATATACGTGCAATTGCTCTAAAATTACCTATTCAAGTGCTGATGTTGTTAAGTTGTCATTGGACTATATGAACGATATGTATACATTTCTCTGTATATATGCATAGAAATTAATAAGTCTATTTTTATAAATGATCTAGATGGAATATTAAGTTTATCGAAAGAAACAAATTTGATTGTAGTGGGTGATATAAACATTAACATTTTAAATCATTCCGATAATATTACAGAGAGCTATCTTCTTCTTATGGCATCAAATGGTCTTAAAAGTATTATTAATGAGCCGACTCGCGTTACAGACTGTACTTCGACTTGCATTGACCATATATTTATCAGGGTACACAAAAATTTTAAAAATATTTTGAATGGTACAGTTTATGACTACAAAATTACTGACCATCATATGATCACTCTTAATTATCACATGAATTCAAATCCAAAAAAAATCGATCTTCCAGTAACTAAACAAATCATTGATTATAGGACGTTGAAACAAAGATTAAATTATGAATTTTGGGAACCGGTATATTTAGAAAATAATCCGTCTTTTGCTTTTGACTTATTCCTCGCGATCTTACAAAAACATCCAAACGAAAAAAACATTTGAAACCATGGATGACAAACTGTCTCTTAAGAAAAATTAAAACCAAAAATCATTACGCTGTTAAATCTAAAAAACATCCACAAAATATTAGACTAAATACGTACTACAAAAAGCTTTGTAAAAAGACTCAACAAATGATTACAGAAACACGTAATAATTATTATTTAGATATGTTTGAAAGAGCAAATGGCAATTGTAGAAAGGAATGGAGAGTGGTTGACAGTATTTTAGGAAAACGAACAGAACCTACGAAGATATTGGATATAGAAGTGGATGGAGTTAAAATATATGACTCCGTAAGTATTTCCAATAAATTCAATGAACATTTTACTGAAATTTCGGAAAAATTAAAGCCATCTTTTAACCCCTATAGTTCCTGCAACTGCTACTTGCCATCAGATGTTTTAGCTGACAAAGTTCAAGTAAATAGTTTTGTATTTGAATCTATTAATTCTGGTGAGCTTCAAAAGGCTATAATGTCATTAACCAATAAAAATTCGTGTACTAGCGACAAAATAACAAATATTTTATTAAAAAACATTTGTTGGCAAGTGGTAGATGTGTTGGGTTTCGTGTTTAACTTAAGTGTCAGCAATGGATATTTTCCTCAATCTCTTCAATGTGCTGAAGTAACTCCACTTTTCAAAAAAAATAATAAAAAAGACGTATCTAACTATAGACCTATATCTCTTTTACCAACTTTTGCTAAGCTATTTGAGAAATTGATTAAGGTTAGAATGCTACATTTTTTGGAACGAAATGAATTCTTTTTTTATGAATCAGTTCGGGTTTAGGTCCGGGCTATCAACAGAAGATGCTATTCTCAGGGTGTGCACTCAGTTATATGATAGTTTAAAGAATAATCAATCCACAATGGCCTTGTTCATTGATATGACAAAGGCATTCGATATGGTTGACCACCAGATTTTACTAAATAAGCTTTATAATGCTGGATTTAGAGGATCTATTCACAGCTGGTTTAAGACATACTTAATTAATAGGCAACAAAAAGTTAAAGTCAATGGGGTCTTTAGTGAACCTCGTGTTTTAAAAAACGGCGTTCCTCAAGGTTCTGTTATGGGTCCGCTTCTATTTTTGATATATATAAACTCGCTTTTTAATCAGCAGTTGTTTGGCTTAGTTACTGCTTTTACTGATGATATAACGTTCACATACTCATTTCAAAACGAGTTTGAATGTATTGCTAAAATGGCAGGGGACCTAGAAAAATTAAGGTTGTGGTTTGCCGCTCATAAGTTGATTATTAGCGAAAAAACAAAATTAATTAACTTTAAAATATCGAATAGTGTCTTGTTTGATTATAATCTCTTTTTTCATGGGTATGACTGTAAACGATTTAGTCTTCCGCTCCATACCTGTGGAAAAAGTAATTTTTATAGTAACAACTCATGCTCGAACAATTGTTTTAAAATTGAGTCAGTTAAGAACTTTAAATATCTAGGAGTTTTAATAGACAATAATTTAAACTGGAAGGATCATATCCAAACTTTAAAATCTCATATGAATCTTGTAGTTCGTAAACTGTATCTGATTAAACCCTATTGCTCCAATAAAGTTTTATTAAAGTTTTATTATGGTCTGGCTCACGCTAAGTTGCAATATGGAATTACTAGTTGGGGAGGTTCATATCTTAATGCTCTTAGACCTGTTTTGATTGCACAGAAGCATTTAGTCCGTATTATTTGTAGTTGTAATCGTCGCACTCATAGTTGGCCCCTGTTTAAAAAGCTTCACATTTTACCATTAAGACATTTATATGTTTTTAAGGTACTTAAGGAATTTTTTAAACAAAGCGGAAATATTCCAAGTAGAAGCAATCAAACGTACAATTTACGTATTAATAATATGGCTTTTGTTAACATACCGACTGCACGTACATCTCATTTTGCAAATTTTTACAAAGTTAAAGCGCCTATGCTTTTTAATAAGTTACCATATTTCATTCGAATAACGTATACTTACGTAAAATTAAGGATTGGTTATTTAATGTTGATCATGCTAGCATTGAATCTTTATAAATAATATTATCTTAAAATGGCAACATGTAAGACTATTGTAATCTTAATTATTCTTTACTATTAATTAACATCTTCATGGAGTTTTGATTAAATTGTTATTCTTTAATTTATATCATTACTAGTACTTATGTTTTTATTTACACATTAGTTACTGATTTGTCACCCCACATCAGAACTTTAGTTGAATTTATATTTACTTGCGCTGAAATGTCGTTTAACACTAATTTAGGACATTTGTTCCTTAAATTAAAAAACGATAACTATCATTTAATTATGTTTATTAAAATATGAGTATGCCAGTTTAAGCTGTAATGTAATGAATAAAAACAATTATATCAATTATTATATATCATTCCATCTTTCTGTTAAGACCAGATGCAGGTAGAACACTCAACGTACCTTTTTACGAAAAAGCATCTTCACTCAACTTAAGGGGATGATATTTATTTGAAAAATAGGTATTTCTATAAGCCTTTGTTTAAAATACATAAAGTTGAATATCTTCTTTGGAAAGTATAAGGGATTATACTTATCTCTAAGAATATTTAAAGCTTGTGCTCCCAATATATGTATGATGTAGTTCTTTTCTTACTTTATAGTTTGGTATCTAATTAGTTTAGTTTTAAGTTTTAGTTATAAGTTAAGAATGGCTAAAAAAGCAAAGCTGACATTCCATGCCGGGAGCAAGTGTACATATTATAATAACAAAATGGCTTTAACTCCTTTATGATGAATTTATTGGTTCAAATATTAGAAACATTTTCCTAAGTATTGTTTAAGTCAGACATATCTTTAAGTCAACCAAAAATAATAGGTTTTTTTTTAAGTTATAAGTAAGTCTCAATAAAATTGAAATTGAATTGAATTGAGTGTAAAAAAAATAGCCCGACGACTACGTTAGGCTGCTTATATCGACAAATGAACAACGTCGGTCCAATGAAGATGATTTTTGAATACGGGCCCTAGGTTCAAGATGAGTAACTACCCTATTGAACTAGAAACAAGGCTATGGTGTCTCGAATATATTCTTTTTACGGATAAGAGATCCCAAACATCTTTCGTCAATACTTGCTAAACACGACTAAAAAGAAAATATACCAATATAGTATAACACCCCCAGCAGATGCCTCAATTTGGTTTGGTCAAGTAATCGGGTCGAATTGGTCATATTGGAAGTGATGCTACAACGATACATCCCACTTCCTCTGTCACTGTTCAGGCCTTTATCACAGACGATTTAAATTCCTCGAAAGACATTTCATACGAGATATAGAAGAGCTCTCCGAAAAATTGTACAACATCATTAGGAGTACTGCATGGTTTAGAACCTTAAGGAAAAAGATAATTAAGCAGGAAGGAATAGTTCCATGAGCATGTATGTTTTAACCCCTCAATGGGTATTACTGACCAAAATGGAACGTGAAGAAAAACATCTCATTTTCGTCAACGCAAATACGTAACCTAATATCTGCCCGTATGTATCCGACCTCCTACTTAATATTCAGAAACTGACTAAATCTGCTGCTCAGTCACCCCATTTGTATTAAATACTTGACTTGATCAGTCTAACTGTTAGTCCGACCAAGTCAGATCGTTTATTGGATGTTTAACGTTGAATTAAGTTTCGTTGAAGTTCCTTGAGATCGAAGGATGAGGTTTTTTGTAGAAAGTTTTTCGGTGTTGAAAAAGTAGAGGTACTCAGGCAAGTGTATCTACTGCCAGGAACCAATACCCTGTTAATTGAATTTCTTCGTCTTTCGTAGATCGACAGGAGTGGACTAAAGTGAAAAGCTCTCACGCTACCTGATGAGAATGAAGGAAGCACAATCACAGAAGAAGTAATCCGCACATTGGGGTGCTTGGCAGAAGTGTAATCAGTAAGTTGCCTGCATTCTTCTCTGCTAAAATGCGGGAAAAATGCCGCGGTTTTATTATTATTATTACATTTTCAGACTGCAGGAAGTATTCGTTTTGTCTATCTTGCAGGTAGAACCAACGCAGCCTTGTAACTTAATTCAAGTTCTTCTATTCGCGAACTATTTTGAAAGTGGATAAAGGATTGAGCAACTCTTCGACAATGAAGTTCATAGCCATTATGATAGAAAAAGTTTCCGCTTGGAAGACAGATGCATATTTGCTAATGGAATGTGAAGATTAGCTTTATCGCCTTCAACGTAGGTACCAGAACCAGACCATTGAAGGGAAGGGATGTTCTTAAATGCATCTAAATTGGCGACGAACATACTAGGCGGCTGCGACATATTTACGCCAAACCACCGATGCATATGCTAAGAAGAGTCTTACCATTTCTATGTAGATCCATAGGACTCTTTTGAATGAAAGCTCTATGTCATGCCAAAAGCACGCTTGCATTGCCTGAAAATGGAAAGGTACCAACTTCAATATATCGAAGTGTATGCCTGCACTGACTTCATATCGACAGAAACTTTATTTGATATCTACCAAGTCTTCCTTAACGTACGTACCCATAAGGGTAATAAAATTTAATAATAAACTCATTTCATGACAATTTTCTATACCACAACTTGTCAGAAAGGATCTCGATTTCTACCTTTGACAGTTTCCATGTAATTTCATAAAAAGCTTTCCTTTTGTCAAAGTGAATGGCAAATTTAATATAAATAAACTCGTATGAAATACTCATAACTTATCTGTTAAATTTCGTTGAGAACGAAAATTCGATTTCCGACATCCATCAGCAACCAACTTACGGCAATCACAACTGCATCTTTCATCACAGTTGCCATTGGCATCAACATCATCCAATCATACTAATAAATATTTAAAATGCAATCAAATGCTACACATCCTTGGCATATATATGGAAATTTACTCCTTTCATCCTTTTTGTTGCACAGAGAGTACTTGCAACTTAATGACATTTATTTAGCATTCAAAACCCACTCTGTGTATCTCTCTTCTCAGGAGATGGCAATCAAAATTATTCATTTTGTTTCTACCTACTCCCAGGTGTATAGGACTCAGGAGGACAATTATAGTCAGCACGTGCTTTTAAATTCACCTTATCGACCCACAAAAAAATTAAATTATTTTTATTTTTATTTCCCTCATCATAATTTCCGTTTCACATTCGTATCTTTAAAAAAGAATTGCCACATAGAAACGGCCTCCTTCCTACTGTTCTTATTCGATCAGGGAATAGAGATAGACAGCGGAATAGAAAAAAAAAGAAGAAAATTCATGAAGGCAAAGAGAAAAGCAAACAGGACATGGGAATACCAGAAAATATGTTTTTCGTTAGATATCCGTTACAAGGAAATGCTCATTGTTCAGTCTTCCAGAAGAATGACCATTTTCAGCTGGGGAAAAATTTGGAAAGTGTCTCAGGCCAGGACATAGTATCCATGCTAGTGTCATGCATGCCACCCGGTCTTCTATGCTCACTCCATCGTTCCGTTTCGGAGTTGTTTCATGTTGCTGCTGGTGCTGTAGCTGCAAATGAAATGTGTAAAAAAGCTTGTTAACGAGATACTCGTATCTTGTGGAACTGTCCTTTTTTTGCTTCATCAATCTCAAACAGTTTCAGAATTGCGGAGGTGCGGATACGGATTTTCGGGTATAACAATTGGCGTGGAAGTTGTTTATGGCATACAAAATATGAATTTATTAGCTAGCTATAAACGTCAAGGACTGCTGGGGACGATGAGATTTTTTGTGTATTAAAACCAGAAGTGTAGATTTACTATTTGAAGCTTTTATGTGTGGTAAAAGGATGGATGGCGATGGATTAAACGAGTAGTGACAACGAAACGTTTTCTAGGAAAGTTGCAAAGGAGAATATTTCATAAATACTTGTGCATATTTATAAGGGAATACCGTACACAGTTGGATATACGAAATGTTCGTGTTCTAATTTTATCTAGTTTCTCATAACAAATTGTAGTAAAATAGATGCGATTCTTTGATGAATATGAACGAAGTATGTTGAAAGTTTATGGACACCATTTGCATGTTCATTGTACAACATGCATACAATTCTCTATTAAGTTAGCTTATAGTCAGTGTTCCCGATACGATCTTAAAAAATGTAGCAGCAAAAATTACAGAAAGTAGCAAAATCCAATTTTTTTATAGTAGAAGTAGCAAAAAACAAACTCATGAATTACAAAGCGTCGTTTGTTGATAACTTTACGAAAATTTTGCTTGCAAAAAATAAACAAATATATATTCAATGTATGGATGAATGAACTACTTTTTTTTTTTTTTTGTCGAGTCAAACAACGCTACACTGGAGCACTCAAACACAACTGGTCTGAACCCTGTATTACCCACTTTAATGAAATTTCCTCGTCTTCCGAAGAAAGTCGAGTAAAAATTTCCGTGATGACGAGCTTACGGTATCAGCACTCACCCCATCAGCGTTGAAAATCTGCCACCTGATACGAGCAAAAGCAGGACAATCACAGAGAAGAGGGGTTCAGCAAAAGCACAGTGTCCCTTGAGAACGCCGATAAGTCTTTTCTGTTGAGGGACAGCAAGAATGCCACGGATTTCTTACAGACATCCGAGAGCATTCGTTTAGTCTACCTGCGCCCTGGAGAACCGTGGCACACACAAGAAACCCGCATTCATAAGGAACCCAATCGTCAATGACGCATATTCGGATCCTGAGCAAACCTTCTCTGAACCTTGCCTTGCAATCCCTTCGGAGATTTCATTCCCCATGATTACAGTGTGGACCCAGACAAGACCACACATCACAGAGTTCAATCTCGCGACACAAAGGGTTGAGCAAGGCCTTAAGCGTAGCCTGGCTATCGCTACAAACGTAAATACTAGTACTGTGACCCTTTCACATATTTCTTACAACAACATGTAGTTCATGGCCATTATGGTTGTATAATTCTCCGTTTGGAAATGCACCCTGATGTTGTCGTCCTCCAAGAAGACACCAGCACCAGACATCTGACTGGTTTTGGAGCCATCCGTGAAGAATCAGCTACAATTCCTTCCTAGTTCAGATTCTGGCCGAAGCATATGAATGAACAACTAAGCATGTGCATTTTTTTTTTTTCAATTTATCATAATATCGGCACAAAATTTTAGGTATCTGTACTCGTATGTCCAGAAAAGCTATCGTTAAGGAAGGCAATCTAAACCTACGGCCCGTCGAGACTTTTTAAAAAATATTGTTTTTTTCTTCCGAATCTTCATTTCGGTAGTTTTGAGCAATTTACGGATAAGTGTTACTTTTTAATCTGTGCCATATTTACGAGTATATGTGGAATGCGACTTTTAGAATTCATGGTTTTGCTATATTTGACGATGCGTATAAAAAGTTTTTCAATAGGGACATAAGAATTTTGTATTTTAATACAAACGCATACTTAAACTGTTTTTATGATCTGTCAGTGTCGAAATGTCAGCCAAGGTTCACGTTTTTATTATGGTGAAATTCACGAATGAGCAACGTTTGAAAATTATTAAAAATTACTATCGAAATTCTGAGTCGGTGTCGCAACTTTAAGAGCGCTTACTCCAATCTTCGGTCGTAATAATCGTCCCAATAATAAATTCGAGTCACAATATTCAGTATTGAATGTTCCTTTGCCAGTGAGACAACACACCGGTCGAAGTACCGAAAATATCACAGCCGTAAGTGTTTCAGTTCAAAATGAGCCAAATCAGTCGGGATCACGTCGTTCACAAGAATTGGAAATCTCTCAGTCCACATTATGGCGAATTATGCGTAAAGAGCAAAATTAAGCCTACAAGCCGATCAAATTAACTCATAAACTGAAGCTTCTTGATCATTTGAAGCACCGAAACTTATGCGATTGGGCTCTGCAAAAGTTGGAAGAAAGTCCTGAATTTCATTGAAAAATCATCTTCAGCGATTAAGCTCATTTCTGGCTTTGCAAAATATCCATTATTGGACAGCAACAAACTCACATATGCTTCAAGAGGCTCCATTGTATCCACAAAACGTCACCATGTGGTGTGGATTTCATGATTGGACACTATTTTTGGAAAGAATTGGATGGACTTGATATCAGTGATATGTGGTTCCAACAAGATGGTGCCACATGCCACAAACAAGTTAAGTCGTTGGTTTATGCCAACAAGCCGACAACGTTAGAGGAGCTCAAGAACAATATCGAACGCGAAATTGCCAACATTCCGCCCGATATGTGTGGAAGAGTGGTGGAAAATTGGCTCCAAAGAATCGATCGCGGCAAACATGCTTTCGGTGGTTATGTAAACGAAATCGAATTCTATACTTAAATTGAACATATGTACTATAACTGAAATAAGTTTCAGCCCGATATCTCAATTATTCTATGTTTTATACAAAATTGTTATGTCCTTATTGAAAAACCCTTTATAAGGAGCACATAAACACGAGTACATAGTTGCAAAAGGTAAGAGCGGCATTTACGTCTCTCAAAAGCCTTTTCCGCTTCAACTATCTGAAATCCGATATGAATCTTTCAATTCTTTCTTTCAATTCTGACTTATGCGTACGAGTATATGGAAAAGCTTCGGATATTTAAAAAAAATTTGTCTACGAGCCTGTATGCGGATATATATGATAGAAGCGCACATTCCGACTTTCGGCATTAAGAGACTATTGGATGCTTCCGTTCGACAATGTCATTTTGGATCCTGTGAGGAATCGTTTCGCGCTGTCAGCTAACGTTACGGTGAACGATTTTGTGTCGGGCTTGTTTTACCCTAACCCTGGGTATTTCAGAAACACTTTGGAGAGTGGTTATATCCCAAAAGATGCATTCTCGCATCTGGATGCACATGGTTATCTATCAGACTCAACGAACGTACCTATTACATAACGTCTTGCTAGAAGGGCGATAGATAAACACAATCTCTATGAACTCATCGTCTCGGGAGATGAAAAATATATACACAATCGGCAAAAATACTAGTGGCTCGACTGGGTTAAGGCTAACGTTCAGACTTAACATAAGGAGGACTAGACCCTGACTTGTGATTTTTAGTCCGCTAATCAATTGATTGAATGAATGACACCATAATCATTCACTGGGCCTTCATTACGACGAAATGAAAATCACATGTCAGAGCTCAGCTCTAGCCCTCTGTTAGGTTAGGTTAAGTTAGTTTTAGTTGTTTTATTACCTAAGCTAATTCTTAAGACAGAATAATAGGTATTTGTAGAAGGTTTTGTCACATTTTCTCTTAAAGAAAAATATAATTATAATAATCAGACCTCGTAAAAATATGCTCAAGCAACAAGCATGCAGATTTTAGCGATTTTTGGACGTGCATGCATATTTAGCTATTTTCCAGACATCAAGCATATTTCAGCGATCAGTAATTTTTAATTTAAAAAAGTCTATATTTATACGAGTTTTAACACAAAAACAGAAAACAAACGTACTGCGAAAACAGCAACACTTGGTTATATTCAGTGAGGCTCGATTTATCGCCAGCTTTTGGATTTGTTTGTGAGTTTGAGTGAGCGAGTAGGAATCCTTTTGCTGGTTCGTGTGTTTCGGTCTGACTGTTTACATGTTAACCACTTAAATTTCACTGCAAAGGTTCTATGTCAATTGAAAACTGAAGATGCATTTCAGTATGCCGAAGGATCCATGCGTGGGAATCCAGAAGTCTTTCGTGCGGACGATAACATTTTGTTCTGTATTGTTTGCGGCTGTAAGGTGCCAGACATAAAGTTATCGAGTGTAAAAAATCATTTAAATTCAGTTAAACATATAACGGCAGAGTAAATAAATTCGAAATCCACTACAAGCCAAATGTTGGTGACCAGTTTTCAGATACCGCAACCAGAGGTCAACCTATTCTACATGGATCTTTGTAAGGCATTCCTCGAAGGCAATATTCCGCTTCACAAAATCTTCCACCCAAGAATGGTGCACTTTTTCGAGAAATATATGAATCGAACAATTCCAAGCGAAGCTACACTAAGCAACAAGTACGTCCCGATTCTCTATGCCCAAAGCATAGCACACAAACAAATGCATTTGGGTAGCTTTGGACGAGACTCAAGACAGTGAGCAGCGATTCGTCGCAAATTTTGTATTCGGATTGATAGAAGGTGTCGAAGAAGACAGCCAAGAACTAGGCAAATGCTATTTGCTGAATGTGGGATTATTGGAAAGTGCAAATGCCAGTTGTGTTTCTGCGTTTTTTGGCGATTCGCTTTCGTTGTTGTATCCACAAGGTAAAATTATAGCGAGACATTGTGAACAGGATTACAAGTGTAAACTCATTTTGATCGATTTTGTCGAATATAGGAATAAAATACGATAAAGTGCTTTTGACTGTGACGGATGCAGCTGCGTATATGCTCAGTTTCATGCGTTCAATGCAAACACTATTTCCGAAGATGTTACACGTAACTTGTTTTGCACTTGTTTTGCACGTACATCGACTGAGTGATTTCATCTAAATCACATTTCCGATTGTCAACGATTTGGTTGCTAAAGTTAGAGCCATTTTCGTGAAGGTATACATTTAGTGCTCTTATTGTAATTGTATTCTTATTGTATATTCGATTCAAACATCGCGACGACTCAAATTCAAAACGGTATGTCCGAGATTGCCTTTACCACCCGAACCAATATTTATTCGGTTTGGCACTTGGTTACAAGCGGCAATATATTTTTGCAATAATTTTGAAGATGTGCACTCAGTTGTTGATTCATTCGATGCAAACGAAAAAGCCCAAGAGCTATTTGCCTCACGTGAAATAAAATCGCAATTGGCCTACCTTTCTTTTTATATATAACTTGCACGTGTGAAAGGGGTTATGAATATCCTAATACTAATTTTAGAACACGGGCGTTTTTGTGGAAAGGGGAAGAGAAAGAGAGAAAGACAGATTGGTGTAGTTGGTTTGAAACTCAGCTGGTATTAAGATTCAGTGAACTCCAAGGGTGGCTGTCCAGATAACTGGGGAGCTTGTTTGTTTTTGCTTTTGTCGTTGCTCATGATTCACAGTTTTTTTTTCCATCCTCCTGATGTCATCATCACGATTAAGTTGCATTTTAGCCATATGACCACCCTACTGCCAGTGTTATGCCTTCGCAGTAGAGTTGACATAAGCTATCGCAATTGATCGACTTTTTATTTATTTCATGCGAAATAAATAAATGATTATTTACATCAGGATTCGAACCGTGAACCTGTAGCGTGATAAGCGATTAAAACTACATCACGGCCACTCTCAAAAGCAATTTCGCTGTGATCGTCCGCGCAATTACAAAACTGGAAACGCAAGGTCTGGAATTAAACTAGAGTGTTGAAGTGAATGAAGCAATTTTGTCGAAAATGAACATGCTCATACGGAAAGATTTCGGAGGCAAGCTGAAGGCTGTCCATGCACGCAATGTCGGCTACGAAACCATCAGAGAAATACGAGATGTTTTGTACAATGGAAAGATCTGCGACAATGAGCTCTCTCCGGCAGAGACCGCGATGTTAAGTGGCTTCTATCGACGTTGAACGTTCATTCTCTGCATGCAAGCTGGTCTTCAGTGAAAGGCGCAAATCATTTTTATTCGAAAACCTTAAAATGCATGTGATTATGAAATGTAGTAGTTCACTTGTTTTAGAAGAAGAATAACAATAAAAATGAAGCATATTGACCCTTTTCTTTGTATTTTGAGCATATTCCGTCTATTTTTCATGCATATTTGCATGCATTTTTCAAGACTTTTTGAGCAGATTTTTACGAGGTCTAATTATATATATTATAGTTCTAGTTTTAAGTTTATTTTAACACTGAAATATGGTAATAGCGTTGAAAAGGACAAATAAATGTGAGAAAGTTCTACTGCAATGCATTTGGAACTTCCTTCCAACAGGTCAGGCAAAGAAACACTCTCTGTTTTTGTTCTTTTAACTAAAACTCGTAAATTATTTTGTTTACCTTTTTCCTTAAGCTAAATGGATACTAAATAAATATGAAATCAATCAATGAAGCTCACAGTAAATGTGCCAACAACACCAAGAATTGTGCGCCGTGGGAATAATAATAGGTGGATATAATGACCAAGGCTATTATTATGAAATTGTTCAGTTCATTGGTTTTTCTGTTAAAGATTTGTAGGTGCCAAGTGTCGCCATGGTATATAATTAATATTTAATAAAAATAATATCCCAAGTTAGTAAGAACACGTGCGTTAAAATATAGATCATTACATCACTCCACAGTTAATAAACTTCTAACATTTCCGTCTTACAAACTCCTCATCATTTGCAATTACTTTTTGGTGCTTAACTTTAAACTTCCAACCCTAAGTAGACAGTAAATAAGAAACGAACATTTCCTTTTGTTTTTATAGCTAATTCGTTAACACCATTTGAGGTTAATTAATCTCCACTAAGGGACTCGTGCTTTACGATTATAGTCATTTCAAAATGGCATTTAAAATGCTAAATTATAATTAAAATAACAAAGTTGATCAAATGGCCAGCACTTTCGCGATGTTCTTCGCCGTGTAATTTGTCGTACTCTGTCGTCTGTTAAATTGTTCTATTTTCTCTGTCCTACTATGTTCGTTATTTTTCATTTCGGAAATTAAAGGTAAATCTAATTAATCCCGATCCTTTTTAGGGGGCAAATGGATTCTTTTCCGCTCATTGTGATAATTCTTTTCCATCAATTTAAGCCACATTAGCGAAATGTTTTCTCAAACGAAAAGGAGGTAAAAGAAGGAACGTTTGGGATCAAACAAAGTACGGGGATAAAAGCGGAATTAAATCTGTCAGGTGGACCATTAGGTAGACTGGAATTTATGAAGCACAGCATAGAAACAGTGCTTTCGGGTGTACGGTTCGTTTTTAGATCGAAGAAAAGGGGTTAATGACGATACTTTTGGTTACGCTGAGCATTTAGAATGTAATTTTGGAATTACGTTACAAGTAAGGACTACGTTACACAGATTTATTGCTCTCAAGCTAAGACTTCAAAAGATATTCATACATGTACACTGTGGGCCATATAAACCTTCGGCATCTGGCAACTTTGACATCTGTTTTCAGATCGGCTTATGTGCCATGGAACACTACACGCCAACACAACGCGCTGTTACATTTACATTTTACATTCAAAACATGTTCTCAATTGCGAAAACATATCGTGCGTATTGTGCAAAATATCGAATGAAGTACTTATACGCCTTCAGACCACACCATCAGGCGTTTAAACCAAAAATGTATCACCACCGGCAATCTGACAACATCGAGTAGAAGTTTGAAGTTATTATTATTATATTCCCGTAAAAAATTCAATTAACGCAACGACTTTTACCGATCGACAAGCCACGTCACTTGGGTTATGCGAATTTCTCCTAATTTCGAAAAATTGTGATTTCGACTGGCCTCCATGATCACTCGACTTAACACTTCCAGACTTCTTTCTGTGGAGTTATTTGAAGTCCAAAGTTTATTTCAACAAGCCACAGACCCTAGAAGCCTTGAAGGACAATATACGACGGAAATGGCCGCTATTTAGCCCAAAACACTTTGAAAAGTGATGGAAAATGCGAATGCTCTGGCGGCATTTGGCATTTACGTGATATCGTATTCAGAACAAATTTTCAAGGTTCAAAATAAAAGAAGACTTAAATGGCCCACCCTGTATTTGGAGAATAAAAATATAAATTTTAAGCAAAATAGCTTCCTTTGGCCTAAATGCAGGCCTTTAGTGGCTTTGGCCACTCATTAATTACAACACGCACCTCATTAATTCAATCATCACGCATCCTAAGGAAGATTCAATAAATATAAAAAAAAATGAAATGTAAGGACATGGCATTCAAATTCTTGATATGGGCAATTCTTATTGTTTCTTATCTACAATACTTGGCATAAATTTGAGATCATCAATTTTCAGACGATTAGCACATATGGAGCGACCCAGTCATGCCCTTTTTTTCATTTGAAGCACTGCCTTAAATTTGTATTTTTTATGATTTGCGTGCGTCCTTATATTTTTCAGGGCACGGACGTTTGGAAAAAGGGCGAAAAGGAAATGCCTGTGCACGTTGGTTTTAAATGATTTAAGGTTGTAGTGATGAGGAAATACAGAGGCTGGTAGATCATTCCGCAAACGATATATTTGACAGTATGACTGAAGTTGGCTTAAGGGTAAACTGATGTGCATTCGAAGCATGACAAGTATTGCGGGTAAAATGTTGAAGGGAAGACTGGAGTATTTTTTTATAGAAAAGCGATAAAATAGGGAAAGACATGAGATATTTATACGATGCCTGAGTGAATCTATAAAGTTCACAGTGTCTCTATCACCTATGAGGTTTAACTCGCGATTTTGCACCCTGTCTAGAATATGCATAACAGTCTTGGGTGCATCAGACTAGATGTGGACGTTATATTCCAGCCTTATAAATTGAGCCCAAATCAAACGGGGTAAAATATTTCTTGCGCCACTTAATGAATCCTAGATATTTTGCAGCATTTTTCACCCTCGAATAGGTGATCGCATACCGAGAATGACAAGTCTTTGGGTTTCAGCGATGCAAGCACCATTGATGGATAATGCTTGAGGGTTTTGGTTTCGATTGAGAGACACTCTGTTGGTTGAACCCCATTTGAATATGCTGTTCAGGTTGGAAGTTAATGTGTTTAACATACGCTGCTGATCCCCTTCTAGGGCCGAAGAGCAAGGACGTTAGTTAGGGAAAGAATGTGAAAAACTGAGGGTATTAGCCATCAGCGAAGGAATGGATTCAATTAGAAGTTGCAGACAAAAGATTATTTATAAAAATAAGAAAGAGAGTTTGAGACAAAACAGAGCCAGCATTTACTTGTTGAATTGCAAACTTGAAGCTGTCCAAGGCAACTTGTATTAAACGTCCAATTCATTGAAGACTCATCGACGAAATACATACGCATTTAAGACAAAAGAGCCTGATGCCAAACTCTGTCCAAAGCCTTTGAAATAAAGGGTGTCCAGTGGAAAATGTTCAAGTTTAAATTGTAATTGCTCGTAAACTAAAAGGGTTAGGTAAGTAAGAGGGGTATCGTTCGACGAGCGTGATTTGCAGATTTTCCAGTCAAAAAGAGTCACTGATAATCACTGCGGTCGGGAGCGCATTGCGCGTTCGCGGCTGAGCAATATTTAAATTGCGGTGATTTGTTGGTTCATGCGCGTGTCTCGTTTTGTACTCACTTCAATAATCGACGAGTAAGTGATGGGCCGAGCGCGCAACTTATCTGGTCGTGGGTTCAAAACTTTATACAGGAAGGGACCAATATCCTCCTGGACCATCAACATCACCAGCGACGCCAGAAAATTTGGCTCGAGTTCGATGCGAATTTATGCGCAATCACCGTAAATCGATAAGGAAAACTGCAGCCTGTACTGGAATAAAAAATCAACAGTGCACGTTATTTTGAAAAAGGAATTAAAGTTTCACCCATATAAAATGTAAATCATACAGTTTCTCAACGACAATGACAATTCTTTACGAGAAACCTTAGCGAGAACGATGCTGGAATGTTTTCGAACAGCACAAACGCTTGGAAATATATTGTTTACTGGCGAAGCACATTTTCATATCGATGGGTATGTTAATAAAGGGAACATGAGATACTGGTCCTCCTGCAACCTCAGGGAATGCCATCAAAAACGTGTGCATTGTTCAAAAACAACAGTGTGGTGTGCAATTTCTGTCCGATTAATTATTGGCCCTTATTTTTTTAACGAGAGACAGTCACTACTGAAGTGTATTGCCTAATGATCGACGAGTTTTTGGTACTGCAGCTGCAGCTGTTTCCCGGGTTCAACAACAGAACACAATTCCAGCAAGACGGGGCCACTCCACACACAGCTAGAGTTTTAATGGAGAAGCTGAGAGTAATTTTCCCCAATAAATTAATCAGCAAGTACCTTACACCGTGCGACTTTTTTTTATGGGGATACCTTATGTCAGCAATAATCCCTGAACAATTAAGGCCCTGCAAGAAAATATCTGCCGTGAAGTTCAATGGCAGCAAATTGAACCAACGCTTTGCTCTCGCGTGTTCACAAATTTAGGAGTCCGATTGCAGGAATGTGTGCAGAGGAATGAACGGCATTTAGACTGTATTGTTTTTAAAACATAAAATCCGCATTTTCAGACTCCATTTTGTATAAATAAAATAAGTGAATAAAGTTGTAATTTTTTTTTTTTTAATATTAAACTTAAAAATTTTTCGCTGGACACTCTTTATCAAGCGCAACCATCTTAGTTTCGCCGAAGTGATTTAGCGATTGGTTCCACTTCTCGGTGGGATATGCCATCAAATTACCTGTTGCTACGGAAGCCATACTGCCGGTATCAGCGTTTCCATGACCTTGGAAAGAAGGGACGTAAGTGCAATGGGTCGGTAATTACATAGGGAGGAAGATTCGCTTTGGGACGGGCTGGGCAAATGCTGTTATCCATCTACATACTCGACAAGAGCCCAGCAGAGTAGAATAGACAGAAAAGAAGTTTTTTCCAGTGTGAAAGAGCACCTCTTCAGAACCATCTAGAACACCTTATTTGTGTATGCTAAAACCTTTGAGTACTCCTGCAACTTTACGAGTGCGAAAGTGGACTTGTCCCATGGAAAATTCAATGCTATCAAACAGAAATGGAGACAAGGCACTATCTGGCATTGTAAAGTTTGCTGCAAAGTGAGCTATCGTATCTGTAGCAGCACCTCTCTTGGGCTGCGATTGACTGTGCTTGAAGAGACATAAACTCATCGGTCGCACTGACTACACATGTTTACCATGTTTACGACTAAAAAAGTCACATTAAACCTCGCACAGCTCTTAAAGACATTCTGATTACTCTCTGCTTTTCCTCTGTATCTATGTAAATACGATATCTTAAATTCTCTTTCACCTCAAGCACAGATGAAAAGTATTTTTTAAC
Organism: Pocota personata; assembly: GCA_963082735.1. NCBI lineage: Eukaryota > Metazoa > Arthropoda > Insecta > Diptera > Syrphidae > Pocota > Pocota personata. The sequence goes on from OY720432.1 coordinate 116,802,433, forward strand.
GAGCTCACATTTCTGTCCTTCCGCCTTCCAAAAAAAAAAAAAAAAAAACATATTTTTGTTTTCATTCATTTTACTTTTTTCGACTTCCACCACAAAAAAGAAAAAAAAAAAACAAGTACGCCAAACAACCCCACTGGCTGATAGCATTCATAATGAGCGACATGGCGTAAATTATTCTCTACACAACGAATTTTTAATGTGCCCACCACAAATTGCTGCATAAAATGCTGAATCAGAATGAATGAGAGTGTAAATATTTTAAAAAAAGTAAAAAAGTAAAAAAAAAAACGAGGGAATAATAACTGGCATTAAACAGGAAGAACAAATTAAACATTTTTCTTTATTTAAATTTCCCGGTTTCCCTTTTGCTGTCAACATTTTCATGAGAAGAGATCAACGAGGGAGGTAATTTGCTACCCTAAAAAGTACATAAGGGGTTTCAGGCTTTTTTTTTAGGCTTCGCCTTCAAATTGCTACCTTTGGTTTTTCTTTTTGGTATCCAATTGAGGTGGACAGGTTTATTGGTAATCAATGGTGAATTTATCCTGAATATAAATAAGGTTAAAGTTTAATGGAGATAATTTCCTTTCGTTTTTACCAAGTGGTCCTTAGAGACCATTTTATCGAAATCCAATCGATTGTCGTTTTAAATTTTTGAAGGACTTAATTTTGTTTGTACTTTTCGTTAGATTTCAGTGCTAATGGATTTTTATATCGGCAAGAGGCACTCTTAAATGGATAAAAGCTTTCTGAATAATGAAATGTAGAAAGGTTGCATTATTTCGAAAATGCGGATTCAATTGTAATTTTTAAGATTTTTTGAGTAGCTTAGGACACCACGAGCAAATGAGGGAGGAGAAGTCCCTGAGTGGTGTGGTATGTAAAACCTACTCTGCTCTGATCTGATCCTCTGATGCAATGACCTCTATCCATTCCTAGGTGGTAATATACATGTAGCCCATTCTTCAAATGCTGAAGCCTGCGTTCGAGTACACCGATCAACGTAGAAGATCATCTTTTAGTCTAGACTAGTCTTCCTGAGTATTTCCAGAAACGTATAATTTGCAAAGATTTACGATTAACGCTCATTTCGTTTCTGTCCGCTCACAGTTCTAAGAAGTGGAGAACATTTATTTTAAAAAAAAATATGAGTACGATGTGATTAACTAGACATCTATAAGTAAAAGTATTATCTACAACAATTATCTTTATACTCTGTACGACATTTTACATCATCACACTAACTCTCCAGATTTTCTGAGATGATCAGCCGTGAGCTCAGTGGAAACAAACAAACTGTTGTTGATCTGCCTTCGGATGGTTGTTGTTATACTGATGAAAGAGGACGTTGATTCAGCGGTGCAGTGGAAACTCTGGCTACTATTCGGGAGCAGGAGACTCCTGTGAATTTATTTACTGGAAAACCTGAGTTCGTCCATCGATTAATTTCAATCAATTCTAATAGTGAGAAGGAAGAAAAAACCGCCATATTCGCATCCATGCTGTGTATTTTTAGTCAAAATGTTAGCCATACATGAGCTGCCAAAAGGGTAAGGATATTGGACATATCACAGGAGGACATCTCCATTTATGGTAAATAGTCAAAGAGCCATTAAAACAATAACAGCCTCTTCCTTGCAAAGCTTCAAGTTCTGAACGGACACAACAATGCTCAAATTATCTGGATGCCATGGAATTAGCGGAAATAAAAAAGCAGACGAACTGGCCAGATTGAACTCAAACTGCTATGAATCAGTAGTCCAGGCTCCATTGTCATTTGCAAAATCTAAAAAACAGGAAGGACCTTTTACCAAGATTGTATAAAAAAAATCCAATAAACTAATAGCCTAGCCTTACGAAAGCTTTCTATATCTATAGACACAAGATTGGAAACAAGACTTAATCTATTGAACAAACCACTGAAAGAATATGTGAATTATTATTCTACGAGGACGCAGTTCCTATGTCACTGACCATTTTTTGATAACTTGGACGAGCTAGAGGACATACTCATCTCGTTTATCGTGAGGTTCTGCAGAATATCCGGATGGACAAAATTCTTCTTCGAAGCCGATAGGACAACATCAAACCATCAAGAATCTTCTCTCCATACAGGTAAGAGCGGGTAGCGCTTAGGATCCGATTAGACCTATGTGAGCGGTCAGCCTAACATAATTCAATAGTGGAACGACTAATCCCGGGAGAGAAGCTTGATCTTATAACCAGAAAATGATCGATTAGCGGTACAGAGTAGTTTGTGTTCCTGGAAATGAGAGCCATAAGTTCAAGTGTTAAAAGAGGACCAAAAGGACTAGGGCATGGACATTCGAAGCGAAAGCTAATAGTATCGTAATCCTTAGTTCCATCCACTTTAGTTTTGTATCAGTAATCTGACTTGTCTCTGGCTTAACTTGTATCTGTCTGAGGGATAAGTGGTGAAAAGACGATAAGACCAAATGTTGCTTGTCGCTAAATGTTCATGATACTTTTCTGGGTGCAGAATTGAGTTGCTAAACTGGGTCTTGACCGTCTCAACAGTCTGCTTAAGTTCACTATTTGAATCCGTGTTCACTAATTAAATATGTACTTAAAATATGTGCTGAAATCTTGCCGTTAGAGACAGCAATAATTAGATTCTGGTTGCTTAGAAAAGGAAAATCTAAGAAACCCCGTAAATTTTTTTTTTTGTAAGCGGAGCGGGAACCTTGCATAGACACCGCACTCCAGGTTGCACGGTAGTGTCAGATTCTTACTGACTTGACTAAACCTTACCTCCGCCAGCACAGATCCTCGCTCCACGGGACCACAGCCAGGTGGGGCGGGTATTCTGGTTTACATTGCAGTCGTTATCTGCATTCCCAGCATTCTTCTCTGGCTTTCTGCCTGTCTGAGCTCGATTTGTACTCTGGTTAATAATGTGCTAACCGCGACCCAACTGCTCTCCGATCTTAGCATCTCTGCTATTATATTTGGAGTTTTATTTATTTCACTCTCCAATCTTCGCAATTAAAAAAGACATGCTCCGGGTCTTCTTCGTATCCAGGGCATGCTGGGCATTCTGGCGAGGTGTCTAGTCTAAAGCGATGGAGGTATCGGCGATAGCCAATACTTGGTAGTTTACTTCCCCATGGCTTCTACTTATCCACGTTTCTATGCTGGGGATTAGTTTATGAGTCTACCTATCCTTATGTGAGGTATCCCATCATTGTCGCCATACTCTTAGCGGTAATGCCTTCTAAGTTCTTTATTTTTAGATGCCCTAAGGTCTGCATGCCAACGAAATGAGAGAGTTACCTTTTAATTGATGGGATAGCACCGAAATGAATCAAATATCTTCGAGAAAGGGAACGAAACGGACTGCTAGAAATAATGGATATAGTCTGGGCTTCCTGTCTATTTATAAAAAAAGGAGACACAAAAGAATGCTGTATTTATAGGGGCATAATACTCCTTCCGACAGCTCTTTTTTTATAATTTGCACGTATTAAAGGAGATATGAAAACCCTTATACTAATTTTTTTAGGACACGGGCGTTTTTGTGGAAAGGGGAAGAGAAAGAGAGAAAGACAGATTGGGGTAGTTGGTTTGAAACTCAGGTGGTATTAAGTTTCAGTGAACTCCAAGGGTGGCTGTCCAGATGACTGGGGAGTATTGATTTGATTCGCTGTCGTTGCTTATGATTCACAGTATTTTTTTCCGACCTCCTGATGTCATCATCACGATCAAGTTGCATTTTAGCCATATGACCACCCTACTGCCAGTGTTATGCCTTCGCAGTAGAGTTGACTTAGCTTTCGCAATTGATCGACTTTTTTATTTATTTCATGAGAAATAAATAGATGGTTCTTGACATCAGGATTCGAACCGTGAACCAACAGCGTGACAAGCGATGATGTTACCACTACACCACGGCCACCATCCCACCACTCTTAAAGTGTACGAGATTATCCTAGAGTGAAGACTCAGGAAAAGAGTGCAAAAGCAGCTATCAGAAATACAAAGCGGATTCCGGCCAGACCATAGCATCCAAGATTACATTTTCATGGTTCAACAAATGTTGGAAAAAAAGGTTCCTAAAATAAAAAAGTCTTCACTTACTTCAATGTATGCAAATAGTGAAGGCAGGCTGCAAAAGAACCTAAAAGTATTCAAAGATACATTAACAATGCAGGAACTAGAGCTTAATGTCGAAAAGACAAAAGTAGTGGTGATCGGCAATGAACCAGGAGCAGCAAAAATAATGGAGAATAGAGAAGTCGTTGAGCAGATGCAAAAATACAAGTACCTACACAGTATTACCAACAGCAGAGGTAATTCGGACAAGGAACTGCGACATTGAGAAAAAAGTTCTTATCAATATTTAAGTCCATATACTTACCAGTTTCGATGCTGGAAGCTTATAGGAAGACAGAAAAATAAATACAAGCTATGGAGATGAAATACCTTAGGAGAGTTCTAGGAATCAGGAGAATAGACAATAAAATGAACGATGACATAAGGCCTCGAGGACAAGAAACTAGGATGGTTTGGACACTTAGTGCATATTTAAGAGAATAGGTGAGTGAAGAAAATTTGAAAGCACGACCAGAAGGAAAAAAAACAAGAGGACCACATGGAACACTACTGTCAAAAAAAAATTCTAAAAGAAGCTGTAGAATGCTGGCATATGGCATATGGCATATAGCAAGAGGCAGGACCCAGTGGATAAATTTCGGAGGAAAAAAAGAAGGAAATTACGAATGCCACCTCGACACCTTAAGGGTAAAAGATGACTGGATTATGTATGTATGTATGTATCTTTTAAATTCAGGATGGAGTATGCATGCTTGCCAAAAAAAAAAAAAAATAAATAAATTCCTGTTGAGTGACTTACAGTCTTTAGTTTCTTTGTTAATTCTTTTAAATATAATTTACTATTCAAATTGTGTCAGCTCAACATAATATCATATTCATTTATCATAATTTAGGAAAAGATAATATTTAACTCGATGTTTGCACAAACTTTTGTCGCTAACATTAAAAAGCAAATTTATTTCCTACAAGACAAGGCCAAATAAATCTCCATTAAGTGCCAAAGGACTTCAAAACTTATGCGCTGTCTGAGGCAGGATCAACTTTTATGTTATTTTAATGAGAATTTCATCCTCCGAGTTATAGATTCGGAAAAAAAAAAGTCAAATACAACCATGTATCTCTTACAGCAACCTTTTCACAAATCACATCTAAATCTCCCTATCGGCCGACATGAACAATTTATAACCAAAAAAAGTACCCAAATCCATTTATTTTTTTTATTTTTTTTTATCTATTTTGTCTATAAACGAAGAGAAGTTATCACGTTTCAGAGGAAGTTTTTGTTGTATCTTGCGATATGACTCTGGCAGTTTATTTGAAGGATTGTTGTTTGATTGAAAAGGATTTGAATTTGATTTAGATCCCTTTTGGATTTTTTGTATAATTTGTTCAGGAGTTTGGAAAACTTTTAAATCTCATTAAGAAGTCACATTTACGGAATGTTTGTATGGGTATTGGTTAAATAAAATTGCTAAAGCTTGGTGTAAAGTATGATATTTAGTTGTGAAACTCGTGGATGAAATATTTCTCGAATAAACTGGTACATACATACATGTTTCTCTTCCAACTTAACTGAAGTGGTTGCACTCGTGCATTTATATTACAAATTATTAGTTATGCGACACTGAAAGCAATAATGCATTTAATTGATATTCCAGGTAAAGTGATTAAGCTTTGCCTGGAACGGCATTAGTTTCAGAGCTAAGTTCTGGTAAGTGCAATTATTTGTATACCATTTCGGATCGAAATGTGTCTGAGTTTATAAATCAGCTCCAAAATTTGTATTTCCAGTTAAGTACCGCGTTTAATAAAGTCATAACTGAAGCGATTCAGGAAGTTCTCACCAAGTTGGGTGTCGAAGATTTCATTAGTCACTGGCTATTATCCATGTTAAGAAACAGAATCATTCTGTCAAACCTAGGTAATGTCATTCTTAGCAAATTCGTAGACAGTGGAACAGGTAGAGTTCTATCACCTCTTCTATGGCTTATGTTAATAAAAAAAATCCTATCAAGACTTGACACAGACGGTGTCAAGGTTGTCAAATATGCAGATGATGTAGCAATGTTAGTATCCGGACTGTTTCCTTTAGTGATAACTGAAATCATGGAAAGAGCTTTGGATAAGGTAAGCTAAACTGGAAGTTGAACATCGAACTACGAGTTAAAAAAGCATGTATTTGCAGTAAAAAGTTTGCTAAGAAATGAGGAAAAAGTAGATCTGAATGTCTTCCATCATTTGACCTGCATATTAAATACATTTCAGCATGTAACGCGGTCAGACTCAAAGACTCCTGGTTTGCTAGACCTTATGGACACAGTAAGATTCTAGATTCGTTACCGGGAAATCTGGGGAAAACTCACAAAATGAATTTTCAACACAGCTACACAGTCGATTTTTCATCCAGAGCAGACTGGGGCGCAGTAAATAAATTTGAAAATAACAATTTTTACCGACGGTTCAGATATGGAATGTGAAGTCGCTGCTGGAATCTTTTCGGAAACAATGAAAATATCAGTATCCTTCCTCCTTCCCGATAATAAGACACAAATCTATACCTGTTGATAATATCGCCATTTTCATTGAAAGACGTGCTGCTATCAAGGCCCTGATTTCAACAACATTATCTTCCCAGCTGGTGATATAGCTCTCGGTTCTAGGTTATCGGGCCAGAATCAGTTTGTTTGACAGATTATAGCAACATGGCGAGGAGAGGATCTGCTCTTGACAGATCCCTTTCAGAGGTAGTCTTTGTTCCTATGCGAGCTATCAAGACCGAAATCTTTTCATACTTTCTGTCAGTAGCAAACAAAAGGTGGAACAGTTTGCAGAATTGTATAATTTTTTGGCCGGTCTGGCCGAACTACAACTGGGCCAGAACACAAGGACTTGAAAAAAATGTAGCGATAAGCGCAGGTCAATTGCCATTAGGGACGCATGCGTCTAGGCTGGGCATCCTTTTTAACATACACTGCCGCAGATGAGAAAATGTAAATAAGAAGGAAACTCTCTCCCACTTCCTTTGTGGGTGTCTGGCTTTAAGTATAGCCCGACATCGAACTTCCGGGCAAACTTCCGACAACCTTAAGGAAATTTCAGAGTTGATCAGTTTCTTGAATGCCACAGGATGGATTTAAAACCGTTTCCTTTCAACAACCTATTGACACTCTTTAACAAACAAAGTCACGTGAGTTGTGGTACTCAAAATGGCGCTTAAGTGCCAATTGTCCTGCAGGACAGCGAGTAGCAGCAACTACTCCTACATACCCATGTGCCATACATACAATCTTTTTTCAAATTTCAACCATCCTGAGGTTCGAGAATGAGAAACGGCAAAGAGTTTGTTCACTGTCCCACCTCTCGCGCGAATGCGTGCCCTTCAGAAAAGGCAATAAACTGTAGGCCCTTCCATTTATGTGATGATGAAGTAGAAAGCTGGAATTTTGACCCAACCCAAGTAGAGGATATGTAAGGTGTAACAAGTAGCCTTAATAATTACAGACTCATTGCTCTTACTTTGATTTCTTAACAAATTTTCGAAAGACTTTGAGAGTAATCACTTTATTAGCGATTCAAAGCTTCATACCTGGTCGTAGGTTCCATGTCGCATTGAAGTGTACACGGGAAAAGCTAATGTTTTGAGTCGATCACCCACAGGAAGAATAGTTTTAGAGACTAATTATTACTCACACTTCCTGATATATCAAATAAATGAATGATCTATACAAATGTTGTTATGAACTTTCACACAATTAGTGCCTGTAGGTGCATATTAACCCTAAGATAGAAAACTTCTTAAATTTTCAATCTAACAATAGTAGAGAAGAACCAAACCTCATGAACTTATGATGTGAAAATTATGAGAATTTGTATTCAAATCGTAATACCTTCTCCAAAACGAATTTTCAAAATTAAATAAAAATCATTTGTTTATCTTTCTTTCTTTCTTTGATTGGTTATGATTCTGGAGGTATTTTTTTTTTTTTTTAGTGCGGTTGGAGTCCCACTCTACTCTGGGTATTCTAGTCCCTCAGTGTCTTTCCAGATTTTCACCTTCATTAACAAAAAAAAAAAAATCTATTTTTGACTTAAATCATTTTTACACGATACTGGTGCTAGTATCACCCACACATTCTATGGCCAATAATTGAATATTTGAATACCAAAATATGAGTTCCTGTCTAATGTGTCACCTTCTGTTATCTGAAACAATTCAGTTTTGAACCTGCTACCCAGCTGGGGTATTAGATTGTAGCCACTTCTAATCGGGTATGTAGCAATTCAAGATTTTTACTTTTGTGTCCCCTATTTATGGTAACAATCTCATCAATAGAAACGTTCTTCGTATACTGTAAGAGTACTTTACATAGTAAAGCGCTATATTTCCTTAATAATACTTATAATAGAGCTCAAAACTTTGATTTTCTTCTTTCATTTGAAGAAAAGGGCGGCTGAAGTGCATCGAGAGGTCTAAAAGTTTACGGAGATGCTGCTCTAAGTGAAACAACGTGCCGTGATTGGTTCCGTCGCTTCAAGATGGTGATTTCGATGTTGACGACCGTCCGCGTGAAGGAAGGCCAAAATCCTTGGAAGACGCTGAATTGGAGGCATTGCTCGACGAGGATCCGTGCCAAACGCAAGAACATCTTGCTTCAGCATTAGGAGTTACCCGTCAAGCCATTTCCAAGCGATTGCATGCGTTTGGAATGATTCAAAAACAGGGAACTTGGGTTCCTTATGATCTGAAGCCAAGGGACGTTGAGCGTCGTTCTTTCGCCTATGAACAACTGCTCCAGCGGCAAAGAAGGAAGAGTTTTCTTCATCGCATCGTGACGGGTGATGAAAAATGGATTCATTACAGCAACCCAAAGAAAAGAAAGTCATGGGGACTGCCCGGTCATGCTTCTACGTCGACGACTCGGCCGAATATTCACGCTGCGAAGATTATGCTGTGTATTTGGTGGGACCAGGTCGGTGTCATTTATTACGAACTGTTGAAACCCAACGAAACCATCACTGGGGAATGGTATCGACTTGAATTGATGCTATTGAGCCGAGCACTGCGCGAAAAACGGCCACAATACGGGAAGAGGCACGAAAAAGTGATTCTACAACATGTCAACGGTCGGCCTCACGTTGCCAAACCCGTTAAAACCTACCTGGAAACCCCACCCGCCATATTCCCCAGATATTGCGCCATCCGAGTATTACTTGTTCCGTTCGATGGCACATGGTGGATAGCCTCAAAAGATGAACACTTTTACCGTAACTATATTCGAGCTTTGCCAGAAAGATGGGAAAAAGTTGTAGCTAGCGATGGGCAATAGTTTGAATGATTCATTTGTAACCATTTTTTCACAATAAAGTTGCATTTTCAGCGAGGACTTAATTGCGCACCTAAGACTTCTGCTTTTTTCTACGGAACCAGCCAGCCGTTTATGTCATATTTTTACTTGCTTCTGGTATCAACAGCACCTATAGAGGAACTCGAAAAAATGTGACTACAGCCTAAACGACTGGACGGATATACGAGAACTTCAAACTTCATACCTGCGACCTTTTATCGAAAAAAGGCTCAAACTATATGTGTTGGGTACTATCGAATGAATTCTACTAATTTTAGTGGGGGAGAAAGACCCCATTTATTTGACTTATTACAAGCTACAACTAACTTAAGGCTAAAACTGAAAACTAAAACTTAAAACTAAGATTTAAAGCTAAGGATAATGGTGAAAGAGTTCGGCTTTGAGGCAGGGAGTGAGGTTTGAGTTAACTTTTCGCAGCATACGGGAAATTGGTTTATTAGATCCATAAGAAGTGCGGTGGGACGGTAGATAGAAAAGACGAGGGCATCGTAAATGTCGAGGGTTAGTATTAAAGAAAATTGAGTTATAAAGAGATGCGCAATCGACAGAGCCTGAAAGAAGTCGATGAATGAAAAGAATATCTGCAACATCTCTGCGTTTCTCTAGGGTACTCAGATTGATGAGGTTGAGGCGGTCTTGATAGGGAGGCAAGATCGATCCAAGGAAGACCTCGAAGAGCAAATCGGAGAAATCGACGTTGAATATTCTCGATTCTGGTCACATGAACTTGCTGAAAGGGTGTCCACGTTTGACTGGCGTATTCAAGGAGGGGGCGAACAAAGGTAATTTAGAGGGATCTGGTCACGTAAGGGTCGGAGAATACTTTGGACCATCGTTTGACAAAGCCAAGTGATGAGTTAGCCTTACGAATTATCGGAAATTAAGTTCCCTATCATATAATATTCCAAGTTCGCGGAGAGATTGAACGATGGATATAGGTTAACCGTGGAGAAAGTAAAGGCGAGCGGAGGATATGAGGTGCTTACTGATAAGGTAATGGATTGGCATTTGGCGATGTTGAGCTCTAAACGATTTTGTAGGCACTAGTTCGAAAAACTATCAAGGTCTTCTTGAAGCAGACAGTAGTCATGTAGTGAAGAAATGGCTTTGAGAAATTTGGTATCATCAGCGTACAGACAGAGGGAAGAGTGTTTAACAACTATTGATAGTTGGTAACTAAATGATTTCAGCTATCGAATGATTTCATTCGTTTATTCATTCATTCATTCGGATAGTGGGGAATATAATAGAATAAAATAATACAGGGTTTAGATGCTTTAGGACTATGCCCCTATATATATGGAATACAACATTGTTTGACCATAGCGCAAAGAATTTACCATAATAGTGGCGCTTTTATCGTTTTAATCGAAATGCGGCCCGATTACGTCGCCGGTCCACAGCGCGTACCAAACTGTTACCCGTGGTGGATGCAATCATCTCTCAACGACTACAATATGCAGTCAAAAACAATTTCCACCATTAGCCCCTTTGTAAAGTTGGACAAAATTTAAAAGAATTCGACTACCATCGTGTGGAAAATTTCAAAACCTAAGACTTCACTCGTAACTTGTTTTTCCGTGCGACGCACCGTTGTCGAGATATTAGCACTCAAAAATGTTTTCCATACTCGGAGCAAAATCGGACATTGTAAAGGATTCAGATAAAGATTCAGCAATGATTGATAATAGTAATTGAATAACTATCAAATGAATAAATATGTCGACACTACAGTCGATAGAGTCTCTGCACATAGGTGCAAGTGCATACGATCCATTCGTACACTCTGTTTTTATTGCCGCTCATTCCCGAATGAGCTTATTTTCTGCTTCCGTTAATATTTGTCATAATGTCATGGAAGGTATTTTCCTGAAAGACGAAGGAACATGGTCCTTAAACAAACTTTCCACGTAAATTTATATCTTTTATACGATACTGCTATTAAGCAAATATATACTCGTAAAGATATAAATTTACGTGAAAAGTTGGTAAGAAAAACAATCCACTTCATGTACAAATATCCGTTACACACGATGTGTAGGTATTGGACTTACATCATGTCTACCTATACTTCTTCGAATAATATCTTCTCCCCAGTGGATGGTGGATAATAATTTATAGTACTACCATCACTGACATTCCTTTAATAAAACGATACTCGTACTCAATACATATTTGCTTAGCCAGAGTTCACGTAACCACCCTTTGTTTTGATTTACTAAAACTAACCCACATGTGCTGAGGTAAAGCTTTCAAGAAAACTAGCTTCGGACACAAAGTATCGTAGCTCACTCACATATACTCGTATATAGGTAACTAAATCTGCAAACAACGATAATCAGGGGATCAATATCAAACTCAAGAGCATTACCAAGTTCCTCCAATGTTCACAGATACTCGTATCCTTTCATCGGTTAATTGAAATCCTTCCCTCGAAAATAAAACTAAATATTCCATCCATCATCACGTGTGCACTCAATTTCATTGCACGTCTTTCACATACCTTCTCAAGCCAGTCCTACCAGTGCACCATCAATCCACTTCAGTTTCAATCCAATCGACAGCAACTAAGGAACACGATTCTCCGGGCATTATGCAGCTGCACCACTCCATTCACCATGCTACGAGTATGTAGCCACCCATCATCAATACCAAGTGTTACAATAAATTTTCATAATTTATCGATGAATTTGTGTGTAAAAAAAGATTTCCTTCCCTTTCATCCATACAAAGGACAATTGAAAGGTTGGTTACACAGATTTCCCAGTGAGAACCACACCGCCCACGCCCAGCGTTTCCTTCATCAGTGTAAAAGCTTAAACGAGTGTAACGTCTGCGAGGCATTGTTCCGCGAAAGAATGGATGAATCCTTTATGCGACACAAATGTTCCTGGTACACGTACATTGCCATTGAAGGATGTTCTTCCTTTGTGAAGAGTTGATAAAAAGACCTCTGTAGGCGAGAATATATTTTCTTTGGTGCTTTGTCAAAGTTTTCATTTGAAGACGACTTCCAGCAGTGAGCTGTGAATTTCTTGATATGGGATTTTGTAAATTTTATTTCTCTTAAGTTAGGTGTGTGCTGTGCTCTACCAATTTTGTTCTTTAAATGTGCGTATGGGCTTACGGATATGTGAGAGCGTGTCAACACCATTGACGAGATTTTGTGACTCCTTAGAAGGATTTATAGACACTGATGAGCAAGTAGGTAGGCGGATGAGATTCCTTTTTTATTTGCTCGGTTCATTGTCGTGCAATGTGTTATTTTTTGGCATTCCTTTCACGACAGGCATTTCATAAGGATTAAATACACTCTCTTGTTATTCGGGGGAGGAATCTGAGTTCAGATGACAAGGATAAGGATGTGCCCATAGAAGAACTGGTGAAAAAGTTAATTAAGTGAAGTCAAGTGTGTATCACACAATACGTCACGAGATGACACATCCAAGCTGAATGTCGGAAATACGTATAGGAAATGACTTGAGTCGTTGAACTTGTTATAAGGATGAGCAATGATGAACATTACTGCTGCATGGTTGCCAGGTTTACGAGTATGTGTGATAAAATGAATGAAGTTCAACTCGATACGAATGTTTGTGCTCGAAAAATTGGTTTATTCCAAGGTTGACCTGGATTAATTCGACCAAAAGAAAAACCGAAAGCAAAACCATTTGAAGGACTGTCCGAAGAGTCATTGGCTTGTCCATAATATTTACGACCTCTTTTTGCCGATAAGGTTTTAAACATATTTAGGTATACCAGTAGAAAATACGGTGGCCTACGCGATGCTCTGGTGTAAGTCAAATTCTTTCCAGTTTTTAACAATGTAGGTACTTACGACAGACGGCTGATAAATTCGCGACCTAAGGTATTAAGTGAAAGAAACCATCCGATTAAAAAATGTATTTCTCAATACAATCTCTCTCGAGTGAAATACATTTCTCACATCAGACATATAGTGCCTTAATACCAACCAAAATAATATTAATTTTCTTTGAATTCAAAATTACTTTCTACGACCTCGTAACTTCTTTTTCAAATTGGAAAAAAAGGAACCAGGTCTGGGCTGTAGAGTGGGTGGTCTATCGTTGAACAACCTGTGTCTTTTAAGGCCTGTCTCGAAACCCGCACTTGAGTCGCCGTTGTTTGTCGAACGGCGTAAGCATTTTCGGTACCCAGTGCATACAAATATTTTTCATGTTTAAATGTTCGTGTAAAATATCTCCAATACTTTCTTGGCTGATGTACAACTAGTCTGCTATCTAACATTTTTATTCTTCGGTAGGCCAAAACTAATTTTTCAACTTTTTCCGAAGTTTTCTTCAGTGACCACTGACACAGGATGCCCTAGACGGTGGTCGTCTTCACAATTCTCTCGCCCTTGTTGAAATAAGTGTGCCCGTTTGTTGACCATGGCATACGAAGGTCCAGAATACTGATCAGGCGATGACATGTCTTCGAAAATTTCTTTAGGCGATTTCCTTTTTTCACGAGGTACTTTATCATGGCGCGGTGATGTTTATCCTACCACAGATAATAAAAAAATGAGATTATTATCGAAACGATGTAACATTTATACTAGTAAAGGGTGTCACAGTTAGTGCTATCAGTAATGAGAAGATGACTCGCTGTTGAGTATCTCAGGCCCAAACTTATCAGCCGTCCCTCGTAACTGGCTTGCACATGTGGCCATTCTAATATTATAAATTCAAGTTTGAAGCTTTGCATCTGTATGTTTGGCAGTGGGCAACTCGTGATATATACATAACTCACATTTCGTAAAAAAAGTAAATTTTAGCTCCCATCAACTTCTTTGTAGTTGGACTCTCACAAGGATACCATCCCAAAAGTCGAAAACACTTGAAGCACTTCGGCACTCTATAAATGAACACAAAAAAGGATTTTTAAATGTATTACATTTTACTTGTTTATTTTAAAACGAGTTCAGAATAAAAGCTAAGTATTTTACAAGTATTGTCCATCCCCACAACTTTTTAAGAGCACGTATTGATTTCCTGAAAATGTTCGATCTCGAGATTTGATCAAACTTGACATTACTATAATAGAGGAACTCAAAAACGTGGGTATTTCAATTATGACTGTCTGTCTGTCTGTATCTTCACTGAACTGTAGCATATCTGTGGTCTGTAGGGTCACAATATGACGCAATCGGTACTTTACTACTAAAAGAAACGATTTTCTCGAAAACGGGTCTAACGATTTCGTACTTTTCCAAAAATTTCATTTTTTTTTTTTTTCAAGATTTTTACTAGAACCTGAAAAATATTTACTTAACAAAATATACAAACGTTTCTACTCTCTACAATTCATACATAAATTGTACAGAAAAACGCCCACATTTAGGGGCGTTGTCTTCAAAAACTTGTTATTTTCTTTTTTCATATCTATTTACGATGAAGATTAAGTCTTATTGTGAATATTTCACCAGAAACCGTGTTCTCTGGTCACAAATTCCAACAAACGTGCCCACTTTTTTTCAAAACAAATCTTAGCAACAAATTATTTAGTAAAATCTCTTAAAAGTCATGAGAATACTCTATGAGTAGAAAAGTGTGATTGCATTTAAACGAAAAGGATAACAAACGCCACTCCCACTTTATTAGGGATTCGTTAGAAGTTGGTATTGCCATCTTAAATAACTTTAGATACAAAATACCAGTGGATACAAGGTTTAGTTCAAGTAGTCGTCCCTTAAGTAATATTAAATAAATGTCAGAAACATTGGGTAACAATCACGTAGGTAGGTAGGTAGGTAGGTAGGTGTGGTTGTGACAGCATGCTATGCTGAAACATAATTAGCGCAGAGGCGCCGTTTTAATACCACAACTCAAGTGACCTAAATTGTTGTAGAAACTGACGTTGGACTTGTGGGAAAGGAGAGAAAAGATTATTTAAAACCATCCCGTAGCATTGAGGAAACTGATGATGTCCCCGATGCTTGTCTCCGCTAGCTCACTAATATTATCAAAAAGGTGTCTGTCAAGTACACGGTGTCTGACCCTACTAAGGGCCGGACACTTACAAAGGAAGTGAAGGATTATTTCAGGCTCGTTGGCCATATTGCAGCTACCACAATGTGCATTAAAAGTAATGCCCAGTCTGGCCGCGTGGACCCCAATGGGCCAATGACCAGTGCTAATTTCCAGAACTCTATCAATATCTGCCCGGTTTCTGTTTAATAGCTCTTGTGTTCTGCACAGTTCTGCAACCCTCGTCATCTATTACCAGCATCTGCAGGGAAATGAGCAAAGACATCGTAGTCTTAAGGCATCGCGATGTTTTGGATATCGTGGAGCCTTGACATCATTATGTTTAGATAGAAATATATTATGGTGGGCGCCGTGGCTCAGTGTTGAAGTGCGCCACCACTAAGCAGAAGGTTCAAGGTTCAAATCCAAGAACAGAAAAAAAAAAAAAATTCTCAGGGTCCCACCTCTCACGAATGTTTAACAAACAGCCTTGAGTAAAATTTTAATGAGTAGCTTCTCTCAATTGAAAAAATTGACTCCGGGAATGGTATAAAAAAAAAAACTATAGGTCCCAACCATTCATGCGGCACACAATACGAGTGGCTGCGAGAAGCTACGCCAGGCCCTGTATTGGGCTGAATCCTCCAACTTGACTTTCAGATTTATACGTTAATGTACTCAGATGAATACCGAATACGAGTACGGCCTTTCTTCAAACTTCATACCTGAGCTCACATTTCGAGATGAAATCAGATTTTCATTCTAACCCAGAAATTAACAGTACTTTACTGATAGCCGATATTGTAAAAAATCGATTTTCTCGAAAACGTGTCTAACGATTTTGTTCAAATTTAATATTTGAGTTCCAGTATGCATATGCCAGTAGATGGCGTACCAGGTTTTTGCAAAAAGAAAAATTCAAGCGGGTTTTTGAAAATTTGCTATTTATCAGCTTTGACTCAATCGATATTGTTTGAAATCAATATATGAAAAATACTTGACATATACAATATTATGGCATACCAAGAACAAGGAACAATTTTCAAAATATTTTTTTTTTGAACGGATTTTGAAAAAAAAAAAATTTCACTAATTTTGTTTAACTTTGTAATTTTAACGTGCAACCCAGTGCACTTTATTTTTTCTAGGATCAACCGTTTCAGAAATATTGCCCAAAAACTGGAGAAAGAGCTTTGCACAAGTCAGATCAGCCTTATGTGAAAAAAAAAACAAGAAGAACCAACAAATCTATCTTTTTAGGGATTTATTTTATATCTCCCGTCCTTACTTCTGTTACGCATGTAACTTGAAAAAAAATGAAAAAACTACTTTTAATAGCAAGTGTTTTTAAAAAATTAAGTTTTATTTTTCACTCGTGATCAATCTACTAAAGCACAATCCAGAACTATCCTCTTAAGCAAAAACTGGCCACCACACCACAGCTACAAACAGAAAAAACATGGGTCCCACCAACAGCAAGAGAAAAATGTCTTCCACCAGCAGCAAGTTGTTTAATTTGCACATGGCTTTGACGTTTAGCATAAAAATCCTCATCTCACCACTAGATGTCGGTAATATTGGTTAGTGCATTGCAAGGTGGCGGCAACAACTTCCTTATGCGTAAGATCGAGGATTTCAGTCATGATTGTGAAAAGCCTGAGATAAATACTCCCTGATCCACCATTTTCTCAAGATGGCGAACGTTGCACAAGTTGGATCGGGGATGACAATTACAATGATTGTAGGAACAAAATTCAATTATTAATATTTTCGCCGAGTCAATATAAAGCAAAAAGCACTTAAACCAGTTTGGATTTTTTATATAGGTATATCGCCATCTTCTCTGCTTAATGCTTTCAGATTTGTTTTCTAAGACTTGACCAATAAGTGTCAAACAAATGTTTGATTGTAACTTTAGCGAGATGCTACCCTCTAAGAAACTGTGAGGGATTTATTCATAAAAGAATAACCTGTCCGTGGGTACACCAGATAGACTGCATAGACTAAGTATAAACTTTGAGCAACACAAGAGATCGTTGAAATTCTAAAGAATTAAATCCATGCAATGCGATAGGCATCTGCATTATACTGATGGTGTATGCTTACTGCTTGGTTTGGCAAAAATATGTGACGACTTTCCCTTCTATCTTGAAGGAAACATCTAAATATTTCTGCAAGCAGCAATGATGCATGCAGAGTTTATATTGTTTCCTTGTCTCCCTTATTATTCTAGAGTTTCCTAACTAACGAACTGGCTAACTAACAAAACTTTATCATTTTGACTTGCTTCAATGAGCATTTCCAATTTACCACATCAGCACAAATGAAACTTTCTCCAAACTCGAAGTAGAACAGTTGTGTTTGCTACGGATACGATTGCATAGAGAAAAAATAAAAACTTTTTCGAAAATATTTTCCTCATACTCGTAAGAATAAAAATTCTGTGCATGTTTCCATGACCTCTAAAAACAATGGCCTACAACAAATACACTTTGCCTATTATTTCAGACAGGCCTACGTCAACAAAAATTGGAAACATGCTCCCAACAATAACACAACAACAAGCAAAAGCATGTGAGGACAAAATTGATTTTCTGCCAAACAATGTGGAGAGCGCATCCACAAACAACAAGAAAATGGAGAGAAAAAAATAATTCAACATAAATGCACATAAGTAATGAAACATCGGCACCCACCCACATCCTGAGAACCACTTCCGCCGCTCACCACTGAAAAGTGCTAGCTCGATGATGAATAGGAATAAATTATCATCCTCATGTTTACAGATACATTACTTTCCGAGTGAGTGGGTGAGCACAACGAGCGCGTCGCGTACTTGTGTTACGATACTCTTAAAGCCCACATGCAACAAACCATTCCAAACCATCCCCAACCAGTTCCAACTTCCTACCCAATCGCATGACACACATAAGTTGGTAAGTGAACTGACGGATGAGCAGACAAAAAGGAACCGAAAAAAAAAAATGAATCACTTGCCGCAATTTGATAAATTGGTGCAAAAAGGAAATTTACAGGAAGGGTAGTGGAAGCAGGATGTGCCGCTCCTTCGGAATGCAACCCTTGCTGGCGTCGCAGAAAAAAAATTGCGGTGCACACTCGGGTGACTGAGACAGAGTTTATGGATAATGGTTGGGGATGGTAAGATGAAGCTCGTCTATCGACCTTGTCAAGTCAGCGTGTGTTAAAGCATCTGAAAAACTCAGTCTTATCTGAACACCCTCACTGATTAGCACTAAGTGTGGGAATGTGTGACACTACCCTTTTATCTCTGTTCCACACTCACTGCATAACCTACCGCAATCCTGAAAAGCTTACGTTTATCTGTATGTGTCAAGTGAAAGAGTGGAATAAAAAACGGGTGTGTTGCCATTTCGAAAATTTACAGACTGAAAGGGATGACTACTACTGCGACAAAGTCTAACTGCATTAAAACGAGTGGAAAATTTCATTTAAGGGATTAGTCTGGAATGAAGTGTGTCTCGGTGATACGACAACGAGTTCGAGTATGAGTACCATACGGTGCCGTACATGCCAAAATTGAGTTACGACTTACGAATCGATGCTTATGGCCACATTTCAAAATCCCCGGCCACCATATCAGTGTGATTAAGGTCGATTCTAATTGAGTCGAATCTCCCTTCTGGTCACGGAGATGCAAAATGAACAACCTGACAGCCCGATGTTACGGTAGCTGACATCTTTGGCTGAAGGGCTTCTGTTGGATATATACGATTTAATCAAACTGGGGTCGAAATCTTGTCAATTGAATTGTGTCAAAGTTGGTGACGTCGGATTTACGTGCTTGTGTCGCAGACATGTTAGAGATTTCGGTTTAGGAGAAATGGTATTGGAGATTAGGGAATGGTTTGGGTAGTTTGCATGATAAGGAATATCAATTTTGGGTGGAATTTTCTTGGTGATGGTTTCTGTCCATCTGTATGTCACAGTCTCATACCTTAGACGTAGAAGTTTGAAACGTCAATCACAATTGAACATTACCAATTCGCAGACAGTTCCAAAGTCAAATTTTAGAAAAATGTAGAAACAAAAGAAAATTGAAAGGCGCGACGATGCACTGATTTAAAAAATGTATTTATTTCATCAGATTTCAAAAAAAATCTCAAAAAGTCACAAAAAAAGATAATTATTTTTACCATCCCATCCATCAACATCAGCATCAAAAAATGTATGCCATGTCCATTCATCCGCCCGTCCGTACTTTATTGGTCTTCAATTTTGAGCAAGGAACATAAAATGAGGTATATAAGCTTTCTAGAAACCGAAACAGTACAAGTGTAAACATTTTTGTAAAATGTGCCCACAGACTATTCAAAAAATTTAGTTTTTCTCAACTGTAATTGAAAAATATTGTCTTTACAAAATATGTAGACCCGGACTTTCTCTACATTTCATCCATACATTACACACGACTACGCCCACATTTTGGGGGCGTTTTCTTTAAAACAATTACTTTTCCAAAGCTATTTACGGTTTATATTTAGTCAGAATCCGTAAACTTTTGTTACAAATTTTGGAAGCCACGCCCACTTTCTGCTAAGAAAAAGTTGTACAGCTATTTTGCGATAAAATTTTTTAAAAATCACGGAAATATTCTTTGTATAGAAAGATATCATTGCTTCGATTTTAAGAATTTCGTAACGCCACGCTTACTTTATTAAAGGTGAGTTAAAAGATGAGGGATAGGGTATCATATGATCCGTTTTAGACAGATTACGAGTATAACTTCCTTGCATATTTTTATTTTAGATATATTTTTACCATATGTGTATCAATTAAAAAAAAAAATTAAACATTTTTAGAGTCAGGGGTCTCATGACAAAAGCCGTTTTTGAAAATCTTTGGAAGAGGAGGGGCTAAAAATCAGCCCTTTCCTAGTTCAAAATTTAAGGCCCAATAAGTAGTGACATATGGATGGATGTATATATATACATATGTTTTCAATGAGCTTAGAATTTTATGCATTGGATTTTTTGTGTTCGACTTTAGTGTTGAAATTGTTATAGGTAGGGGTAGGTAGGTATGTGTGGCGATTCTGGTAGGAATAACCAAATTGGCACTAAGTACCCTTTTGTTACCACGGCTCATGTAACCTGGGTGTTGGTGAAATTGTCATAGATATGGTAAAGGTATATTCATAAAATATTTCTTGCCCGCAATTTAATGCAATTTAATGTTCTACCAGATCTCGATGTAGGTGACCCTTTTTAAGAACCACCATGTATATGAATTCATATCTAGTCCCGACTCCACCCCAAGAGACAAACCTAAGTTGCTCCTACATTTCTTAACAATCACGACTTTTAAGGACTCAACATCTTCTTTGTATTGATCGGAAAGTACAGTGGCCTCCACAGCACGACAACAGTTAACGCATTATATAACGAAAAGTAGACACTAGACCCATGTGCTAATCAAATTTACTGTACGTCCACACATTCATGGATCATGAAGGAAGAAGTGGGGGATGGTAATAGTTCTTAGAAAATAGAGGTCAAACGCTGTTTCCGAGCTCAAGGAGAACGAAGACTCCCACGATTTTAAGAACTTAAATTTTTAGTTATCCTGTGCATATGTCACTGACCTGACAATATTGTAAAACTAAAATAAACTATTGTGCTTTAGCTATCAATAAGTCATCAGCTCTAGACATGTAATCTATTTATTTTAACTTATTGCGTCCATCTGATAGTCTCGTCATCGCTTAATCATCCAACTATCTTGTCAAACTAAATTTATTTGCAAAAAAAGAAAAAAAAAACTACTAAGTTGCTGACCATTATTTTTGGTAATACCTTCACAACGCGATACTGAAACTGAAGCACTCATTCCGTACAATAATGTCCAAAGACGACATTAAGAACTAATGACACACCATTAAGCGATTTATTTTCTTCCACTTTATTCTTCGGAGACTTTGTTGTGTCTCTGTCGTTCATTCCACTCTTTGAGGACCCTTCTCCACTTAACTCTAGGACACAAGCATTAATTTGAACATAATTTCGGTGCACCAATGATGTTTCAACCGACATTATCTATCCCTCTCTACGTAGAAAGCCATTAGTATTCTATAGCTTTGCGGGTACGGTCACTGCCACTATTTTGTCACTTTGTTGGCCCGAATATAAAATAAGCCAATTAATGTAATGTCTTGACAGATTTTTTTTTTTTTTTTTCCATGGCGAAGGGCTATACGCAATTATTGTCTACCAACCAGGGTATAGGGAAGGACACACTCCACCGAAATTAAAGGAATTAACGTTCTTGCAAAGTGGGCTTATGGCATGGACATCAATGGTGACAGAGACCAGTCGGGTATTAAATACTCAAGTTGATGTGGCTAAAAATGTTCTGGAAATTTCGTATTTTTATGATGATAACTTTTTGGAAAGTTAACTGCCGCTATTTTAAGGCAAGTTGATTAGTTTTTGAACGAACAGGACCTGAGAACTTATATTTCTATTTAGTCGACGAAAAGAGTGTAAAAGATATTACTCCAGATACAATTTGAGTCAAGTTGATATTGAATTATGTGTTAAAAGTTTCATTAGATTATGATTTATGTGCAATAGACATTTTTACATACTCTATCTAAACAATTTTCTGCTGGATTTAGTACATATGTATCTGTTTTCCTAGCGTTTAATACAGTTTGGATGGATGGCTTCGTGGCGAAATTAATTAGATATGGATTCTCAGAACATTTGACAAAATATCTAAGTAATAGATGTTATGGCAACCATCATATTTTGATATAAAAAATGGTCTGCAGCAGGGCACAGTAAATTCACCCATTCTTTTTAGTGTTCTCTTGAGCTTTTACTATACTCTCACGGATCTAAAGTGGGAACAGTGCAAGATAATCTTCACTATAAATTCAAAGAATTACAAAAATTCTGCTCCAATTGGTGGTTAAAAATAAATTTAAATAAATGTAAAGTTAGCTTGTTTAGGACAGTCTTAAGTAAAGCCAACCGCGAAATAAAAAGAAATTGGAAAATCTTAGAGTATTCAGCAGTATTATCTTAGAAAGGGTTCTGTGCAGTTGCAGATGTCTACGGGATAAAGCTAGACCAGTACTTATATTTTAACGAACACTTTCAAATATAAGTAATCAAGGCAAAGTCGGCCTTTATAAGCCTTACATTCTTTTAGTACGAACATCTTAAATCTGATGTCAACCTAATATGTTGCATGACTTTGATTCGGCCAATCTTGACTTATGACTGCCCAATTTGATTCTCCTTCATATGTGGAGAAGCTCCGAGTATATGAAAGAACATGCCTTCGTACATGCTTGGGTAAATACAGATCCGCAGAGAGTAAGTTTTTGAACTACGCGGGGACTTTGCGTGTTGATAACTTTATGATATATTAAATTAGGAATCATTTCATGCGATCGGCAAACAATGTTGGGTTTTACTAAAGACCTTTGGAATTGGGTCATATTCCACCTGAAGCATTTATGTATCTTGACAGCTTAGGATGCATTCAGGATGGACTGAACGTACTTATATTTCATCAATTGCACCGAAAGGCCAGGACTGGATTCAAGTGAGCCTAATGCTTTCTGGGAATATAATATGGCTATCCCGGAAAAAAATTATGAAGTTCAAGTCGATTTGTCTTGACTAGGGTGTGTAACTTGACATCAAATTAGTCTCGATGTGACTCAGCTCTGATGCTGTATATAACACTGCACTGTAAATTATATGAGTAAACTTTATATGTGTATATGTACATATAAAAAATGCACAATGGTCGAATTATATAATAAATTTAAAAATACAATGTGACCACCAAACAATAAAATCATTGGCACGTCGCTTTACAACCAGCATAAGTGCAATACTTGCGACAAAGTCGTGTACTTTATTTTGATTTTGTTTTTTTTTTTTTTTTCATCACAGAACACTATTGCTTTACAGAACTGCTTTTTTGTTGCGCGACTAAGGATCATCTACCGATTTTAAATCTCATAGACTACTTCAAATAAACAATAATGTTATTAATCTAAAATCAATGAATAACCGCAATTTTTAAATTCAACTCGAGATAAGCCAAAATGAATTACGCTGCAAAGATCATTAAACGTGCGTATGCACCTAGTTATTGGTTCATTGCTATCATAATTGGTTCTATGCATTCTATTGAAAAGCAAATTTCTCAGTTCGAGAGTTTTCCAGATGAGTGGAAAAAGGGAATGATTGTCAAGCTCCCTAAAAAAGGCAACCTAATGCAGTGCGAAAACTGGAGAGGTATCTGCGTGCTGCCTGCTGTGGCCAAGATAATAGCTAGAATCATCCTGGAGCGAATCAAAGAACACCTTGAAGACACACTTGACGCCGAACAAGCAGGTTTCCGCTCTGGATCCTCCTGTGTCGACCACATCAACACCCTGCGGATCATCATCGAGCAATGTGTTGAAAATCGATTACCACTTCACCTGTTGTTCAGCGTTTGATAGTGTCAATCGGGAATTTGTTTGGCGTGCCTTGCTGCGCAGGAGAGGCATTCCGGATAAATTAATAGCAATTATCAAGGCTACATATGATGGGTCCACATGTCACGTTTTGCACAGAGGAAGGCTGTCTGAGGAATTCGAAGTCCAAAGTAAAGTGGGGTTCGGCAAGGCTGCATACTTTCACCAATATTGTTTTTATTGGTGATTAGCGATGTGCTGAATGCGGCCTTATCAACAGGAAATGGAGGAATTCGATGGACTCTTACATCTGAACTCAAACACCTCGACTACGCCGACGATGTATGCCTACTGTCTCACAGAATAATGGACCTTCACCAAATGACAGCAAATGTGGAGAGGGAAGCACACGTCGTTGGGCTGAAAATTAACTCGGCAAAAACAAAATCTACATCATCAACTCATATATGCATTGCTGGACAAACGGTTGAGAGAGTAGAGAGTTTCCAATACCTTGTGAGTATTGTCTCAACCGATGGCGGAACCGAACTGGATATAGCCAGCCGAATAGGTAAAGCAAAATCTGCGTTTGGGATGCTATCCATAGTTTGGCGAAGTAATGCAATTAGCTTAAACACCAAGCTACGACTGTTCCGTTCCAACGTTGAATCCGTGTTGCTATATGGATGTGGTACCTGGAGAGTTACCGTCACTATCACGAGGAAGCTGCAAACGTTTGTCAATAGGTGTCTACGTTACATCTTAAGGATATTCTGGCCAAACCGTATCTCTAACGAACAGCTTTATCAAAGAACGGGCCGTGAACCTATAGGCACAACCATACGACGACGAAAGTGGCAGTGGATCGGTCACACTCTCCGAAAGGGTCATAGGTCCATAGCTAACCAAGCGATGCAATGGAACCCGCTTACCCAGGATGGCAGGATACGTGGCGGTCCTAGGAGTACGTGGCGCAGAACAGTTGAGAAGGAAGCACGGCAACTGGGAAAGAGTTGGGGAGAGCTGAGGCACATTTCCAGAAATCGCACACGATGGCGCGTAGGCGTTGTAGAGGCCCTAGGACCCACAAGGGGATACAGGACATAAGTAAGTAAAGTAAGTAATACGAGTATATATTTATAAGAAAAAACAATTCCGGTGAATTAAAATAATAATTAATTAAATCGCGGATAAACATAACAGCAGTTGCCTTACGCCTGAAACTTAAGGTTCTCAGGCCAATACGAGTAAATTTGCATCTTTTGTCATAATCTAAGTTCATCAACAAACATGTTTCATTTACGGATAGCGTATCTCGTGAAATTCTTTTGAAGTCTTTCGAACCTAAGTTCTTGAAAACCATACGGGGAATCCCAAATGATGGAGGAATATTATAAATAAGGTCTGACCAACGAGCAGTAGATAGATTTAAGACTATAGACATCTCGGAAGTCTTTGCTCTTTCGTTTAATAGATCCGAACATAGAGTTAGACTTCGCAATGGTGCAATAATAATGCAATGAGAAATTCAATTTTGTGTCAAATACGACCCCGAGATCTTTGACTTCATCAAGGCGAAAAAGTTTAAGATCATTAATAAAATAATCATGAAAAAGCGGCGTCATAATTCGGTGCGCTGTAAAAATCTTATATTTAGAAGTATTAAGCTCTAATGCATTGTGTTTACACCATTGATATTCGACTGAAATTGAATGCAGTCAGCTCTATTATTTACCCGTGCAAATAATTTTAAACCGTCCGCGAAAGTTAAAAAATAACAGAAATTGAATATTTCGTGAACATCATTTAAAAACAAAATGAATAGCAAAGGGCCCAGATGACTACCTTGTGGGACGCCAGAAGTTACTTTTATTACCCGAGATGTAAGACTATCAACTTTTACCAATTGCCTTCTATCACTTAAATAACTGGAAAACCACCTTAGCATTGAAGAGTGAAAACCCATTGGTTTAAGCTTAGCTAAAAGTAAAGTGTGATGTACTCTATCAAATGCTTTTGTAAAATCTGTGTAGAGTACATTAACTTGTAAATGTCTTTCAAAACTATCAAATATACCTCGAACAAAGTCATGTTGATTATTGGAAACAATTTCTTTAACCGCGAAAAAAAGTTTATTCCTAACAATGCTTTCAAACAATTTTCGAATTGCAGAAAGTTTTGATATGGGTCGATAGTTTTCAACTTTCTGTCTTAAACCGCTTTTAAATATTGGAGTAATATAAGAATATTTACATTCACTAAGAAATTCAGAAATTCTCCAGTTACAAGCGACTGATTAAAAATAATTTTAAGTGGATGAGATACGGTTTTAATATTACCGCTGGAACTCCATCGGCGCCCGGGTTACTATTTATCTTAAGATCCTGTAACGCATTTAATAAATCATCATCCGAGAGTTGCAACACACCAATATGCAATACTTCAGTTGATTTGGCACTTGCTGGAGTACAAAATTTGAAATGTTTCATTTTGCGAATTCTTTGGAAAACACTGGATGAACACAGAAGGCTGAAACATTACACACTTATATCATACTACTATGCATAGCCATTTTTACGATTTTCGAAAAACAGGATAACTCCCAAGACTATTTTTCTAAAACTCTTTTATACAAGTTCCCGTTCTTACCAAGAAAATCACAACTTTGCAAATTTTTAGTACAGACTACAAGGTATAACCTGAAGCAAAAGAATTTTCCATTTTCCAAATAGACAGTGTTACAAAGAATACTTTAAAAATTATTTTAATACGGCTTGGCAATGTGTGTGTCTGGGTCTTTGCACACAAGACCGAACCTAGAGAGATAAAACTTTTCATAAACCACTGGGCAAAATATAACGGAATGAAATTTTAAATTTTTGAAGTACAGGCTTTTGAAAATAGCATTTATGTGCCTCTTTAATCAAATTTCCCAATGTATGCGTTTCCACAATTTCAAAGACCCTCCTTATTACCAACAGAAAAAAAAAATTAAACGTAAACGTACAGCATAATCCACGGGGTAAAGCGTTACGAGACGGGATTTGGATTTTCAAAACACGTGGAACTACAAACATTGTGTGTCATTTAAAAACACCTCTAATTACCTTGACAGATAAAACAAACCTTGCAGCATAACCTTGCAGCATATACTGCAGCGTAAAAGCTTACGTAGGCCGATTTCTGATTCTCAAACTACAGTCTATGTAGATGGACATCTTTATATCTCTTAAACATAATTACTTAATGTCTACATGTGCCTTCTCAATACTTCCAGGGCCCTCTAAACTACCTTTGAAGGTTTTAACCTTCCACACTTATAATACGTACGTTTGAGACAAAACTTTTAAAAATACGAGTACTAGAGTCTACAAAGTACATTTTAATGAATTTTCTTTTATGCATCTGCAGTTCTATTTTGACTTCCGTCTTGAAAACGGTTATAGACAGGAACTTATGGTGATATTTTCGGCAATTTTGATGAGGGAGAGTAATAGATTATTAATATAAAAAATAATCTATTTCTATCTATCTATGAAGTAACAGTTCGAAGTATATGAAATGAAGCGATATGTTGTTGAGTTTTACCCGATGTACGCATATAACTCAAGAACGACTTAACCGATTTCTATGCCATTCACTTTTTTATCCAGGTATTTTATCTTAGAATATTTATGGATAGCTAAACATTACGTTATACTCACGCTAACATTTCAAATTTATACCATCAAGACACCCGCAATGACTTATCAGATTTGAGCGTAATTTTCATTGAATAGGTTATTAATTAGTGAATTATTTAAGCTAAATATTAACGTTATACTGCAGCTAGGATATAACCAAAATATAGACTACATTATCATCACTTTTCAACCAGTGTGACTATGTAGCACTGCAGCGAAGTGGATGACTTTTGTTTTTTTTTTTAATTACAATTGGGTTGTACATGGATCTGCATGTGAAATGTGTCTTTAGCAAGAATAAGAGAGAACAATTATCCAGCAAAACGATTTTTGTTTTAGTTTGTGCACGGACGGAGAGGGAGGCAGTTTATGTATGATACACAAACAATTAGTTTTGTGGTGAGTGATTCATTTTTAAAAAACATCCTGATAAATAATGTTCATTTATATAGGGCGGATAAAGCAAAAAATTGAATTAAGCCTCAGTCGAAGCCAACTAGTCGGCTAATGCTGTATAAAATCACGCTTTCCGTAAAGAGCAATATAAATATTCAAGTTCTTCATTAACACTGTCACTAACAAACTAATTTAATCTGCACTCGTCTACTTGACGCTATACTACAGAAATTGACAAAAGTATCTAAACGAAAACAATTTGCTTAAAATGCGCCCTTAAAATCCTATAAACACCAAAATTAAACCACAACAACAACACTTTTAACCAAAACCCTCCGCTTGACTTTCTCAATTTCGCCAACTATTCACAGAGAACAAAACGGTTTTATAAACCGACACCTCCTCAAAGCACAGACAATACCCCACATCCCTTTCTCTTCGAGTGCATTCAATTCAATTTGACAAACTTGAACGTTAAACTTCCAATTGCATTGCAAACTTCCTCTTATTCAAAGATTGTACCAACTCTGAGCACCATGATTCCGGTGACAGAGAATGATCCTCGTAGTAGATACCCTGAGATTTGCCGAAACTTACCGGAGTGAAAAGGACCTAGCTTCTGCGTGTTCTTTGACATGAAACTGAGAAAGTACACCCAGGGGAGGGGCTCCCTCCTTAATTTTCAAGTTATTTTATGGTATAGTTGAATATCTTTTTACAGTCGAAACAATCGACTAGCAACTCCGTGACACACACCAGAACATTTGGGACTACCACTGCAATCGTCTCTTTCGAATAAGCAACGGAAAGACTTGAAAACTTCTATGCTTGCAGAATTTGAGGTAATAAAAGTGAATTATCTCAAACTGAAACGGAATAGTGAGGTAAATCAGTTTTTTTGTTTTTTTTTTTTTTTTCTTTCTGCTTGCTTGGTGGTATTTCACAGTATTTCACTTCACAGCTCATTTGGGAATCCGGTAGATTGTTTCATCAGAGTAAAATGAGCGAAACTGAAAAATAGCGAAACTTTACTTGTTTTTCATTTTATTCGCAACGATTCGGATAAATGAAAACTCGTTAACCATAACAAAAGGAAAACAAAAATCCGGTATCGAGTAAAATAAAAGAATTTTCCGGGGCACAAACATAAAAAGTTATTTTGTGAACGATATTTGGCGAACAAGATGTGACCTCTACATGAGGTGGCAGGAGGTACTGTGTCATGATCGAAATGATGGATTTCAATTTACGATTGAACGCAACGTAATCGAAAAACTTTTGCACACATTTTTGTTGTTCTTTCTCCCCGAAGTGGAGAAGGCTGCCTAAATTCACACGTACATGGATTTTGGCACTTGGACAAAGTTTTTAATCAGTTGGAGGTACACGTACGATGTACCTAGATATAAACGTGAAATGTTTGTGGTTTTAATAGATACATTTTAAATTGAATTTCTCGTATGAAACAATGTCTCTGGAGTGCCCAATTGACTTCGTGATGGCGAGCAACTATTCCACTTAGAAACTGCATTTCAGGGATCCCAAATCCCTAGTAATACGAGTAAATGGCAAAAGCAATACTACAGTTGAGAGTCATATGAGTTTCTTGCATTTTCACCTATAACTAGCAGATTTGTAGAGAGGAACTGAAAGCTTTACTCAAATTTATGCTACAAGTTATGCCTTGGTACAAAATGTACTCGGATTTCTGTCTGGGAAATGAATAAATTTCTTGACTTGCTGCAGATCCAGTATTGAGATCTATTTCGATATTTCTAGGAGTTTAGATCTATATTTAGATAATGCGACGAAAATGGTTAAGGTGGATCTCAACTTTATCCGCAAGTCCGTACAAAATTTTCGCTTTCTAGCAACAATATCTACCTGTTGTCTGCTTCTCTGATATCATTTTTGCATTGAAAGTGACATTTGGAATGTAGAATTCAAACAAGTAGCAAATGAAAAGAAATGGATAGGTTTTACACAAATGAAACCAATAATGATAGGGATTATGTTCATATGAGTATAAGTAGTATATGAGACAGCTTTTTTTTATAAATCAATAATTGCAAGTTACAAGTACGAAAGGATTTTTGAGCTACTTTATCGCTATTAGGATAATGCTGGAGTTCACTTCTAAGAGCCAACAAATGTTTTGACTCTGATTTAAAAATTTCGAATTAATCTTTTCAAATACTTCACGCCTAGTGTCTAATATGCGACAGAACTAATCCTATTGCTGAAGGGAAAGAGGAGTTCAAACGAACCTTTGTCCTATAGTCCTCTTTATTTGCACGACACGGTCGGAAAAAAACCTTGAGCGGATAATTCCCAATAGGCTTTAACCAGCAATTGGAACAGCAGGAGGCCTCTCGAAACACCAATACGTTTTCCGTAAGGCACGCTCCACGATAGATGTAATGAACGTGGTAATAACGAGAGCCCAAACAGCTATAAAAGGCAGGCCCTGGAAAGGCGACACCAAAAAATACTGCGCCAATATAAAACACGTTTAACTCAGCGAATTGGGAATGCATTTTGAGCTGTCTGTCGAATTATCTCTGCAAAATATTAACGAGCCCTTTTGCGAACAGATTCCTCCTCTACGATTCTAACGAGGGAATTAAGACGTACGAAGTAAATGGCGGTGTCCCACATGGATCGGTCCTTGGTCCCCTGCTGTGGAACACTATATATGACGGAATTCTATGCCTACCAATTTCAAGAGAACAGTCAATCATCGGCTTTGCGGTCGACACGCGGTGGTGGTTGTAACAAAAACTCTTGAAGAAGTTGAACTTCACTGCAAAGAGACAACCACAACGGTACGCCATCGGCTTGCGAACGCTGGGTTGCAACCGGCGATAAAAACGAGGCGGTGCTTGTTACACGAGGTGGTTTTCAACCATTTGTTTAAGTACCTTGGAGTGATTATTGATGATAGTTTAAGTTTCAAACACCACCTTGAGCATGCATACAAAAAATCGTCAAATGCTATTAGTTCACTTTCAAGTCTAATGAGTAATATCGGGAGCCCAAAACAGAATAAAGGACTTCTACTTACAGGAGCTGCCAGTTCTATATATATGCATGGAGCAGAAATATGGTCAAGTGCCGCAAAAGTTAAATAGTACGTGCGTGGAGTTAAATGCGTCCACCGTCAGTGCGTTTCCAACTGTCTCGAACGATACTATACTCGTCGTATATTCAATGCTACTCATCGACTTACTCGCTGAAGAAAGGCAAGACTAAAAAGCGACCGAGTTCGAAATGGGTAGACAACGTGTGAGGGTAGCATTAAGCGGGTTGAGTACTAAATGTCGTGCCTAGCTCAAGAACAACTCTTTAATGAATTTTCCTAAAATTTCATTTGTTAGCTAAGCCCTGTGTGAAGATGATCATGCCTGGAAATCATCAACCCTTAACGAAGTGGTAGTATGGTATGATTGGTGTGAGTTCTTGTAATGCAGATAACTAAAGACTTCTATGAAATTTAATTCGTTAGTTTGATCCGGTCCATCCTAAAATCATCAAAATCGGATGTAGTGGTGGTAAGACATACAGGTTGGTGTTTTTTTTAAACAAAATTAAAATTGCTTTACGAGTAGTATTCCCTTCACAAATCAGTAGCCGTTTGGTCCTCTGACGTTAAAAGAAAGAAGCTGCTCTATTGTCCTCACCAGATGTACTTTTTGAGGCTAGTAGATAACTCTCTGGGACTAACCCGATTTGGTCTTCATCTTCACTTTTTGAAATTTCAAATCAATCCCGATTAGCAAGAGAAAATAAGCATCTCATTGAGAAGAAGTATAAGCAAAGAAAAGGAATATTGTCTCCCCAACCCCACTCTTTTAGGTTTACGCTACTTCATACAGCTATGTTGGTGGATGAGTGCTGACTAGTGTGACCAGAAGCTTTCTTCAAAAATATTCCACTTCCTGGAAAAAGTGGAGTATTTATATTTATACACATTCGTCAATTTTAATATTCCACTTTTA
Source organism: Pocota personata (assembly GCA_963082735.1). Classification (NCBI taxonomy): domain Eukaryota; kingdom Metazoa; phylum Arthropoda; class Insecta; order Diptera; family Syrphidae; genus Pocota; species Pocota personata. The sequence continues at coordinate 116,834,401 of OY720432.1, forward strand.
TATTCCACTTTAAAGGCTGTACATATGTACTTTTATAATAATTGACACTTAATAAACTAATGCTAATCAAAATCTATACCAAATTTAATTAGAATCAGATATATGGCTCCTAGATCTTTTCAGATTCTCAAGGACATCATGCTATCCAAGGCAACTAATAGGGATGTCCACATAAGGAAAGCATAACAATTCGGGAATTAACCCTAATAGGCATTACAATGGGTGTACACAGTACAGTACGTCGTCTGGACTGTCACAAAGAATACATTTTTTTTCTCCCCTACACTAAGCTATATTTCTAATTTTTTCTGGATTAAAAAAAAAGTGAAAAATACGGTACTTACTTACTTTTACGGCGCTACAATTCGGGGTGAACCTGGGCCTCAACCGACAAACCTCTCCAGTTAGCCCGGTCCTTAGCCAACTCCCTCCAGTTGCGTACTCTAAGTTGATTGAGGTCCCCTTCTACTTGTGCGCGCTACCTAATGCGAGGTCTTCCTCTACTGCGTCGTCCTTCCAGGTTAGATTCAAAGACTCTGCGGACCGGAGCGTTGGTGTTCATTCGCTCTACTTTTCCTAGTCATCTCAAATAACCAATGCTCAGTTTTTTGACTATTTCGATGTTGCTGTACAGCTCGTATAACTGGTCGTTGAATCTCCTCCTCCAAAGCCCGTCAACGAAAATGGAACCTAATATCTTACGAAGAATTTTTCACTCGCAACGACCAAGGATATTTTCATCCACTTTCGATATAGTCAATGCTTTAGCGCCGAAAAGAAGGACCGGGATTATCAAGGCCTTATATAAAGTCTCCTTTATTCTTCGGGATAGGAGCTCACTACTTAATTGCCTTCTCGGCCAAAGAAACAGCGATTGACAAGAGTCAAACTCATAGCTTTATATTTTGAACAACTGACATATAATTTGTAACGAATATTTTTTGTCTCTAAATATACTTTTGTGAAAAATAATATTCCTCTTAATTGTGCGATATTGCACACTGTTACTAGTGGAATGTTAGTTCGATGTGCAGTTCATTGTCAGGCGTTACACATAATTCTCTAACCATCCAAAATTGAATAGTGTTACAAGATGATGAACATGAAGTGCAGATAAGATTTAGAGATGAGGTTTGAAAAAATAATACGAGGAAGCGCTATACCATCACTTCTCATCGAATATTTATGCAACTCCAAGAATTGGAAAAGCATTCTATTTATCGCTGATCTAATCTAATCAGCGCTGGCGCCCAATAGACCTGTTGATTCTATTGATTATGTTTGATAAGAGCACTATCGCTTTGCATATTCAGAATCATGTAGGTACTTCATAAATACTATTCATAAACCTATATTAATCTATATCTCATTAGACTGATTAAAAACTGTCACATGTCTCGAATATGTATCTACGTACACACATCTTGAAGAGTGAATTAGACAAAGTAATCCGTGATGGATGTCAGAACTGGAATAGGTTTACTCTCGGCATAATTTAATCTAGCATTAGTATTAGTCCCGCGATAATAGCCTCACTGTATAGAGCCTTAAGAGGAGGTCAGTCGATCAGAAGAAATATTGCAAAACCACTGGAAAATCAATTAGTTTGCAAGCGCATAGTTCGATATCGTAATTAACACATCCCCGGCAATGGAATGTGTCCAGAAACTAAAAATTAAGTAACACTAGTTTGGGTCAGAGGACACGTACGGATAAAAGGAACTGAAAAGACGAAAAGCATTGGTCAGACATGCGGAAGTGCATACAAGCGAGAGAAAAGTTCTTAAAATCAAACGAGAAACTTTTAGATGGATAAAAAGGATATCCACAGAACACAGTAAATCTGAGAAAGATGGGACGATACCTGCATGACATCGTACTCTTCCAATTTTTCTACAACTGGTTGAAAACCGAGAAGATTACTCAGGTATCCTTCAAGTTAATTCTAGCGTTGCCATAAGGAATCAGGGTCAAACAGAAAATCTGGAGAATTGCAGAGAATAACTCTGGCAAAGGACACAACAAAGCAATACGATCTGTTTGGAATCCATACTGTAGAGAAAAACATAATTAGAAAAGAGAAAAATATGTTCGAATGTCCAAAACAAGTGATTGCCTTTTAATTCACTTCTTAATTCGTGTCTTCCATTTACGATACGTATAATAATTTTTCCATTAGAATATGTAACTCGACAATGTCGTACAATTGTCTGAAGAAAAAAAAATTCCTAATGACCTTATCCATTAAATTTGTATGAGCTACTAGCAACCTCTTTGTTTTGACAAAGGACGCCCTACCACTATTGATTCCTTACTTTGCATTAAACTTGTATGAGTCTACGTCAATGGCCGGCTGTTTCTAAAACTGAAATAAGGGAAAATGCATACCAAACGTCACCGACAAAATCATACTCCTTCCTTCCGACAATTTAATGGCCTCTCCTACACAAAAACATCGTACATTCATATAGACGCCCTCGAATCAAACCATCCACCATCACTATACGAGTAGACAATTGAATCCATTATCGACATAGAGACTACTGCGCACACATAGGAACACATCATTTCGAATTATATACGCGATTTGAATTCGTCTTCTCCTGCTAAAGGAATTCCCATTATCTCCTGAGACAATTTCATCGCCATATTGGCATAGCATCTCAATACAGGGTGTATCTTAAATATGGGCCAGTACTTCAGGATCTACGAGTAGTAGAGCATTAAATGCTGAGTAAAAAATAAGTGACAAGTATGGATATTTCATACACACTCTGAATACAATTAGCTTCTATGCATAATTATTATTTGTAAAGTCCGTATTTATTACCTTGATCAAAAAGTTTCAGGAATGACTACCGTATGGCGCTTTCAGTCATCTGATTCGAGACGTGGGTTTATAAGTACGAAACGCAATCCAGGCATCAGGCGAATGAATGGCGTACACCGAATGAGCCAAGACCGAAAAAACCACGTCGTTTTCAGTCGAAAAAGAAGGCGATACTCACGGTTTTCATAGATTACAACGGTGTTGTGCATCATGAGTTCTTGCCACAAGATCAGACAGTCAACAAGGTTTATTATTTGGGCATTATGAGGATTCGCCAAAAAACACCGGATTTGTGGGCAAACAACTCGTGGGTTTTGTACCACGATAACGCTTCGTCGCATAATGTCATACTTTTTCGTGAGTTTTTGACCAAAAACAGCACGAATACCATCCAACAGCTACCGAATTCGGCTTATTTGGCTCCCTGCGATTTCTTTCAGTTCGATCGAGTCGAGAAACCACTCCGGGAATGCGTTTTAGCAGCCGAGAGGAGATATCAGGTGCTGGCATACGTGCGTTTCAGTTAATGAAGAGTACTTTGAGGGAGACAAATACGAGTATCGATTATCAAGAATAAACTTGTATTTTCAATTTTCTGAATAAATTCCTCAAACTTTTTGATCACTACTTTGAGGTACAAGATACGAGAAGATCTTACAGCAAGTCGGAAACAGCACACGCAACCCACCCACTTATTTTTCAATTGAATGTCATCTTCATCAGAATATGCTATCAGACAGTGCTCTGCTGATTATGTAACTCTAAAGCGTAAAAGTAGCTAAATAAGAGATACAAATCAAAATGGATGCAGTTGTTTAATATAATCCATATCTCTCCCTACGACAAATTGTCTCTCCGCTTATTTTGTTGCTACCTTATTAAAGAGAGAAATGCACAAGTATTTCAGGAAGTCATAAAGGAGATATCGTCTTTCACCTTATGAGATTTTTACTCACTAAAAAACCTCCCTTCGTGATAAATTTCTTTGATTACTACAACTAAGCTTTTACTTATCCAGCAGTTTTTCTTTCATGTATTGAGATCGTTTGGCAGGTCCCTTTCCATTGAAAGTTCCTGCTTGTTCCGCAAATTAGACGCGGTTTCTTGCTATCGAGTTAAGTCGAAAGGTTTAGTCCTTTGTAGATGAAGCAATAGATTCCTCTCATCTAGAATTCGAAGGACTTCATTGTTAATGTGTCCTTGTAATGTGTCTTTATGCTTACGCGCGAAGTTTTTGATTTCATGTTTGACTGTTGCAATTCCTTAATCTCTATGGATATCGCTATTTCTAATAAACCACGGTGCATTAACTATTGATCTTAGCACTTTATTTTCAAAAGTTTGTAAAATATTGACATTACTTATTTTGGTACAACCTCATAGTTGTATTCCATATGTCCATATCGGCTTTAGCACTTGCTTATATAAACGCAGTTTGTTCTCTTTATTAAGCTTAGAATGTTTTCCAAGTAACCAGTACATTTCTCTGTATTTGGTTTCGAGTTCTTTACGTTTTTTCTTCACGTGCGATTTCCACTTCAGCTTAGCATCAAGTGTCATTCCAAGATACTTAGCCTCGTTTGCAAACGGAATTTGAACCGAGTTTGAAAAGATGGGCAAATTATTTATTTTCTTATAAGTAAAATTGACATGAACAGATTTGTTTTCGTTTAAAGCTAGTCGCCAAATTTTGGCCATTCATTTACTTTATCCAATGCTTCTAGCAATTTTTCAGTCGTTTCTTCGATCGTTTTACCCGTTGTCGTCGGCTAATACGATGCCTTCTTCTTGCAGTATATCCCGAGTATATAATAGGTACAAAAGCGGTCCAAGGACACTTTCCTGCGGCACCCCAGCCCTTATTTCTTTAAATTCATTTCCGTGATTGACTCGGAAAAGTCGATTCGTCAAGTATTTTTCCAGAATATTATATAAGTGTTCCGGCAGAACTTGTCGTAATTTATATTTCAATCCTTCATGCCAGACCTTGTCAAAAGCTTGTGAAACATCAAGAAATACGCTCGAGCAAATCTTTTTTTCTTCGTAAGCTTTCTCAATTAAATCAGTTATTCTATGCACTTAGTCCATTGTTGAGTGCTTGGTTCTAAACCCAAACTGGTGATTGGGAATAAGAGATCTTTCTTCTATAACCGGCTGTAATCGCTTAAGTACTATACTTTCGAAAACTTTAGACATAATCGGCAGCAGCGAAATAGGTCTATGCGATTTTTTATCATTCGGTGGATTTCCTGGCTTCAATCGTTTCGCCAAATATTTGTTTTTTTATGGTAATTCTGTCTGAAAACATATTTTTTTGGCCAATTTTGTGCTTTTTTTCGCAAATTATTGAAGTCAAAATAACAGAGCAATACATTTTGAAATCAGGACATGAACACCTTTCATTTGATACCCATATTGTTCTCGTATATATAGAAAAAAAACGACTTCCACTCTAACCTCCAAAAATGTTATTTTTTCAAAATCTGCGGACTAGAAAAATTAATCTTTGAACTTTCTACATCATGCAGTTTAAAAGGTATGAATCTGTGACCGACAGAAGGCTAGTCATACGGACGGACGAACAGACAATTGACTCTCACTACAGGGGTTAATTTATTGCTTTTTTTTACCTTGTGAGTACTGGAACCCTGAAAACAATTATTGCAAGTAGAAACCCACACAAAAATTTATGAAATTTAGTTTAACTACCTGGGTAGTTCTGATCATGTAAGCAAACTATGGGCCATGTGTTTCTGAAATATTTTAAAATTTTGTATTGAAGAATCGTTCAAATTGGTAAAAATATTGCAAACATGCTCTGCTTGTTGTATATTTTTTGCTCAGAATTCAATGCGCTACTAGACTCTGAATAAATGGCCCCTAACTTAGAAACACCCTGTACACAAGTCCTTTCATTACTTTCATGGATGCTCATCTATCAGTTCCCTCTGGAAAATTAAGTGCAAAATTGAAGAGCATTAGATGAGTGCGAAATAAATCTCCGATTTACTCGGTCGATGGTAGTCGTGATGGTAGTGGAAATCGCGTTTTTCGAGGTTTTCCATTCGAATGAATTGGCAAATGGCCCGGAAACCCCTTGAAACTACAAGTACCTTCAGTCACACTAAGGAAATCCCTTTCTTCTTTCCTCTCACTGAAGTTGTGAGTTCTGAGCGCGCACAATAAGAAAAAAGTGTCCTCTTGATCCTGACCCGCCCTCACCTATCCACACACCCACTTTCCCCTTGTCTTCTCAAAATATAAATAACCAGTTAATGCGCTTAGTATTCGTTGAGTGTTGAGCTGTTTCTCTCCTGTAGCATACCGCGTTAGCGCGTACCTTACCAAAAATATCCTTATTTTTAATTTACCTTACCGAAGCGTGAGACGCCTGATGAGCTAAAGAGCTCCAGACCTGTTTTAATGGATAAATACTTGTCGGGGGGTGGCTTATACTTATGGAGCATTTTCCATGGAATGACATGAATTAGGCATTCTGAACGTGCTTGTGATTACGTCAAATGCTGTACGATTTATGTGCGGACTAGGCGGGTTGGTTGGCAGGATATAATTAGAATGTTCCCAACTCTTCCGTGCCGGGGGGTTGACTGACACAACGTCCGCCCCCTTTGGTGTCACATAATAAATGACGTGCTAATTTCATCGCTTCTGGCGTTTTTTTTTTTTTTTTTTTCTTTCGTTTGCAGTCCTTTATCTCTCTGTCTCGTGAAATTAAAACTGAAAAATTGACTGCCTCAGGCAAAGGGATTTTTTAATTCTGTTAACTTTGACGGGTTTGTTCTCTGATCTTCTTCGAAAAGGGTTGCATCTCCTTGAGGCTTCTCCTCATTCAATTATTTGCGAAACGAAAAATAAATTACTTTTTGCAAGATATTTCGCTGCTCGTCCTTCTCTGTTATTCCAGGATAAGTATTCAAGGATAAGAGCGAGTGTGTATGTTTGTAAATTGTAAATTAAATGGGATCAAGGTTATTTGTGTACCTACCTCTGACTGTATATGTGAAGATGGCGGGGTGACTTGTGTAAATGACATGTTTCTAGACAAGTGGCGGCCGGAAATTGGAAGGGAGGTTGGCTGTGTGACACATTATTCGCCTTCGAGGTGTAAGGAATAATTTATGTGTTTCCATTGTTTTATTTGTGCTGCGGTAGGTAGGTACTCATTTTTAAGTAGGACTTAGAGCACGTGCATGGGAAAATAGAAATCTGGTAGTAAGATCACATAAATAATAATTTTAAGCCGAATGGAGTGAAGGGCTACATACCTCATCTGTTAGTTTTCAACCGCTAGACATATGAATCCACTTAACATAAATTCGTTTGTTGACACTAAGTAGAGACTCTGGGACATTTATCCTCGCACTAAGGTTGAAACAAATTTATTTATTACTTCGTGGACATGACCTTTCTTTTGGATTTTTCAACCATCTGCTCGTTCTCACGGTATATCCTTGGTTAATGGTGATAGAATAATAAATAAAGATATCCTTCAAATGGTGTAGGTGGATGACGGCGACCGGCGCGGCGTTCTGGTCAGTATAAAAGCCTATACTTTTGTTATCGTTGAAATCCAAGATGATAATGAATTCCATTAAAACCAGAAAATGGGACAGAACTTGGTTCGTTTTAATTGTTTTTTTTTTCCCCTTCGTTGCTTTGAAGTTCAACATTGATGGAGATAAGTTTTTGGAATATTTTTAGGGCAGTAGACCTTCTTGTGAAAACATTGGATTATGGAGGATTTTTCAATTTTCTCCTTGATTAACCCGACTAAAAGGTGAATGGGCCCAGGTTGAGGGAGAAATTAAATATAAATAGATTTTAGTTTGGCGCATGCTAAAGTTTGCTGGATTTCGAAAATACAGGATTTGAGTAGATAATTATTTTCTAAATTTAATTTAAGTCAATTCTGGACAAAGAAGGGGAGTAGGATAGCATAATGGACCTAATCAGCTAAATTGCATGGTAGAACTTTGCTTTATGGCCCATTATCAGAATTAAAAGCGAAACCGAGGTACTCTTTGGTCTAAGCTGTGTAGTCTTAGGTAGGTGAAGTTGAAGATATCAATTGCGGTTAAACTGTATACTACTTTTTCGTTGACATTTGTCGACTGATGGCGAGAAGTTTAAAAATTAAATGCTATTTTTTACTCTTACGACTTTTTAGTGTATGAGAATACAGTGTTTGAATCCGTTTATGATACGAATCGATATTGTCCAAAATATGTCTTGGATGACGGATGCATCCCATGGGTCGAGTGGTTCAATGTAGCGCCGTACATATCAATGATTTTTTAAGAGAAGCAAACATCTCTTCTATCCCGTAAGACGTAAGTCTTATATTTCTTTCCTTTTTGTTTGCAAAATTTATGAGAGACTATAAGGTTCTACGCCCTGGCTTATGGATCGTCTTATTTAGCATAAGTTGACAATTTACTACTTAAACTATAACTGACGTTCTCCCATTACCTTCTGAAAAATGTTATATATCAGCAAGCCTGGAGCCTTAATATCCCCTGGTCTCGGAATATGGGGATTTCTGTGAAAGCCTAACTGCAGTTGGGGATGATGGAATGGACTTTAGATATAAAAGTTAGCTGTAAATAAACATGTATTCACAAATACAAATGTATGGAGGAATTTGCAGTATGACTAAGCAATGCCAACATCAACATCAACAAGCATCAAGCCATGATGCAGTATCTGACCCAAAGGAGCGGCTGAAGTGATTAACTTTCCAACACGTAGGCTAGCACCGCGTTTTATTTTGGTAGAATATATCATTTTCCTTTAATTTGTCTCTCTACCCTTTCCTCTCTCTCCATCATTGGGTTAGTAAATTTAAAAGGCATAGTCTTAAGTGATCCCATTTTCAGGTGTATCTGAGTTCAAATTGATTAAGTTTCTATCCGCTTGGTTATCCGATCAACTAACAAATTCTATTTTTCACTGCAATGTGGTCTGTAGGCAAAAAGCAAATAAAATGCACGGCTGGGACGCACGTACTTGCACCTATATGTTGTCTGTTTCAAAATAATTTTTTTTTTTTTTTTTCAAATCGGCCTAAATTATTGTTAATTTTGGGTTTAGATTGAAAAGACCCCAAATACGAAGTTTAAATAAAGTCCGTCTAGCCATTTAGGCTGCACTCCAGCGAACATACATACAAACAGACAGACAGAATTGAGAGGCCCACTATTTTGAGTTTATAATGTTAAGTTTGATGAAAATCTTGTGATCGAGAATTTTTAGAAAACCAATGCTTGGCCAATAGGTGAAAGTAAAAATTTTAACAATTTTCTAATCTCATGTCCTTTTATAAGATAAATATTGTTTATATATTAATTTGGAAGGAAATTTATTGAGTCACAGCCGAAATGTACCAAATTTTCAAAAACTATATACCGTTGTAAGATTTTTTTTTTTCCAAAAACCTGGTACTCCATCTGTTGACATATGCCCATGAGGGTTAGAAAGAAAACATTGTATCGTGGTCGTACGGATCCTAAATATATAGATTGAAGAAAATCCGTCCAACACTTTAAGATGGAGTCGGCCATATATACAGCTAGGCAGGCAGACAGAATTGCAAGACCCACTTTTGAGGTTCTCTATAAAAGTAAATATCCTCCTCGGCTTTGTTGGCGTACTCGTATTTGCGTTCTTTTGACGAAATTTTCAATCACAGTTTGGCATAACTGTGGCTGGTTTTCAGTGATACAGCGTCTAATCTCCTCCTTTAAGGCTTGTGTGGTCGTGGGCTTATTGACTTAAACTTTTGACTTAAAAAACCCCAAGAAAGATGTCTAAAGGCGTTAAACCGCACAATCTAGGCGGCCATGTGATGTATAGCAAGTGGTGCCTTCCTGTTGGAACCACATGTCTTCGAGATTCATACCATCCATTTGAGGCACAAAAACTTGGTTATTATTCCCCCATACCATTCGCCATTGACTTTTTGTGGATTCCCGGCAGCGCCTTCGAAGAAAAATGGTTCAATGATGCCTCTAGGCCAAACAGTGACACATTTGGGATGCATTTCCTTCTCATCAAACACATGTGGGTTTTGTCTCTCCAAATGCGGCAATTTTGCTTATTTACGTAGCCACCAACATGAAAATGGGTTTTATCGCTGCAGATGATTTTACTAATGCACTTGGGATATTTTGATTACCAAAATTTGGACTCAATTTGCAAATCGTGGCAGTCAAACTTTCTCCATTTTTGAAATAAGGTTTAATAATAAGAGTGCTGGGAGCCGTGGCTCAGTAGTTAAGTGCGCGATAACTGAGCGAGAGGTTCAAGGTTCGAATCCAAGAAAATACAAAAATAATAAAAAAGAAAAGTTTTCCTACTCGCGAACGTCTGTAAAATATAAGAGAGTAAAATTATTCTCTCAATCGAAAAAATTGCCCTTCGGAAACGGCATAAAAGTGTAGATTCCAACCATTCGTGAGGCACACAGCACGAGTGGCTGCAAGTGGCGCCAAAATATTTACTTTTTTTTAAATTATTTAATAAGATGCATTGTTGTGTCGAATATTTTTAATAATGGCGGACTGTCTACCATAGAACTGTTATAATAATTTGACTGTTAAAGCAAAACAGCAAAAATGGCGCCAAATTTAAATTTTACGCTGTTGTTGGACCCCCTTTACGTTATACTGAGAGTGAACACAATCCCGAGATCGACAATTTTCATGAAATCAATATTTACATGTATGTAGATGCCAGTAAAATGTGTTAACAAAAATATTGCAATTTCCTAAAGGCAACTAATTTTGTTGGTCTTTCATAAAAATAATAAAAAACTATGCCTCGTCGGCCATCCTAAATTTTGCGTCTGTTAATAAAAACATCAAGGACTCCAAACCTGCGTTTTGTTATTCTTATGAACATAATTGTATGTGGCACGGTTCTCCAGAATGCGGACAGACTAAACGAATGCTCCCGGACGTGTGTACGGAATCCGGGACATTGTTAATGTCCCTCAGCAGAAAAGACTGCAGACAACTTATCGGCATTCTCACGGGGCACTTAACTTTTGCTAAACAGTGCTATTAGTGTGATGGGCTTAAGTGATACAACAGCCTGCGATACTCGTGGAGAGGGCGTCGATACTGCGGAACACTTCCTCTGCAGTTTTTAGGCTCTGATGTGGGGAGTGCTGATACTATGCTCCTCATCACCGAAACGTTTAGTCGACTTTCTCTGGAAGGCGAGGATATCTCATTAAAATGGTAATAATGACTCCAAATAGAAGGGTAGCATCATAGCTGCAATATTTACAGCAAATTTCAACTCACCGCTCTTTCCGAGTGCAGAGTGTTCTTATCAACAACCCTTTCAGTAGTTCAAGTTCTAAATTGCAAAAAAAAAGATTTTCACAATTGTCCAGTGGTCATCTATACCCAACTATATTGAACTTCTGATTATTGCGGCTTTTTCGGTAAAATGGTTTTTAAAATGTTAGCACACTGTGTGGCATGGATGCTTGTGAAAACTAGATATCCGTATCTTTAGATGCTTTCACATTATTTCATTTATAAGACAACTTCAAAAGCCCTGGCTAACAGTCTATGTATTTGGATGTACCCTTCATATTTGCCAAGTCTTATGCTCAAGCAAGGTTACTCCTATGACAGGACGATAGACATTGCAATGGCTCATCGGGGTCATAATTTTCCATCACATTCATAACCTTGGTATTGTCGTTATACACTACGATTATGATGTCGACTCCCAAGTGACTATGAAAGTTGTTCATATTTCTTGTAATGAATTGAATCAATTTGGGTGGAACAATAACGAAAATGAATATTAGAATAGCCTTACAATTTTTGTATCGTAGACAGTTCAGTGTAAATTCACTGACATCGCTGTTACAGATATGTATCTACTTCAATTGGAGACAGATATTACTGTAAAAATATGTGGTCTATTTATTGTTATGAATCATATACCAGTACATGCCTGTTTCACTATAACGATAAACTGAATTACTATTAACAAGGGAGTTATTAACTGTGTGTCAATGTCAAACAAATCCCGTGACAACAGCCTTTAGTGTCATTCACCACTTCATATAATTTCGAAGCTGTAGTTCTAACTTTCACTGTGGAATTTTAATATAGTTCTCGAAATTCAGTGAACTCTTAGCAGTTGATTGAGGGTTGTCACATCCCTTTTACACTGATTATATTTCTCAGAAATACTTAGTAAAACCCTTTTCTAATTCTGAAAGTGTTAACATAATTAACTTTCCCATTTACGCGTGTTATTACTGAGTTTACTTCAATCTAAAACTTATAATTATCTGATGAAAATTAGGGGAAAAGAGGACTGAGTTATGCTAACACTTGTCTTGCCTGTTTTTTCAAAAAGATACGAACGCCAGCATAGTGACCAGAGCACGGACGAATGGATATTGTTAAGTCAATTACGATACAATTAACCACCATAGTCCAGTGGACTTGAAAAGGTTCATTGTGTATTTAATTTTATTAAACCAGGTGAAAATATCTACACCATAGTGAAGGATAAATATATATAAACTGTTTTGAATTAACTTGATTCGATTAAGTAAAGAGAGATTTGGTATTTTTCTTTTGGGCTAGTTTAATTAGGTGTAGCTCGATATTAGATTAGGACACACTGTATATAAGTTGACAATACCCCTAACCTTCATCCGACCCTTGGGTCTTTTTCGACCCAATTCAAATTTCCTGCTCAAATATCTTTTGATGCATGACTACCATATAATTTGGTGACCTTAAGTCTTATGTATTTTATGACGCCAACATATGTTGTAATTTTACCACCACTCTCAACGACAGAGCATCGTCCCTAAACGAAATTGGAGATCCACCCATTGACGTGATATGGGAAATAAAAAGCGTATTCATGGAAACTGGATCCAAAACTATGGCCAGACAATCTAGAGCTAGAAACTTCAGGATATTCCAAGACACCTGGGACAAAATCGCTCATTGTAGATCGTAGAAAATAAAAATAAACTCCAAGACAGACTCTCAACGAAAGCGGAATTACGAAGCGAATACCGGATATCTCATGGGACAGTTCATCACTGTATGAGGCGTGACTGGAGGACGAGGTTGGGCGGTCTTGCGGAAAATATCAAAAAGGGAAGATATAAGAGACTCAAAGAAGCTCTCGGCCAAAAAAGCAACACCAACCATCCTGTACTGGATGTGGTCAGCACTATATTGGCATCAATTGAAGATCAGCTACGCAAATGGAAGAAACACTTTTGTGCCCTACTTAATAACGTTTCCTGCGAGCAGCAATGATCTTACAGTTAAGAAACCAGCTGGACTTGGTGTCATACCAGCTGAGATGGCATGCCTGTAAGCAGATCCCGTCACAATTGCTAGTATTCTACTTCCGTTAATACAAGCCATTTAGAGAATGAAACTAATGGCAACTATTATTCTTAAACGGATAATGGTTAGAATCGAGGCCACACTCAAAAGGCATCAAGTGGACTTTCATAATGGTCTACATCAACACTTTGCGTATCATTTTCGAGCAACCAGCCAAGTTCAAGACATCGCTTTACCTCATGTTCGTGATAATTTTGAGACGTCCCTTGACCGGATAAATCGCAAATTCATATGGAGATCTCTTCTTAGAAGATGAGTTGCCCAAAAATAGTTGCTATTATAAAGGAGTCCTACAATAATGCCAAGTGTTTCATTCTGCACAATGGACAGATCCCCGACTCTTTCGGAGTGCAATAGGGATATTCAGTCGCTAATCCTCTTTTTACTGGCGATAGATGATGTACTGACTGCCACCGTTTCCTGGCAAGTACCATCACTGAACTGCACTATATGTGTCAATTACTACAGGTAAATAGAGAGTCGGTCGGTCTAATAAATCAATGATCAACAGCAAAAGACCAAAATAATGTCCACAGGCCTGTTCACAAATCAGCGTATTATTCTGAAGCAGACGCCAATTGAGGAGGTTGAACAGTTTGACTACCTGGAAGTCTTGTATTATATGATAGCGGAACGGATTAAGACTTCAAAAGTATACAAAGTAAAGTTCGAGTTGCCTTTAGTATCCTGTCACCAGTTTTGAAATCTTTATTATTTGAAACAAGTCATTTTGGATCGAAAAGACCCACGGGACAGTAGTGTGATTTTTTAGGGATGGATGAGGGTTGACTAGGATTCTATCAAAGCTGGTATTTTGAATTGCGATATCTCTCCCTTTTGTCCATCAAAACGTGTTTGCTAGTGCCTAGAAACTAGTTTAAATTGTTCACTACATCCGAACTGCAAGGGGCTTCTTGGCTCAGTGGATAAGTGCGCGATCACTGAGCGAGAGGTTCAATCCAAGAAAAATACAAAAAAAAAAGGTTTCTCACGGTACATCCAAGAGTAAAACTGTCATGAGAAGCTTCTCTCAATCGAAAAAAATTGCCCTTCGGAAACGGCATAAAACTGTAGGTCCAAACCATTCGTGCGGCTCACAGCACAAGTGCCTGCGAGAAGCTAGGCAAGGCCCTGCATTGGGCTCCAAAATATTATTTTTGTACGTACTTCGATTAATACGAGAACCCAAGACTGATATTTTAGACTGCAGATATATGTATTGAAGTGATGCAAGTGCACTACGACCCTTATAAATCTATTGTGCTCCTCCGACATGGATCTCTAGTCGAAGAAATACTAAAGCGGAGAGCTAGAGCAAACCACTCAGTTCAACTATTCTTTTATGAATCAGCTGGGGATTATTCTGTGGATTTCCCAAAATCCCCGCTGCATCTGCAGTCTCAATTTTCATCTATTCGCAGCTTCCGGAAATGCAGCTAGAGTCTGAGGCTGAAGGTTCGAGTCTGTAAGGCTGAAGGTTCGAGTTCCGAAAAACACCAATAAACTTCATGCATGACAAGCATAAAAAAAAAATTCTCAATAAAAAGTTGGACTTCAGAAAAAAAAAAAAAAAATGGCTGCGAGAAGCTAGGTCAGGCCCTTTATGGATTGCCAAAATGTCAATTTAATTACTTCTTTTCCGATTGTAGTTTACCTATCTTCAGGAGTTTGACTCTTTTGCATTCCACCTTACCTCTTCCCGTATTTCATAAGGTCCCAGCCCGTAGAATGGTTTTGGTCCAACTAAAACAATCTCTGACCTTTCTAGTTCTTCAGCTGTTTCATTTTTCTCTACTCACACATGGCCTGGTACCCAGTAGAGGGTGACTTCATTGATCTCCCCTAGCCTATTTAGTATTTATATTAGAAAGACTCTCCAATATTAATATGAACCTGATTTAATGAGATCTCTGAGTCTTGATAGAGGCCTGCCTGATAATATGCTTCTTTGCATTACATCAACCTATGCTACAAGATACTGGGGATAGTACCCAAAGATTCCTGGTACTTAGTTCTATAGATAGTGTGAGTACGTTGCGTAGTTTATATTTCCAAAAGAACACACACATTCATTCTCAATTGCACCACTGGCATCACATCCTTAACTAGAAAAACTTAATACTTCAATACGTTCGCACTCCCTCGGCAATAAAGCCGTCACTTACAGATCACAACAAATAAACACTTTCATTCCTACTCAGCTAGAACACTAGTGCTCTAGTCCACTCCACAATGAACTGACGAAGCCAGACCAAAACGGAAGTGGGAGAAAAAAAAAGAAAGCTCCATTCATTAAGTTGGATTTGTACTACTTGACCATAAAGCAGTAGCTGTGGTGGTTGCTTGAAAGTCCTTGTCCTCAAGTTGCGTTCTCTCTAAGTTACCGTAACCTTCCCATTAGTTCGCTCTCTACATCTCTCTCGATTTCCTATTTTTCTACTTGCACTAGAATGCCAGCTCTTTCGTTTTATTTCCCACATCCCACTTAAGGACGAAAAAACACTTTTGACTATTTTAATCACTTCTTGTGGCCGTCATCGTTGTAGTCGGCACTTTGTCCTCCTTCGACTGCACGGATAATACAAAATCTTGAATTGTATTTGTAAGGATACTACGACACCATTGGAAGGAACGGTGCAATCCCCAACCCCACAGCCTTCTCGGATTAAGATGCAAGCAACCGCATTTAAGAGAAAAAGGTCAAGTGCAGATCAAGCAACAAATTAACGTTCGCTTTGTGTGTGCAGAGTGAGCAAAGACCGTGCGATGCAATGAGTCTGAGTGACTGAGAATTAATTAAGGATACAAGCACGTAGCCGGAAGGGGCTTTACGTAATTGCTGGTGAGCATTTGTGCTAATAAATTGAATTTTTAAATGGAGTCCTTTCTTTCTCTCACATTCTCTCTTTCTCTCTCTCTCTTTATTTTCGTCCTTCGGTAGGGACTCTTGAGTCTTGTGCCAATGATTGCTCTAGCATCAGCACTTGAGCAGGCTTTTCATAAGTACTCTACAGTGTGGGTGTCCTCAGTTTATCTTTTAATTTATCTTTATTGCTGAAGTGTGATGTCATTGCCAAACATACTCTAGGACATAGTTTATCCTTGTTTACAGCTCCTTCCCTTCATCAATATTTAAGAAAACTTAGCGAAAAGAGATGGAGGAAAATTAAATGCAATAAAATTTGTTCTTGTGGAAGATGTGCATCGGGTGAATATCAAAGGGTTCTCTTGGTCGTGGGGGCGAGTGAAAGACGTAGCGCATGCAATGCACATTGATAAAGGTCCTCAGGATATTTAACCGCTATCACATTCCATATGGCAAAGCCACCCAGAGTATATTATAGGGACAGATACTGTGACAGAATTTGCCCAAGTATGAAATATGAATGGGTGCAAGCATGCGAATTAAGGACGCTCACAACCGCGAGGAGTAAGCTGGCTCCGAAATGACAAATGAATAATGTGTGCTATGTGCATTCCAGATGAGGGATAATGTAATTTTGATGTGTCGTCGTTGCTGATCTTATTCATTTTTTTGTTTCCTTTTTTCTGTGAATTTTCCTACTGTTGTCATTAATCCGAATTAATGGAGTGCCGGGGCATAAGAGATTTAAGATGTGTACGGTAATTTGTTGTACTCTACGGTCGTCATTGTGCAAAGGGACATTTTGTGTGGTCTATCAATCATATCTGATGGTTTGCATACATTTGCGTCACAATTGTGTTATGCTTTTGTTGTTTCGACCTTGATCTATATTTTTGTTTGAATAAGGGAACAAATTAGAATAATAACAAATGAGGTCAGATTATATGGTTCAAGCTGTAGACTATCAGCATTGAATGTATAAATCGGACGCCTACTGCAGGATACATTGCCTGAAATATTTGTTTATACTTAAAAGGAGAACTGAAAATGACCGTGACCTCACCCTATTATCTGACACCTGTAAGGGTTATATTGCAATCAAAAGATTAGCTGTGCTGGCGAGGACTCTTCAATAAATCAGCACAGACTGGTTTAGAAAGTAATACAAAAGGCCATTAAACTTATCAATAACTCGAGTTATCTTTTCGTACAGGTTATACAGTTTGATTTCCAAAACTTAGTGGCCTAAGAAAACTGTTAACTGCATTTCCATCTGATTGTGGTAAAGTGGACCTGAGTATAATAGGAGACTTCCACTAAATTAATATTCTCTTGACCTGATCACCAAGGCATTTATGTACATACGCATACCATTGAGCGAAAGATTCGATGAACTGACTAGAATATGGACAGAAATTAATTACAAGTGACAACAATACTGATATGAACTCCGAGGAAAAAGTCTGTCAAACAATCAACAAGTCAATTTCAACAAATATACTTCTTGTATACTAGAACTAGTGAATACCTGCACTTGAGGAAGAGTAAGAAGGCGTTAAGTATTTGCTCTACGATTACTGTAGAGTTCTAATGAACAGACTGCTAAAGTCCTTAGATACTAGTATCTTAGTTACTAAAATACTCTGGAATTTATTCTCCATATAAGGTGCATCTTAGTTCACTGACTCCAAACTCCAACCAATTGTTCAAACTGTTTAAATCATATATAGCAAATAGATTTTTTCGAGTACAGTACGGTGAAGAGTACTCAGAATTGAAGGAAATAATGGCAGGTGTCCCACAAGGTAGTGTTCTCGGACCAACTCTGTATTTATTATACATAAGAGATATACTACTAGACAATAACGTCATGGTAGCAAATTTTGTAGACGGCACAGAGACTTACAGTCGACAAATGCGCAGATGCTACACAATGAAGTCATTAAAGTAATAGATTGGACGCAACAATGGACGCATTAAACCTATTGAGACAAAATTTACTCTCGTTAACTTTACAAACAAGAGAATGAGCTCTCTCTCCGTTCTTAACAACAAACAAATAGTTTCTTATGCTAACACAGATACCAAATTAAAGTGGAAGAAGCATGTTAAAAAGAAAGCAGTAGAGTTAAATATAAAGTATAGAAGCTATAATGACTAATAGGTCGTTACTCGGAGCTACCCACTCAGAAAAAAATTATGCTATATCAGGAAATATTTAAATCCGTCTGGACGTATGGCACTCAATTATGGTGCTCTACAAAGGAATCGAATGTTAAAATATTACAAACATTTCAACATAAAGTCCGTCATGGAATAGTCAACGTAAGAAACAAAGATTTCCGTAGTGACTCAACAGCTGATAATAAAAAGAATGCAATACGACAGAAACAGAGATTGCAGATATACATCAACCCTGCGATAGAAGTCCACGATAACATTCGCAGATTGCGGATTCACTCGTAAGTGTGAAGAGAAATTATTCGAAAATATGCTCGTATTGTCTCTAAAGCGAATGCGTAAATAAAAGGAATAAAAATCATTTGTCGATCTTCTTTAAATTGGTCATGATCGAAGGTGTTTTCAGAGCGGTTATAATCCCATTCTACTAGGGCTGAGATCCCCATAGTGTTTTTCGAGATTTTCATCGTCTTTTAAGGAAAATAAATAACAAAATTTCTTGTATATGGAACCCTGCTCTCACTAACTCATCCGTTCGATCTTCTTTCACCACCTTATATCTCCTAAACTATAAAAGCTATATGCATGGTTTTCACAAAAGCCATGTAAAACAATAACCCAACCCCAAAAATGCAAGTGTCATTCTTGAAAAAAACTTATTTTAAAGGTGGCTCTAAAAAATACCTATCCGCGCTGACAGTTATATATCGCTAAAAATAGCTTTTAAGTGGAAAATTAAAAATTTTAAATTTGCGTTCACAGTAGAGGAATGTCTGCGAAAAATTTGTTTCATCCCCCTCGCGTTTCCAAAGTTCGTGATCCAAAGACTAGACAAAAATGATGGTAATAGAACATTTCCGAATCGATTCTTATTAATTTGCCAGATATCACTGCTTTTCATGTGGAATAACAGTCACAGTTCGTTCTAACAGAATCCTGTATGTGCGAGAAAAACTTCCTTTTTTTTCTTTGAATTTAAGGCTTGATGAAGCTAACATCATGTAGCATTTAATGACATCTAAACATATGCCTATTATTTGGTAATAAATTTATATGATTCTTTTGCAGAGAATTATTTGTGGATCAAAATTTCACTGTCCATACAGAATAAAGTGCAAAACTGGTTCGCACGTACTTACAGTTACAGGTTTAATTAAAAACCACTCAGATTTGTAATTTAAACAAAATCTTTAAGAAGATCGACGATTGGCTCAAAATTTCAGGGAGCCAACTATTGGAGTCTTTAAACAAATGTGTCACCACATGCCATGCCAGTGACGTTCACGTATTGCCAAAAAGAACAATCCCATACAATACGTCGCATACCTTCGTTGACAGATTGAAATGTCAACCGATTGCGGTTGACAGTTTCAACGAATCAACGGACAAAAAAAGTAGGAAGCAAACCTACTTTATCCGTCGAAGTTCATACATGAGTCGGTTATCAGCCACCTTCCATAAGAATACGTGTATTCTATTTGTGTCAGTTAGAAACATCGCAGCAACGGATCAACGGATTCTATGGGTCGGGGTGTTAAGTTATGTCAATCCTTAGAGAACACCGGTGTTAAAGCTATATGTCAGTACTTAGAAAATAATATTTGATGACCCTTTTTATGAACAGTAAGTTAAATAGAATAGTAAGCGTAGAAATTAAAAATTTGAACAAATATCTGTCCTAAGGAATATTGATGGAGGAAGTTAATAATTGTAGACAAGAGCTTAGATGGTTGATGAGGTAGATTTCTTTATTTCTTTGATTTCAGATTGAAAATATTTACTACTTTAAGGACTCTAATATATTTTGCATTTCGCTCTTGACCTTGTATGAATTGTAAATATTTAAACGTGACATTTCAGTATTTTTTTAGTCTATCATGACACTGGTTTTTCTTAGAGTGTACCTATGTTGATCGATAAAATGCAAAAATAACTCTTCCTGCAAGTCGGCAATTTCTTAGATAGACTTGAACCAGATATCACAGAAATTATTTCCTTTGAATTTTCACATTTAAGGTCCATTCACAGCCCAGCGACCTGCGAATACGAACACGAGAATATTCGCAAATTTTGACATTTCATTCACAGCAACTTTTTTTTCTATTCACAGCCATCTACAAATTTCATTTGTCACTCGTTATCACCAAGAACAAAACAAAAGCATTGTGAGGTTAAACTCTCGCTAATATTTTGGTCGCGCAAATGTGGATTGCGTTCCACATCTGTGGAATGTGAATAAAATTTGACAGTTCACAAGAAGTAATCGCCTATTCGCGGAAAAATCAGAAAATTGGTAATTTCTTCGCAGAAACTAATTAAAATTTAACTTTTTTCATATTAATCGATAAATAAATTAATCTCTGTTCTTTTGGAATAGTAAACTTGTCAATTATGTGTCTTTAAATGTACTAAAAATGGTTTGTTAATAGACCTTGAATCAGCCATGATGTGTCTAATAAAGCCCGACTAATTATACTTCACTGAACAATATCAACGACTACTTTATTGTTGAAAAGAGTTGATAAACATTATTGTTTATGGTGAAGTGATTTTTGATTGTTCCGGCATTCTATTACATTGTCCAGTACCATCTCCAAAAAATATTCTTTTATATAAAGCTCTTTTAGTTGGAGGTACTCCGTGAACCCCGCACACATATAACGGGTGAGAAAACTACTGGTTTCTTTTTTAATTACATGTTATTTTGACACTGACAGCTCTTTCGCGCTCAAAAATTGACAAAAGTATTGTATCATATCTTCGCGGTACGAAATGATTCGATTTACGCTTAAAAAATGTTGCGAAATATTGAAAACTTATTTTCAAAGTGAGTGCTGTGTTATCGGAACATGAATTGGGTGAATTTTGAAAAGAAATTCCGATCGAAATAATGCACCAACCGTGCCTCGTTTTTTCAGATTAGGTGCATTTTCATATCGGTGACTATGTAAACAAGCAAACTGTGATTGTTTGGTGTGGTTTGTGGAATGCCGGTATTATTGACTAATTTTTCTCGGAAGATGAAGATGGTACGGTCAACAGAGGCATGATAACCGATTTTTGTTGGACAGAAACTAAGGAAATGAACTTGAACGATTTTTGGTTCCAACAAGACTATGTGCCATACAAGCCGTCCAATAATCGATCATTTGTGCACTAAGTTTAATAATGGTGTAATCAGACATTTTGGTGATGTTGCTTGGCCTCCGTGGAACTGCGATTTGACGCCGTTGGACTTTATTTTTATGGGGTTCCTTTAAATTTCAATATTATGCTGACAATCCAAAAACGATTCAGGTACTTAAGCACAATATTGATCGAGCTATTCGTGAAAAAGAGGCTTGAACCATCGAAAACATACTGCAAAATTGGATTGACCGAATGGGCTACTAGCAAGCTGTATGTGCATATGCACATGTTTAAGATATCTTTTGCCAAAAATCAGTATGACACTCTCAATTATTACGGATTGCATATTAGTTGTAAGTCTTGGCTTCAAAGTCAAATCTAAAATCTCCCTATCGTCCGTAAGTAGAGACAAAGGTATTCACTGTAACAGGAAAATCCTTGCGTGCTCTTACGAGTACTCGTATTCTTCATGGCAACCATACATGCACATCATACTGACTAACAAAGAGTCTTACACCAAATTTATAACTCATAATCTGAAGGAAAAGTATTATATATACCTAAAACAGCAACCTATTATTTTGAATGTTCCATGTCTTCTTCTTCGTCTTTTAAGTCCCTTATATTCAATATTTATCTTACAAAAATTTAATCAAACTAATTAATTTCCGAACCCAATTAGGAGTTACACCCCATTGTAACAACATTTCCAATTTCCTCTTTATCCTTTCTACAGCTGTCTACTTATAGGTGCCTACTTCCATTGAATAGAAAGAAAAACATAGCCCCATGAGCGAAGAGTCAAATGCTATTTATAAACATTCCCATCCCGCCGCCTAACGATGTAAACAATCTTATTGAAAAGCAAAAAAAAATAATCAAAATGTTAACATTTCTCATTTAAATAGAACATTTCCCTGCCAGTGATTGTTAAGTACGTATTTTCTCAGAAAATAAACACAAAATAAAGTCTCTCAGCACAATAAAACCACATGAAACGTGCAACCGTCGAATGAAAATGTTCTCAAGGCATTGTCCTAATGAATAACTAAAAAAAAACAAAAAACCTTACATACCTACACAAATATGAAAAATACAAGAAAACCCACAATTGTCTGTCCATTCCAAAAAATATACCTACTTTCCCATAAGTACGAGTATTTCAATTTCAATTTAAAAAAAAAAACATTCCTTCTTGTGTCCAAAGTAACGTAAGTAGTCCATCAACCCTCACTCCAACATGTTGGAGAAAAGTTTCAATATTAATTTTCATTGTCCTTCGGGTATAAATATTTTTATTTTTTTTAATTTCAAATTGAAAATTGATACTGTTAACATTTCAGAAAATCACATTTAATCAATAAGAATGAAAAAAATCGACACAAAAATACTCACTCTTTGGTGTGTCTTTTGGAGAAAGAAAACAAAATCCAAAAAGTCTGCTTAAGATGTATTCCAAGAATTTCGTCCACAATGGCCAAGAGGATATTACTCGAACCTTATTTGTTTTTTTTTTTTTTTTTTTTTTTTGTTATTTTTAAAAACACAATTTCAGATAAAAATGCACTGACGCGGAAGTGATAATGTATATTTCTCTTTCGCACGTGCGAATGGAATTTTTTCAAACTTTTTTTGAAGCTTCTTATTCACAAAACTACTCGTAATATGACGTTTAAGGGATGACACATTAGTTGCACTCAATGAATTGAATGGTTGTGACGCCTCAAGTGGCAATTATGGTTGATTTTCTACCCCCAAGCTGCTAGATTTAACATTCACTGTGTGGGTTGTGAATTTTTTTTTTTTTTTTTTGTTGATGCACTCTTGTTTCTTTATTTACATTCCGTTCTTATTTTTGTTTATATTTTCTTTTAATTCTTCTTTCGTGGATTTACACAGAGCAGACCCCGCGCGCTAGGGGTTGGAGACAGCAAGATATACAATCATTACAAACGCGACTTGTAAAAGAGGGATGAGAATTAAGGCCAAAGAAAGATAAATAAAAATGAAATATATAAAAAAATAATTGATTTTATGTTAAATAAGAAAGAAATCATAACAGAAAGACAGCCAGCATTCAAGGGCGTAAAATAAATAAGCATAACCGAGGCAGCCAGCAGCCCCCGCGTTCTTCGAGGGATTACATGGGGGATAATGGAACTACCACGAAATGGTGTTGACAATGCAGTGTATTTGTGTAGGGGGCCACCCATGAAAAAAATTCAACTGGCAGTAATTTCGTGACTGCAAACCATGAGGAAGCTTCCGAATGTTAAACTACTCAATAAGGAATGTAAAGTGGCCAGTAAAAGGTTAAGGATACATTATCGATAAAAAAGATAAGTAATCGGTTTGTGACAGTTTCGTTGGAACGAAAATAGACCGCCAAGGCTGGGGGGGGGGTTCACTATTATTGTGTACACGCACTTTGCATTCGGTACGAATTATGTGCGATACTACGCTGGTACGCACACACTTTTAGAAGCACGTGCTTAGGTCTTTTATTGAATTGGACACACGATTTATTTGAATAAAATTAGGAGCTGCTTTAACCTACCCCCTTTCGTTTTCCCTCTTTCAAATAGGCAACAGCCAAAATGTAGTCGTAGAATCAACTCAAAAAAATACCCGAGGGATGAAACGAAAAAACGGTCTGGTACGTTGGAAAGCTTAAATTCAACTGACAGTTGTTGGAAGCATTTGCCATTGCCATTGCCAAAGCAACCCCTGTTCGCCTTTGGTTTGTTCGAATCGAACCAAGTACATCGAACTAAGTATTCGTTGTTCACACCAAACAGAGGGTTGGTGTGGGTGAAGAATTTCCCACCATCTGTGTGGGAAAACCATCTGCTGTAGCCGTGTACAGAAGAAGATGCCTTTGATTCGGGTTCGACGGTCGTTGTTGGAAAATTTTTAACGGAAGTCTTATAGGGGTAGTAATCCCTCATTTTTGTTCGTGTTACATATGCTATGCCCATTTAGACGGGTTATTCCTCCTTTAGACCACTCATTCGTTTTTTTTTTTTTTGTTCAACATGCACGTTGTTGGCATTAGAAAAAAGCAACCCTTTGTCGTATCTGTCCATTTGTTTATCCTCTTTTTGTCTGTTATGACAGAGACGCAC
The DNA here is from genome assembly GCA_963082735.1 of Pocota personata. NCBI lineage: Eukaryota > Metazoa > Arthropoda > Insecta > Diptera > Syrphidae > Pocota > Pocota personata. The sequence continues at coordinate 116,858,956 of OY720432.1, forward strand.
TACTATGAGTATCCCTGTAGTAAATTAACAACAACCCTCATTTTTGGTTATTTTGGACATTTTAAGGCTGATTTGCTTTGATGACGACTTTGAGGAACTTTAAATTCAAGGAGAGGAGCAGTATCTCTTCCTTTTTTTTTATGCTGGTGGATACAGATTTTATAGCTCTCACGTGATGGACGTGTATTGACAAATAGGGGATGGGTGGGTTTGATTGTTTTTTAAGGAGATAATGTTGTTGGAATTTTGTACATTGAAAAACGATTGATATGGAACTCGTGTGGTGGGTACATTTATTGGGGTATTATTTTGTTCAGTCGGAATGTCACTTTTATGACACATGCTTAATGTTATGGGCGGAAGTTTGAAGAGATAGTTTTGTGAGTCGAGGTAGTAAAGGTTTTTAGTTTCAAATAAAACGATGATATAAATAGGAATGATTGCCTTTTTTAGACAGATCGAGCAATAGCAATTTATTTTAGTGGTTTCTGTGGAATGAATTGCAGTTATGAGAAGAAAAATTCCTGTTTTCCAAGTTGTTGGTCTCATTGATGGTGTTGATATTGTTGATGTTGTTGATGTGGATGATTTTTATTTTTCATAGTTTTAAACTACATTCGGAAATATGCATTAAATTTGTGATGAGCTTTCTTATAAGAACAACATTTTAGAATACGCATCGCTTCTGTCAACAGAATATTGGCAGACCATCTGCACCGACTCATAAAAATATTTGTGTGTCTGATAGCTTTCCTTATTAATGGACGAAAAGAATGTTTATCAATCATTCAACTTGAACTATTGTCTCAGTTGGCTATGGTACTAAATTGGATCATGTCAGGACGTATAAATGTGAAAATACTGAAGTAAAAGTATCAGTGGATTAGTCACACCCTGCGAAGAATAATAAAGCTACCCAATCCGTGTTATGGAACCACTTACCCAAGAGGATAAGTCGTCGAAGATGAATCTCGGAGATTGGTGAGAGCTGTTTTGAGCTGAGGCACCATACACGATAGCACGTTGGCTTGGCAGATGTACTGAGGCCTATACGAAGACAAATTATCCAAGCATAAGAGTCTATTCAGGCTTTCCTGGCCCGTTATTCTATGTTAATTTTGCAGCAAAGCTTTGAATCGAAGGTAGATAACCCCGATGTCCTGATCATAAAAGCTACATATAGGGCCTCCAAAAACGACCCCGAAATCAAGTGTGGTAATGAAGGTCACATAGCAAAATTGTGCAGTAAAGAGCCAAACTGCTAGATATGTCATAATAATAGAGATATAATGAGTAAGCACACCACAGGGATTGGAAAATACCCTTGGCTGAATCATATTTACGAATGATACAATAGGCGATACTTATCAACATCCTCACCATGATAAAAAAGCACTTGAATCTGACCAGATTCCTAACAGAGTCCTGAAGATGGCATTCAAAGCTCGCGCAGACATATTCATTGACCTGAATAACTCATGCTTAAAAGAAAGAGTCTTTCCAGACCAGTAGAAGCGGCAGCGACTCATACTCCTCTCAGGAGTCACCTGACGATCCATCATCATGTCATCTACTATACATACGGTCGGGAAAGTATTAGAACGTGTGACTGAAAGTAGCAATAGAAGAAGCCGATGATCTCTCGAATCATCAATACGGATTCCAGAAGGCATGCTCAACAATAGAAACAACAAAGGTGGTAGTCGATGCAGCAGAAAGGGCTGTAGAGAGAAAAGATGGACAGGGGATTCAAAGAACTACTGCGCAATCACCACCCTCGATCAAGTATGCTTTTAACAGTACTAACTGGAACCATATACATACTTAAGGCACTTAAAAATAAGCTGGCACCGACCTACTTAATTGGATTAGCAGTGGATTATTTCAAAAATCGAATTCTCCTATATAACACCGACGACGGCCTAAAGGAGTTCAAAGCGACTGGAGAGGTTCCACAGGGATCAGTACTTGACCCATTATTTGATATGATATCGAAATTGTAGTTACTGCCAAACTAGGGAAAGAGGTGGAACAGCTTGGCAATGCAATCATACGAATTGTCCAACAGTGACTGATTCGGTTGGATTGACGCTGACTGCACGCAAAATGGAGAAGGTCCTCATAACCAGCAGGAAGAAAACAGAAATAGTCACATTCTCCGGTGGTGATCATCTTACGACAACTAAAGCACATATGTATAAAGTACCTTGGAGTAGTGTTAGATGTGAGATTATCATTTAAGGAGTACCTAGCGTACGTACGCCTCACCGGTATGGGATAAGGCTACCACAACTAAGTCCTACAATAAAAAAAAAATCATGCAAGCGCACGAAATATGCACTTTGAGGGCATGCTGTACATACCGCACAACATCAAATGAAGCAGCACACGTTGTGGTAGGAATTACCCCGGACGACTTACTAGCAAATGAACAAAAGCGAATTTACTACCAAAGTCACTCTGAACATTGAAGCAGTACTGGTAGAGAAAACATATGGGGCTTTGAAAGAACCCGAAGTATAGGAAAGCGGCAAAAATGCTGGAATACTTCTAACAAAGGCAGGTGGACACACCAACTTATTGCACGCACCCAGAAAGACGACATGGAGAGTGTGGTTTCTACATAATACAGTTCCTGACGGAACACGAGTGTTACCTACATAAGTCAATACAAACCCGGCGATAGTCCTGACTGCATTGAAGATATAGGGCATGTAATATTCCAATGGCCACAATTCCTCAGCGAAAGAACAACGCTGATATGCAAGCTCGATATAGAACCAACGCCGGAAAGAATTTTTGAATAAATGCTGAAGGACGAAATCGGTAGCAGAGAATTTACTGAAGAAACTATATGCATTGGAAGGCAGAGAAAATAAGAAAATCAGACAAATGACAACAACGTGGTGAACGGCTAAGTCTGAACCTACCCTGCACAGAAATGCAAAAACGGCTGTACCGCAGAGTAGAGGGATGTGAATTTACAGGATCAGTAGTTCCGTTTTGAAGATTGACGTCGATGAACAAAATTTGTTAGGCCCTCTTTTTTTCGAAAACATAACTTTTCGAAAGAGATTTATACTAAATTGGTCCAAGTTTTTCGACATTCAAGTCTCATAGATTGCAAGATCAAACTTCGTTTTTCGGAAATCAAAATTCTGAAAGTTGTTCCTGGATTTAATAGGTTTGATCTAGACTGTGCCAAAGAATTTTTGCAAAATATTCAATTCTTCTAAATTGTCCCAAATTTGTATTGCATAAGTCAAAAACTGCAAAAGAACGACTCCCTCATGTGAAGTTAGCCTCCCTTTAGTCGAAAATGGAAAATTTGATAGTTGTTCCAGGTAGTTTGCTGTAGTTGATTTTTTAGGCTTAAAAGATGACATGGGTTGAGAAGTTCTTTGAGCGGAGACTTTCTGAGATTTGCTGGTCCTTTAATGGACGGCCCACAAAACTGTTCTTTGGCTGCGATGATGGACTTCTTGTGGATCCTTAGGCAGTCTTAATGTCATAATGAGGCTGTTGTAAAATTTTTATTTTTTTTGATGCTCCTGAAGGTTCAGGAATCTTCAAGGTTTGTCACGTCCAGAGTACGGATTATTTCATTATTGCAATGATCATGAAGGCGAGTACGAAGTTTGTGAGCAAAGTTTGTTACTTCATCCCTCACGGTAGCAATTCCTAGATCTCTGTGAATATCACTATTCCTTATATACCATGGAGCATTCACAATTGCTCTTAGTGTTTTGTTTTGGAATGTTTGCAGAGCAGTCATATTGCTTGGCTTGGTACAACCCCAAAGTTGTATACCGTATGTCCAAGATGGTTTTAGCACTTGCTTGTACAGAAGCAGTTTGTTGTATATGCTTAACTTCGAGTATCTCCCGAGTAGCCAGTACATTTCTCTAAGTCTGATTTCGAGCTCGTCGCGCTTCTTTTTACCATGTGGCTTCCACTTAAGTTTTGCGTCTAGTGTCATTCCTAGATATTTTGCCTCGTTTGCGTACGGTATTTGTACCTAGTTAATGGAAATGGGTAAGTTGTTTACCTTTTTGTACGTAAAATTGACATGCGTTGATTTGGTCTCGTTAAGGACGATTCTCCAGGTCTTTGTCCACTCGCATACTTTGTTTAAAGCTCGTTGGAGTTTTCCAGTTGATGATTCGACTAACTCATCTGTTGCAAGGATAGCCGTGTCGTCTGCGAACATTGCTACAACAGTCCCTTCATCTTGTGGTATATCTCTTGTGTAGAGGAGGAACAGGATTGGGCCGAGAACGCTTCCTTGCGGAACACCGACATGGATTTCTTTGAATTTCGAATATTCTGCCCCATGTTTAACACGAAAGAGTCTGTTATTAAGGTAAGATTCCAATATTCTGTAGAATTTATCTGGTAAGATTACCCTTAGCTTATATCTCAGGCCTTCGTGCCATACCTTGGCCAACGCTTGCGATACGTCGAGAAAAGCGGTAGAGCATATCTTTTCACTTCTAGAGCTTTTTCAATTTCATTTGTAATTCGATACACCTAATCGATTGTAGAATGTTTAACCTGAAACCCGAATTAATGATCCGGGATCAATCGCCTTTCTTAAATTACTGGGTACAACCTTTTTAGCAGAAGTTTTTCAAAGACTTTAGATATTATCGGCCGAAGCGAAATGGGTCTATATGATTTCTTATCGTTTGCACATTCCCCGGTTTCGGAACCATTATTACTTCGGTGACTTTCCATTGTCTTGGAACATATAGAAGTCTCAATGAAGCATTTATAATGCTTTTTTCGGTAGCTCCTTCAAAATTTCGCCAGTGATTAAATCTGGAGCCTGAAAAATACAGTTTTCTTATTGTCATTCGAAGTTCGGATAGGGATACAGTTTTTAATTTAAAGTTGTCGGGTGCCGTATTTGCATTTGGATTTTCGATCAATGGTTGTCCATCGAATGGCTTGAACGTTTCCTCTAAACGTTCGGCAAATAATTCCGCTTTCTCTTTGTCTCCTTTTACCCATTCGCCGTTAGCTTTCTTTATTGGTGGCGAGTGCATTACGGGTTTCCTTATGGACTTCAAGGCTTTCCATAGAGAGTAGTTTGAACACTTATCAGCGGTCAAGCTCTCGAGGTAAGTAGAAATCTCGCGATTTCTTAAGTCCTGCAGCACATTTTTTAGCTTGTTGCAAAGGTGGTTAAGATAAGTTTTATGCGGTGGGGCGCGGGATTGTTGCCATCTCTTGCGCGCTCTTCTCTTTTCTCGTATGAGGTCTTCGATATCAGACTGGTATTTGACTTTTCTGTTCCGTGTTGCTACTTTTCGAAAAGTGGTATTTTTCCATGCTGCGCACTGAATGGCTTCCACGAGCTTGTCAATTTCGTCTTCTATTTCAAGTGGTGTCTTTAGCGGCACATTTAGAGCAATATTTTCCTTGCAGTCTTTTCTGAAAATGTCCTAGTTTGTTTTGTTACTAGTTAACTTAGGCGGTCCTTCTGAGTGGTCTGAGCATAAATCATAACATTCTTCTACTTCCGTTAGATTTTTAGTTAGCGCTTTTGCGATAAAGAAGTCGATGAGGTCAGGGATTTTATTATTGTCAGTTGGCCAAACCACGTTTCATACTGGCTTTGTACAATAATCTGCCTTTCGTTGAATTACATCTTGAACCCCATAAAGTGTGTTTCGCGTTAAAAGTCACCACCGATGATAAAATTAGGCCCGAGTGAGTCAAAGAGGCGAACAAGGTCGTCGTCCACTAGCTTATATCCCGGAGGGAAGTAACACGATCCGATTTGGTAGTCTAAATGATTTATTTTTACGGAAACTGAGCTTATTTGCATAGAATCCAGTTATACTTTTATATTTTCGGAGTGCTTAATGTATTCTTTAGTGTACCTAGAGGAACCGCCTCTCGCATTTTCCGAAGGATGATGCGCGTGATAATCACTGTAGCCTTTTATTCTGCGTCCAGGTCCTTCTTTAAGTGGGTTTCCGATAACAAGCATATATCAATATTGTTTTTCCGTAAAAAGATCTCTAATTCGTCTATTTTTGCCAGAATGCCGTTTGCATTCGACGCTGTTGTAAATGCAGACGTTTTTGAAGATCTCCCCTATCCATCTGTCTCCCCCTGATATGGGGGAGGGTTTTGCTCAAATAAATCGACTTTTATGTTGTTGTTATCGTATGTTATCGAAAAACAAACTATCCACCTCACAGCTGTCAAAAGTGTAACAAAAAATGTGTAATTTCCCCCCATAATGAAAATTCTCAGTGTTTTCATGAAATTTTCCACTCTTGCACTGCATTCAACCCACCCATCACCTAAAAATTAACTTTCGTTCCTGACGCATACCCAAATATTTCATCATTTATGTAAAGAAAGTTCATTCAATCCCTGAGTTGAATGAGCCCATTGAACACACGCGATATCTCAATTTATACTTGCACAAGATCAAATTAAATGCGTCTACGATAACGATAATTATTAACGACAAAACTAGCGATAACTTTGTGTTCAACCAAATAGCAATCTCAATCTCCTTCTATTACTAGCGTACAAATACTTCCTTCCTCCAGTGGATTATCAGTCTTATCACATACCCAATTCAGAAATCAGAGCCAAAAATAGTTTATTTTTCATACGTGTAGGGAATTAATTTTAGCATACGTATACGTACCTACAATAGAATCAGAATGGCTTGCAGCCAACGCAAATATTTATTAGCTGCGAAAACGAGCTGGGAATCTACAAAAAAAAAAATAAGAACAGAATTCCATTTCAATATTTGTGTACCAGAAAATATTTGTATGTAATTGCTTTGTATCATATTGGAAATATTTTTTCCTGTCTACAGTACTGGGGCAATAACTCATCGGTTGTGTTGCGCGAACTTCAAATGAAATTTTATTTCTCACGCAGTTCATCGATATTTTGTTTAGCAATAATAACATATTGCGCCCCTAGCCCCCTACCCTCATCGCTGGAAAACAAAGGCAGCCAACGAAAATAGCCTGTAATCTGCGTGAATTCATAAACAAAACGTACAAGGCTGGGAAACTAGAACTGGCGTTAAGGTAACATGAATTTGATTTATGAAGTTTTGGTGTGAGATAATAAAACCATCGCCCGCCGGCTATGCTATTTCGCAAATCCTTTGAAGGTGTTAAATATTTATGAAGCGATATGTGAACATATTTGGCGGGCGTACTGCATCAAATCGGCAAACTGATTGTATCTAGGCTTAATAGTCGCTGTCTATGGACAGGTGGCATTGAAGAAAAGATTTTTCCGGATGAGTTGAGTAACTTTCTTTTCTTTCCAACATTCTTACGGTGAGGGATTATATGGTGATGGGGAATGTACAAAAGGAGGCTTACTAATAAAGAGGATAATCGTGGATGTACAATGTAATTTGAAGAGGAAATTAAAGACTTGTACGGTAGTGAACTTTTCCGAAAGAGACTTAGAAATCAGGCTAAGCGCCTTATGTCAAAGAACGAATCAGAGATGAAAGCGGGAAGTTAGTGAGAAAAGTAAATTACTTGTAATAGGTATGCCTAAATAAGGATAAGCCCTTCGAAAACAGTGAAAGAAATAAAGTAGAAAGTTCATAGTTTACGAGTAAATTCATTTGATTTCATGTAAGTTTGGCAAGTGTTATTAGCTCTCAAGATTTACTCCTAATCTATCCTGGAAATCTTATATACATACTAAAGTGAGTCTTAAAGATAAGTTTTTGGTATAACTGAAGTGCTTATAAGTGGAGTGATTGTTGGCATTTTTACATAATCTCTAGCAGTAGAGTATTTTCAATGCTGCTCAGGTAGTACATGTATTCCGCACAAATAGTCAACATTTTTATGCATCAACCTGCCGATTATTTAGGGCCTCAAAGTTTGAAAAATTGTACAGGGGTTGAGTGTAAAAAAGAAAAGATCAGATTTAAGTTGCTTACATCACACACAAAGCTAGGCAACTGGTTTGTAATTTTTTTTTTTTTTTTGAATTAATGATGGAATATTACCAGACTTGTAACTTGTTACTACGGAAAACAAAATTCAAATATACGAGTATATATATGTGTGTATGGATCTGAATATTTGTAATGTTATTTATTGGTCGTATCTGTATCCGTATCCGCGGATGATTTGCCATTTCGAGATTAGAAATTGACATCCCTGCTACATGGCATCTGTCATCCATAGTGACACGTAGCTAGGTTGCCATTTTACAATATGGATCGTTTGATTACCGCTCAATGCACTAAAATTGTTGCATCTTACTTCAAAAACAGTTCTGTAATATGTGGAAAATCAACAAGTTGGCGCCAATTTGTCTAACAAAATCTTCTTCAGCGATATGGTCCTTTTCTCGCTCGGCGGCTACGTAAACAAACAGAATTGCAGAATTCGGGTTTTAAGAATCTAAAAGTGATAGCATCCATCACGGATGACAGTTTGGTGCACGCTGTGGACCGGCGACGTGATCGGGCCGTATTTTTTTAAAACTGCAGTCAATTCCCTGCACTATGGTCAAATGATAACCAATTTTGTTGGACAAATTTGGCCTGAGATTGAAGAAATTGATGTGAGCGACATGTGGTTCCAACAGAATGGGGCTACGTGCTACATAAAATAGACAAATTTGGCTCTATTGCACAAAAACTTCCCCGCCCGCTTAATTTCGAGATTTGCCTAAATCAATTGGCCACCAAGATCATGTGATTTGACACCGTTGGATTTCTTTTTGTGGGGCTATCGTGTTTCCAATCTACAAATTTTTAAGCACTTAAAAACCACAATTCGTGAAGTTATGACCGTAAAACAGCCAGAAATATGCCGAAAAGTCATCGAAATTACCTCGCAAGAATTGAAGTTTGCAGAAACTCCCACGGCAGCTATTTATTAGATGTTGAATACCATACATGATGGCATAGTTCAAAATTTACAACAGAAAAAACATTTCATTGAAATCTTCAATACTTTTTTTATTTTATTTAAAATTAAAAAAGTTTGTAGGCATATTCTGCAACGGATATATGAATATTTTGTGAATAAAAAATGTCATATTGGATGTTCTCATTATCAAGTTGCAATTACAATCTATACACTATACCAATATCTTATACCCAATAATAATAGAAATTAATTTGTTATGTTGTTGAGCTTTTTTGCGTTATTACCGTATAACTCAAGAAAAGCTGAATCGATTTTGATGCCATTTGCTTTGCTGATTAGGTTATTTCCCTTAAAATATTTACCGCCAACTAAATATTTTGCTCCTCTCTGCAAAAGCTAAGCAATTATTACGAATTTAAAAATTTCAAGGTCATAAACAACTTCTTTTTAAAAGCCGGAACAAATGCATGTTCATCAAGTAATGGAGCTGTCGAATTCGCAGTAGGACTTAATGATAATTCAAATTGCTTTGAGTTTCAGTGTGTGTCGGAGTGCGATGTAATATAGGCCTTGTCTAAAATCAAATCGAATACTGTAGGTGTTGATGGTATACATTTAAAATTTATAAAGCGCATTCTGCCTTTAATATATTACACTCTTACACACATAATAAACGCATGTATCATGTGGTCAGAATTTCCAACTGCCTGGAAATATACCAAAGGTGTCCCAGTGCCTAAAAATACTTCAAAAAGCCAACTGGAAGACTTCAGGCCTATTAGTATATTACCGTGTCTCTCCAAAGTATTGGAAATATTAATTAAAAATCAAATCGATGATCACATAATTTTGAATAAAATGTTATCTCCTCATCAATCAGGCTTTAGAGCAAAACATAGTTGCACTACCGCAATTGTTAAGATTTTAGACGATTTGAGAGAAGAGTTTGATAAGAATAATGTGTCCATTCCGTGTTTGTTGGATTATTCAAAAGCTTTTGATTGCGTCAATCAAGCGAAAAATCAGCTCTCCTCATGTTCAACTATTTGAACGGAAGGTACCAACAAGTCATCACCGACTGCGGAAACTCCCAATTTCTGGCTGTTCATTCTGGAGTACCGCAAGGATCTATTTTAGGTCCGCTTTTGTTCTCTCTTTTTATTTGCGACATGCCTGATGTGTGCCTTGATGCGTCCGTTCACCTATACGCAGATGATGTCCAAAATAATAGTTATTTCAAGAAGTGTAATCGATAGTCAGTCTTTACCACCACTAAATCTTATGGGCCAGTTGATTCCTTTTGAAGATGAGGTCAAAAATTTAGGCATTTATATCAACCATACTCTATCCTGCGAAACACATATTAATTATGCAGTAAAAAGGATCTATTGTGGTCTACGCCAACTCTACATCTCCTCTGCTTTTGTACCAATATCTACAAAGCTTAAACTCACAAGAGCTCTTTTTATTCCAATTATTAACTACTGTTCTGTAGTATTTAGTAACCCTGATGCATTATCTTTTAGAAAACTTGAGTCAGCATTTAATTCTGTCATTCGTTATGTATATGACCTCCGCAAATATGACCACATTTCGAGATTTTCCCGTAAACTTACCGGTTGTACCCTTAGGCAACACATTAATATAACAAACTGCACTTTCCTCTATAATATACACAAAACTCAGTAACCATATTATCTCTATGAAAAACTTAGCATATCTCAGTCACAACGTACCAGAAATTTTAATGTTCCTTATTTTAACTATTTGAACAGTCAACGCTTATTTTTTCTTCACGCCATTAGACTTTTTAATTCTTTACCGATAAATATACGTCAATCTAATTCGCTTTTTAATTTTAAAAATTCAATTCTCTCTTATGTGAATGACAATGGAGGGTGGCCGTGGTGTAGTGGTAGCATCATCGCTTGTCACGCTGTTGATTCACGGTTCAAATCCTGATGTCAAGAATCATCTATTTATTTCACATGAAATAAATAAAAAAGTCGATCACTTGCGAAAGGTAAGACAACTCTACTGTGAAGGCATAAGACTGGCAGTAGGGTGGTCATATGGCCAAAACGCAACTTGATCGTGATGATGACATTAGGAGGACGGAAAAAAATACTGTGAATCATAAGCAACGGCAATGATAGCGAAAGACAAACAAAGTACTCCCCAGTTATCTGGACAGCTACCCTTGGAGTTTACAGAAACTTAATACCACCTGAGTTTCAAACCACCACACCACTCTGCCTTTCTCTCTGTCTCTTCCTTTCCACAAAAATGCACGTGTTCTAAAAAAAAAATTAGTATAAGGGTGTTCATATCCCCATATATATTAAGTAGTTAAGACTATATGTATATCATTTTCAAAAAACACAGATATGTAATTTGTGTTTGACAGCCATTAGAAGCAGACAACTTCTCGTAGTTTTATAAACATGGGTAGTGATAAAGCATTATTATTAAAACAGCTGCGAAAACCAAAGCAAAGCTGAATAAACTCTGCGCCGTTGCTTGAAATGATTCCGGAATTTCGGATGCTGTGGTATGAGCAGAAAGACGCCGAGCATCCTGGTCGTCCAATTGAGACCACCATACCAGAAATGGTCTATAAAATTCATAGTATGGTGATGAACGATCGGAGAATCAAAGTGCCTGAGATTGCTGAACCTATGGGCATCTTGAATGATTGGGGTGCACAGCATTTTGAAAAATATTAGAAATTTGTCGGCGCGATGGACCAAAAACACCTCCCATACGAATTGCTTAATCATCCCCATATTCTCCAGATTTAGCCCCCTGCTACTATTATTACTACCTGTTTCCAAATATGAAGAAATGACTTGGAAACAAGAGATTCACATCAGAGGCCTATCACAATAGAGGCCTGTTTTGAAGAGTTCGATAAATCTTATTACTTGGAAGGCTTAAAATTGATTTTGAAGATATACATCACTCACAGACCTTTCGCAATGACAAAACCGTAGATGTATTAAAAATAACGACATGCAAAATAAAACAAGTGCATTGTGAAAGAGTGCTTTAAAAATATCTAGAAAAAATAAATTGAATGTTTACTTAGAATTTTTTCAAACGAGATTGGGTTTAAGACTCGTGTCATCATGTGCACTTATGGTCGAACTGCCAACGTCACCAACTCCTAGGAGATTCGACAGTAATGCATAAAACATCAGATACGAGGGCAAGGTGAAAAGATCTCAGCCTGACGCAGAGGTGGCATTCCAATCAGCAAAAATTTATATTTCCTGCCTGGGTGCACTTCTCATTAGTTCGTGTGACAAGTTTCAACTTTTTCTCTCAAGTAGTTTCTTTGCACGAATTTTTGCAGTAGACGTCTTGCGTGTTTTCGTTAAAATGGATAAACTTGAATATGGTGCGGTGATTAAATTCTTTGTTTTGGATGGGTTAACCCCTAAGGAAATTCATCCAAAGTTGACAAAAGTCTACGGAGACTCTGCTCCTTCCATGTCAACCGTTAAAAAGTGGGCAGCTGAATTTAAACGTGGTCGCATGTCCCTCTAAGATGACCCACGTGAAGGACGGCCAAAAACTGCACCACACCCGAAACCATCGAAAAAGTGCATGATCGTGTTGGACGATAGGCGACTGAAGGTGAGTGAGATAGCTGAGGTTGTGTGTATATCGGAAGAGAGGGTGCGAAACATCTTGCACAAAAATTTAGGGATGCGAAAGTTCTGCGCAAGATGGGTGCCGCATTTGCTGAATGCCGATCAAAAGCAAATACGCAAACGATTTTGCGCAACGATTGGTCACCATGGACGAGACATGGGTCCACCCCTACATGCCAGAGACGAAACAGCAGTCGAAGCAGTGGGTGGAAGCCGGTGGTTCAGCTCCAAAGAAAGCAAAGTCGATCGCATCTGAAGGAAAGGTCATGGCCAGTGTGTTTTGGGATGCGAAAGGGATCCTGTTAATTGATTACCTTGATAAAGGCAGAGCAATTACAGGCGAATATTACTCCAACCTTCTTAACCAGCTGGATGCCAAAATTCGCGAGAAGAAGTCTGACTTGAAGAAGAAAAAAATCATCTTTCACCAGGACAATGCACCTGTACACAAGTGTGCGTTGGCGATTCGAAAACTGTGGGATTTGGGGTACAATTTGCTCGGCTATCCCCCCTATTCACCTGATTTGGCACCCTCAGACTTCCATCTGTTCCCAAATTTGTTTCTGGGAAGGGCTTCGCATTCAATATAGAAGTTGAGGGGGCCGTAGATGAATATTTTCACAGCCTTCCAGACTCTCACTTCCGAGAAGGAATACTGATGTTGGAGAAACGCTGGACCAAGTGTGTTGAAGTCAGAGGAAATTAAATCATTTTTTAACTGAAAATCGCAGTATTTCATTGTCAGGCCGAGAACTTTTCACCTTGCTCTCGTAAAGACTTTTTTACAATTTTTATAAATTTTACTGTGCATTACACAGGCTCTCAATTCCAATACTGTAACTGAAGTCATCGATAGTTTACCACTAAACATCACCCTAAAGCTAGAAACACATATCAAGTCACAAAGTTCAGCACAATAGCCAATACATACCTTTGGATCCTACAAAAAAAGCTTTTATACTGCACCATTCTCTATTACATATACTAAAAAAATTAAAATAGTACTAGCAGATATTAACTACCTCAAATACACCCGCATTAAGAGCTGTCTAACATTATTTGCTTCTTAGAAAAGTTTACAGAAACCTTAGTTCTACGATTTCCCATGAATGTAAAAACTTTTTTAATATTCAAAACAATCTTTAGCAGTAGCATTTATTTATTCGGTGCTTGTGAAACGAAAACGGAAAGCGAAAAAAATAAAACGGAAACAACAGAGTAAACTATCCCCATTAAGTTGGCTTACAATCGCAAGGACAACAAAACGATGTACAAACTTTATTTCTGGCTGCAGTGCTTAACATGAAAGAAGGATGCGAAGAAAAGGAGAACAAAAAACATAAATAAAACTCTTGTTTCGCCCCGAATTCCGTGGTTCACATTTGTAGCCCAAGGGTGTAATGTTAGGTGCAGATTTAGTACGTGTACACGTGTGTTCATATGTGTCCTTGTTGACACAATTATCATGACGTTAATCTGGAGGCATTTAATTACTTAAGAAGTGTTTTCAAAAACACAAATAAGGCAATTATTCTCTTTTTCCTTCTCATTCATGGTACTCTCGATAACTTCACTCTGACTTCACTAAATCACTTCAGCTACAAAAACAAGCCTCCTGCTTCTCTGCCGTATCTGTTCATTCAATCGCATAATACTCCTCGGCAAAAAAAAACTCGAATACAAAGCCATAGTGAAAGTCAATGTAAAAGATTTCTCGGGTCGCCAGTGCGTATACGTAACATTTTTGCTTTTTGGTTTTCTTTGGCCAAATTTCCAATTGGTGACTCATTCCATCTCTACGACACTTTTTTAAGTTTTACCGCAGTGCCACAAACATAGACCAGTTATCCTGTCTGCAATCGTGCACAAACTTTAAATAAAAAAATTACCATGGCCCTCGAAGCACCAAGTGCTACATTTGGCTAAACAGTAAAAAACACTTTTCGGCACGTTCGCCCCGAACCTTACAACATATCCAATTTCAAAACACTTAATGACTTAATGACGTCGTCCTGTACCGCCTCTGCCGACAGTACTACTAACCCCGTCAGAAGAAAAAACTTTTATTCGCATAATAAACTTTCACAAATGGCAAACTACACAATTTGCCCAAAGAGTCAGCAGCTCCGGGGTGGTCTTAACCAGGGCCGTTCACAGTGATGCTGAGTGCAGATAGAGACGTTGAATTTTGGAAAACTTCACACAATGTATGGGACCATTGTGTATCTAAGATTCTCAGGAATGTGGCGAAAGTGACTCCCTGTGTGTACATAAGTTTTCAATCGAGGATTGGAGAGCGTGTGTATTGTCCGCCTAGACTCCCAGGAGGTAAGAAGCCCGCACTTTCGCTGGCACAAAGTTCAACAGAAATTGATACTGCATTGTTTGTGAGCAAAGATTCTTGGAAAACTGATGGCAAGCAAGAAAAAAAAAACTGGAGAGAACAAAGTGCGGAATAAATGCCAGGAAAGATTTCAATAGTTCTTGGGGGAGCTACTTCGTGCAGGGGTGTGAATTGAAACCTTCATTTGCGAACATTTTAGAAACTTTTACATCCCAAGTGTGTTGTATGCTGCTGGCAGTTGGCAACTGAAGTGAGAGTAATTAATTCGAAGATACAACGATTGATGCAGATCTGGCTTTGTATACAATTTGAATTATGTCGAGAGGGTCCTGAATATTTTCAATTCACATTATCCATTTGTATGCAGGCTCTGAAGATTTAATACAAATTTTGATAATTACTAAGAAAAGTTTGTCGTACTGGTATGTCAAAGAAAAATGGTTCTTGTGGTGAAGTTTGTAGGCTTTTGGAATAAGTTTCAAAATCTAATTAAAATCGTCAAGTTGCGAGTGAAATAATTCAACATTTGGATGTGCGTTGTCTTGTATTAAAAAAATGGAAAAAGAGAGTTCGAAAGTTCATGTTTCGACAAAATGTGGACCATAAATTTAAGCCGACATTTAAATCAATTTGGAATAAATTTGTGAAATTTGTTCGAGTATCTAATAATGCGGCAAGTAAAAGTTCATCTTCAACTACGACGCAGTGGCTAAGTTAATTGAATTCTCTTCTCAGTAAGTGTGAGACCATATAGAGGTGCATTTTTTTGCTGAAAGTGAAAGGAAATCCTAGACATCTACCCAAAAACAGTGCTCTAAAAATGGACTGACAAATGGACTTATCTGTGGAACGTTCAATAAACGGTGTCCAACCGGTCAATTATTGGAAATCGTCAACTACTGTACTAGATCTATAGCGAATGGTGGATTGCGATGACTTGGACCGGGTTTAAGAGTAACAGAGGAGATATGGAGACTATTACCATCGATGCGGGTTTACATCCAATGGCTGACTTTAGAAAAAAACAATTTTGAGCTTGGATCATGTAAGGGGACAACCGATGACAATCCGCGTCAAGGGGAAATTCTATAATATACTCGTACACCTTATTTGCTATTAGGCCTCACAGAAGGGAAAAAATGTGATATCAAAGATTTTTACTATCCACAATTCGCTGTACAATACTTCGAAACAGTGTCTGAGATAGGTGCGGCATTAAAATCGGAAATCATCTTTGCAGCGGGTGGAAAAGTGGTAGTATGTTGCATGAGTGATTTAATCTTACAACAATCTTTAATCTTAACCAGCTGAATGTTCTTTCACCGATTCAAGCCATTACCTGTCCGTAAAAGTACTATCATTTCCTTGAAACTTCTGAACCGTTTGACGTCTGCTGGAATTCTCCACAAATATGAAATGCGACGGGCTAACAAAATCAATCAAAACATTGAGGAATTTTTGATTGAACTTGCCCTTGCTTCATGGCATCTATTTCCTCGATTTTAACAAAGGTTAGACTCCTTTCAAAATGAACAAAAGACTGGAGTAAAAGTTTGTCCAATTGCTTATTGTTCTGAGGTTAAGCTACCACCGTCTGCATTTAGCTCTATCTTCACCGGATCTGTACCGATTCTTTTTTTTTTATTAAGCAATAATTATTCTGCCTCTAAATCATAGAACAATATGAAAATACTAAACTTTCAGTTCTTTTAAGATTTTGAGATAAATTTTATTTCTTTTTTTTCTGGTTTTTCAGGGTTCTAGTTGTGGTAGCCAGTTATTTGTAGGTCTGTCAGTTAGACGTAGAAGGTTTAAATTTGGACGAAAGTCTTTCTTTACTAACCCGCAGATAGTTGATAATCAAAAATGTTTTGGAGTCTAAAATAATTGATTGTTTTATTTTTGTATAAATACCAGCGACGGCTGATACGTTCGTGGCCTGAGATAGTCAACAACGAGTCAACTCACCTCGTCAATAATAATCTCACTGTGGTAAGATAAACATCACCATGTCAGCCGAAATCGGAAGTTCTCGCAATTTTGATCAACGTGCCTTAAAAAAGTACCGCGTGAGGAAAGGAAAATCGCCTAAAGAAATTTTCGAAGACACATCATCGACTCATCAGGATTATGGGCCTTTGCATACCATTTTTAAAAAATGGGCTTGCTTATTTCAACAAGGGCAAGAGATATATCAAGGCGACCACTGCCCAGGGCACCCTATATCACTGATCACTGAAGAAAACGTAGGAAAAGTTGAAAAATTAGTTCTGGCCGACCGAAGAATAAAACTGTAGCAGCAAAAAACGGATTGGAGAAATTTTGCACGAGCATTTAAACATGAAACAAATTTGTGCACTCTGTCTACCGAAAATGCTCACGCCGATCGACAAGCAACGACGACTCGAGTGCTGCAAAGATTTTTTGGAGCTAGCCGGGAACAATCTCGATGAAATTTGTAACCAAATCGTAACTGTAGATGAGACTGAGGTTCGCCAGTACAATTCGGAGTCCTAACAAGAGTCTATGCAATGGTATCAAAGTTTATTGACTCAGGGACGTGAAGCGGTCGAACGGAAGCGACATGGAAAACTCAGGCACGGAGTGTTGTTGCTCGGTTTTAAACACAGGCCTTAAAAGACACAGTATTTTCAACGATAGACCATCAGGCAAGAAAAAATAATATTTTTTCGGTGGTATTAAGGCACTGTATGCCCGATGTGAGAAATGTATTTCACTTGAGGGAGATTATAATGAGAAATACAATTTTTTAATGGGATCTGTTATTTCACTTAATGCCTCAGGCCACGAAGTTATCAGCCGCCCCTCGTACACTGAAATTTTGAATTTTAGTGTAAACACATATTGATATTTTTAAAGGCTGTTTATTCGTCAAATTATTTTTATTCTTTCATTCCACAGAAGAACATTTAAAAAGGTTCGTAGATGTAATTAGAAACACCTGTAAAATTTGATAAATGTGAATATTTAGGTTACAATCTATGTGGCATGGATTCCATTAAATTTTCGCAACGACTTTGGAATGAACTCAAAAAACCTCTTTGGTTTCTTCATATAGACTTTTTCAAAACACCCACAGGTTCTCAGTAGGATTTAAATTTTGACTACATGAGGCTTAGTCCAAAGAGTAATGCTCAAACTATTTTTTGTGTAAGTCACCATATGCATCGGATCGTTATTGTATTGGAACTTTCAAATAGCCGGCAGAACTGGAACGACACCACAATACTGCGACCCATCCATGTGTCCTCTGTTTTGTGAATTGGACCAACGACGCGCCCAGATATTGCACCATAACACTACCGCCACATGTTTGACGATGGGGAGAATGTACCTTGGATCGAATTCCTTAGATCTCGGGCGGCGAACACTTGATTTTTCATCAGACGACATGTTATTTACTTCAGTTTTATCGGAAATGAGCACATTTTTCCGCAGAGCGATAGTCCTAAGTTTATATTTATGGGCGAAGTCCAAACGCTCTTTCCGGTTTCGTTCAGTCAACAGTAGCTTCTTCCTGGCTATGGGCTCAAAGAATCCTACTTTCCGCAACCTAAGTTTAACAGATGGTTTACTCTCTGTTTCGCCGAAAATTTCTACATGAATTTCTCTTGCTGCTGAGTGAAAGTGTTTTTTACTTTGACGCACAATCTCTTGCATCTGCAAGATACCTTGATCAAGGTATGCGTGGGAACTTTCCGGCTGTTTCACTTCTCTTAAAATGTTGGACTGCATTAAATGCCATATTTCTTGGTACTAAAACCAAATATTTTGAAAAGGATTCTTGTGGAAATATACTAGGTTTGAAAGTAAGAAGTGTCGCATCAAAATCGGTTCTAATTGCGTGCACGCAACTGTATATAATCCGTGGAGACAATAAGATTACAAAAAAAAAAAAATATGGCAAATATCAGTTATTCATTATGTGTTTCATATCCAGGAATATATTTTAAAAAAAATTGATCCAGAACCTTGGCATATGGGCTTGACCGTCTTTTTTCATTCAACAAGTTTCTTCAGCCACCACAATTCCTTGCCAACTGCTACTAGTTACGTACTCCAAGTTAGTCGGCGCAATCAACCAAAGATGAGGTGCGCCTCTGCAGAGTGATCTCTCTGGGATAAATTAGAGGAACCTACTGATGTTCATCAGCTCCAAATGACCTAACCATCTTAAGCGGTAAAAGTATGCTCTCTTCAAAAGATCAATATTGGGGTACCGCCCATATAGTCCTCCCCTTCAAATTATTTTGATGCGAACTATCGAAGGCTCAAAGATATCTGACTTTGATAAAGTTCACGCTTCTGCAGGATTGGGAAGATTAGGATTTTACACATGGTGTCCAAGATTAAGACAAGAACAAATTCTGGACATTTTCTAGGGAATAAAACTACATCGTTAGAAAAAAAAAAAAAAACTTTTTGACGAAATTTGGAGAAATTTGGAGGAATACAAACAGAATTCGATTTTTGTCCATCTTTCTGAATCTGCGAAGCTATAACTTTTTTTTTTGCCCACTAAAATTCAATGCAATTTTCTGAATTATTTTAAGTATTAAATTGTAAATTTAAAAAGTGTACTCTTCCAACAGTTATAGCATAAAACTAATGACTATTAGCTCAGGGGGTGGAAATACGAATGTCGTCCTTGAAAGCAAGTAATTATGCACGCTTGTGAGAGATCTTCATTCATTGGCCTGGGAGTTGTTAAAGAACAACAAGTCGCATTGCATGATAACCCGGGAATATTAAAGTTCATAGTGATGACTTTTCTGACCAGCATCCTGAAGTGCCATGAGTCTTTTCTCACCGAGTGCGATCTGTTGATATTTTGTGGGTGGCACTACCACCCTGATTATCGTAACTGCTCCGGCATAATTTTGACTGCTCCCAGATAAGAACATCATTGTTTTAGAGCAGTATATTTTCTTTAAAAAAGAAACCCACCAGGGTTTAATTTGTTAGTCCTTTTTAAATGAAAATGCATTTTGTTCGATAAGAATGACATCAGCAAGTAGTTGGCTACATTATGTTGGTAGGCTGACAGTCGATATCGTTGTCAATTCTTTTGCGCACAGTTTTACATGGTAGATAATTTTACTAAAAAACGTACCATTAAGAAAATTAACTTGGAATGAGGCCCAAATTGTTGGTTGCGGTGTGTGGCAAAGAAACCTTTAGAACCAAAACTTCTATTAGTAGTTTTATGGTTTTAAATTGAATTAAAATTGGAAATTTAAATGACTCGATTTACTGACTGTGAAATAAATATTCTTTTTAACCAAAACCCTAACCTTTTCAACACTCAATAACATCGAAATCGTATTTCATCTATGGTCCCAGAAACCGCAAATGGCTTGCCAGAAGTAAATACTTTTGCGAACTCTTCAACAGCACACATGCAGAAAAGCAAACCACTGTAAGGCAACCATCGCAAAATCAAGCCACTTCAAACAAAATTTCCAAAGGAAATATCCTTAGGACAAACAAACTAAACTACCGTACTCTGGTCAAATGTGTTTACCCATTAATCATAGTAATTGGACAAGAGCACGTCCATTACTTATGGCCCAAAAAGAAAAACCCTTGAAACCGAAGAGAAATATCGATTCCTAGCTATCAATTGATAGACTACGAGTACACGGATGTTCCAACCACATATTACGTACACACACACACTCGTACCTCGTACCTATTTTCGGTAGCCGGCTGAAGGAAGCGGGAAAACCAACAAATGCCCTCCATAATTATTAACCGGTGGCCAATAGTGGGCAATCGATTTTCCACCCTTCCATGAGGTGTTTGTGCGGGCGCAATAAATGACAATACCCACAGCCAAGGAATATGCATCAATTAGCTGGCTAAAGGACATGGAACGTAGCAAGAAGCATTGATCCGAGGAGGCGTATTTAGTTCACTGAATTTAGGCATATTTACTTCGGCAGGCAATTGACTCGAGGCGATAAAGTGTGTGTAATGATTCCCACATTTTCTTATTGCTTTGGGCTGCCTGTGCTCACTTTGATGATGTGATGTTAACGGACAAAGAAGGAATAAAATATCAATGGATTCTTCCACTCACCTCTGAGCGCAAGCAAATAAAAAACACTTTTAATATTTGATCATAAATATCCCAAAGATACGCACCAATTCACAGCTAACTCTCGGGGAATCATCAACATTTCCCACAAATGACCCAATGGTAGACGAGCTGTACGTTGTAAGTATTTTCAAAAAACAGCACGTTCTCTGGGGAAAGTGGAGCGCCGTTTGTAATGGGTACACTTTGATCTCAGTAGGAATAATTGAAAGCCAATTTTGAAACTGCAAAGTAATTTTAAATTTTGTTTTCAATTGATGAACAGATCTGACAGCGAGTGTGAGTTATGGATATGGAAACAGTATCTACAGGAGATTTGTCTAGTTGTTTGATTGAGATGGAATATCAAATGAGAAATAATATACTTAATAGTTTACTATTGCGTAAGGGGATAATATCTATTAGCTCTACCAGTGCCGGTACGTTTTGGAGCTTCAATTATCAAAATAGGAAAAAAGGTGCACGAAATTTGGAATCTGGAACTATGAAAATCCAAAAGATTAAAACTTTTAAGAGAGCTACATTTCATTTTCGAAGACTCAATGAATAAAAGTGGTGGCCAGAGCGAAGTGGAGTCTGGAGATTTCTTACACACCTATCACACACAACCGTTTTCCGTACTCATTGTTCCAGGGTATATTACTTCCTATACTATACACTAAGATGACTGGCATCCATGATTTGGCCTTTGGAACATAGGCTAGGTCCTTTTGGTCATCTCTGGCTTTCGTTGCCTATTCTCGCTCGATATGACTAAATCAATATTATCGTCGGGCCTTGCCCTTTTGAACTACGAGTATCCGTACATACTTACTTAGGTACAGTACAGCTCATAGAGTCTACTCCAGCGAAAAGTTATTATCTCGACAGAGCCTATTATCTAGCCAGCCTTCTTGCTTACGTCAAGCACTTGTACCACATAATAAAACAGGAAAGATTGTCGATGTGTAGAGGGTCAACTTTGTTCCCTGAGTTACGAGTAAGTTAGGTAAGGTGAAGGAAAAAATAGGTTTTTATCACACTCAGATGAACCCACTGTTGACATAGTGTGGGATTTACCTCATTTAGATTAATTTTTTCATAATTTTTCATAAACTCGAGGGATTTTTTCATTAAACGTATGGAAGCAGATGAGCCGGTACTACGGGCATCTCGGGGAGCTGTCACAGCGTTGTAGGTTTGTCTTTGCTAAGAAAAGTGTGTAAAAAATAAAGTGCACCACTGGATCGAACAAACATACATTACTTGCAGCTCTTCATTGTTTATCTAAAAAAAACTCAGATTTGAAACTAATTTATTTTTTTCAAATTCGTCACCGTTGACTACCCGTTAAAATTTAAAAAATTGACAATTTTCTAAAAAAATAGTACGCCATAACCTAGCATATATATCAAATATTGTTTAAATGTTCATTTCGAACTTAAGTGTCCTACATAGTATACTAAAAACCCCTAATTTCCCATATGCGCGTCAGGTTTTTTTTTTTTTTTTGAAAATTCGTGAAACTCGCTTTTTGCCAAAATTTAACTAATTACAGTTAGGGAGTTTATAAATTGAATATATTGTATTACTAAATAATATATTTGTTTTTGTCTATGTTGGTGGAAAGGCAAATAAGCTTGATTCAGGGTGCTTTTTGGGACTGCGGCCGATTTGAAATTGGCACCATTTCTCGCAGAGATGGTTTTATTATGTGAATGTTGGTAGGAGTGTTCAGCTGTCAATGCCATTTCATCGCGGAGAATTTGACGCCACAATAGCGAGTTTTAGTGATTACAACGTTTTATCAAAATGGTTCATCAATTATTGCAACACAACGTAAATTACGTGATATTTTTGGTCGACGTGGAGTGCCTGTAAAGAGAACTATTCAAAAAATTGTTCACAATTTCGAGAACCCTTGCACAGTAAGTGATTTACAGAAGCCTGGACCACGTACACAACAAAACATTAATGCAGTGAGAAACGATGTGAGTAAAAGTCCGGGAACTTCGATTCGTAATCGTGCTCAACATATTGGGATTTCCTCCTCCAAGGTCTGTGTGAAATGCATTTCTTTCCGTACAAAATTCAAGTGGCTCAAGATCTTCAAAAAAATAACCACCATGGATGACGGAACTGAAGTGCAAGAATTTACCAATTGAATAGAGAATTTTCTCTGTAAACAAACATAATACCCGGATATAGGGAGCGGAAAACCCACAAGCAATTCATAAAAGACCTCTTCAGCCTCATAGAGTGAATGGTGAGATAATTGGATAATTTTTTTTTTTTTTTTTTGGAAAATGGCGATAGAGAAACTGTTACTAACGATCTATATCGTGCGATCACCTTTTTTTTCGGCTTCGTCTCCAAAACATGTAGTTTCAACAAGACTGTGACACATGCCAAAAAAACAGATTAGCAATGGAAATTGTGAAAGAGGCATTTCCAGGCAGGGTCTTGTCATTAATTGGACGCCGCGCTCAAAAAAATTTAACATCCCCCGACTTCGTTCTCCAGAATTACTTGAAGGACCACATTTTCGCTACCAAGCCAACAACATTGCAGAAATTAAAAAACAATATACGCAATGCAATTACAGATATTCCGGATGACATGCTGCAGAATGTGATGAAAAAATCAGAATTTTGTGTCTATTTTCTAATTTTGTGTAGGCTTGTGACTTTATGCGGGAGTTTCTGAAGGATTTCTACTCCTTAAAGTCGGGAACATAGGAAAATTAGATATAAATCAAAAGAAAAATGCCCTATATTTCAAAAATTTAAAAATCCAGTTTTGTAGGTCATCCGAAAAGTTCTGGAGTGGTGGGAAAATTTGGCGACACTTTGTTCTTGCGAATAATTCATGCTTTAATATTACTAAGTTTTAGCTTTTTAAG
Organism: Pocota personata; assembly: GCA_963082735.1. Taxonomy (NCBI): domain Eukaryota; kingdom Metazoa; phylum Arthropoda; class Insecta; order Diptera; family Syrphidae; genus Pocota; species Pocota personata. The sequence continues at coordinate 116,882,852 of OY720432.1, forward strand.
TCATCTGCAAACTTCCTATGGGCTGCGGAAAATCACGCACATATAACAATTATACTCATATGCTCGTAAATCGGGAAAAAAAGTACTCTATGTCACCGAAAATCCAACTTGTATCAGGGAATCTAAAATTTAAATACACCATCTTTCCAATTTCCATATTTCTATACTTTAAGTCTACAAAGTTTCAGATTTATAGATCGTCCGAAAACTTCTGGGGATGTAAGGGAAGATGGATGCAAATAGGAAAATGGTATACATATAACAAAGAATCGTATATAACCCATTCTAATATTTTGTATTTAAGAACACTGATATGTTGATCTACTCATTCTTCTCCGACTGCAAAATTTTAACTTTCTAGGTCATCTGGGATCTTGCGGAGGCCTGCCATAAATTATGTTTCAAAATTTCCAGCGCAAGCTGTGACTCTCTGTATGTCGCTAATCTTTGCGTACTCCTTACCAGGCGTAAGCAGAGTTATACCCTTATAGGTCATACCCTGTCTTCCGGAGATAGCGCTAAGGAGCGCGAACATTAATTACTATATTCAACAATGAAATACAATCTCTATCTAAGGATAGAGTAAATAATAATTTTTAGTTCCTGACTTAGCTCCACTTTATCCGATTTTAATGATGTAACTATCAACACATCAAACTCGACAAACCAACTTTTATCAAAATCCATTCAGCGGCAATGGTGTTAGCTGTAAGACAATGACGATTTGTCGATTTTTTAAATCACGCCTCTGTATTTTATTTGTTTATATTATTTCGTGGATTAAATCCTACTTGATAGATCGCCAGTAGAAATCCTCTTTAAACCGTCCGCGTCTGACCCCTTTTATGCTGCCTCTGGCGTCCCTCAAGAGCCACCTTAGATCTATGATCTTCATCTTGACCGTGACTGATGTTGAATGCATCATATATCACATATCTTCTCCTGCTGCCTCTTGCCCACTGCAGGATGACCTTGACGGATTTTCAATTTGGTTGCAAATCAATTTTCTGGACTTAACATCAGCAAATATAAGGTATCACATAATCCTTGAAGAGTCTCCCTCCACGACCTAGGGCTAATTCTATTTGTGGCCAACCTGTCCCATCTGTCTCTTCATTGCGCGACTTGGGTATCTTCTGTGATAGGGAACTCAATTGTCATGCCCACACTGACAACATTATCAGCAGAGCCAACTCCGAGCTCAATTTTGTTAAACAATCGTCTAAGAAATTTTCAGACTCATATGCCACAAAATTCCTTTACATCACCTTCGTCAAGAGCCTCCTTTTGGACTTTATTTCACTTTTGAAAGTGCAATAAAGTCCAAAATTACGTTTTAGACCCTTTTGCATAAGACTTTATTTCATGACACCGTTATAACTTGCCTCCATATGTGGATCGTCTAAAACTGATCAGCCTACAGTCTCTTCAAAAATTTCGTGAAGTTATCAGCTATTAACTGGTAACATTGACTATCTTGTACTATTCGAAATGATCTACTTTAATACAAAACCACGTAACCTTAGGTCTGTACCCATCTTCCGTCTTAATGCTCACCGCATCAACTGTCAAAATGCTGCGCAAAGCTAATGACATACAAAGCTTCATTACAGCATAGTCACACTCCTGCACGTAATTAGTTTTTTAAGTTTAGCTTGGAGTTCATAATGTTTTTTTAAGCTCAAATAAATAAATAAATTATTAGGCAGTATTAGGTCATTTGCAGAAAAAAAAAATCGGAAACTAGAGAACATTTTCACCCATACCCTAGGATTGACCCAAATTTCGCCTAAAATTTGTGGGCTATTATTTGTTGATCAAAAGTTTTCGTTAATTAACCCAAAAATAACTCAAAGTACTTTGTTTTTCAGTCTTATAAAAATGACGCAATTTATAGTCAATAATGCGTGTACTCAGAATTTTAACTGAAAATCCCCATACCATTTGAAAACAAACAAAGCAGTTCACTTGAAATCTGTTCAGATTTCCATACCTCTGTAGTAATCAAAGTCAAATAAACGATTTAATTTTAATTGGTCTCCCTCATTCAATTATCCAATTATCACTTACAATTGCCATGTTTACAGTCGCTCGGCATCGTATAATTACCCTCTGAGTACATCAATAGGCCATTATTACTGAATAATAATACTTACCTTTAAAAACATCCTGCTGTTTCGCGCACTCCTCTTGTAGATCCAACATCGAACTTGCTGCCTACATCGCCATCAATAGACCAGATACAAAAAAAACGAAAAAAAAGATAAAAGAAAATTCCAAATTAATTTCGACTCACACTTAAATCAAAGTGTTAACGAGAGATCGCCACCGGTTCGACAAATTCATTTAAAATTTCATTATCTCTACGAGTACAACCACTAACAATCGCCGCCACCGAAAAAACAAAACCCAAGCGATTCACTTAATTGTAATTGAAATTGGAATTTTAATTAATTAACCGCCAGAGTGTGTTCTCTCATTAAACGCATATCTGTCATCGATTGATGGTTTTCGCAATATTAAACATTAAATTTGATTATGATGAGGATACACGTACCGCTGCCAGCACGTACATACTATCCAAGGATGGAAATTCCGGGCTTGTATCTGGAGTTGATTTCTCTGCTAAAAAGGATGGCAGATGAAAACCCATTGGTATTCATGGAATGCAAATCTGCACACACTTGCAAATCGACTTACCGTTCCGGAGGAATCCTTTAGGAAGACACGTTGAGGCACAACGATGACATCGTGCCGATAAATCGTTGGTTATTGTTGACGACTTCGAAGGATGGCACACTACGGTTCCCATGTTATCTTCACGGTGAATTTGACTCTCTGGAATGTAAGTAAATACTTTTGAAATAGAAAAAGTGTAATGGAGTTTTTTTTTCTTTTCTGTGCGGATAGATGGAGTATTTCAGGACTAAAAATATTTTGAGAAAAGTTTTCCAATATTGAACGAATCAATGCGTTGAAAGAATAGAGAACAGGAAGTAAAGGACGAAAGAGGAAATACGCACTCACAATGATTTGTTTTGTTGGTGTCAGTTTCGATTCAATTTTTTTTTTTTTTTTTTTCCAAAGTATTGTTGGAATGGACGAACGCACAAATTGGTAGCTCTGTAGAATTCAAGGTTACGAGTGTTTGCAAAAGATGACTAAAAGAAATAAATGGACCACCTTTTAAATATTTTGTAATACTGCATTGGTCAAACCAATAGTTAATAAAGGCAACACATGTAAAACTGATAGATACAAATTGCTAAGTCGTAAGGACACTGTTCAGTACAGATCTACCTGCTTTGCTAGAGCAATATTCCGACAGTTGGTAAACATGATCAGGGTTATTCATTTTGAGCTTTAGGATTTTCAATTTAAATAAAATCAAAATTATGAAAGATTTCAATGAAATTTGTTTATTGTTTTGGACTACGAGTATGCCTTTATGTATGAACACAACATCGGTTAAATAGCCACCACGGAAGTTTTGCAAACTTTGATTCTTGTGAGATAATTTTGGTTGACTTTTCGGAAGTTGGTTTTTGAGTACTTCGAAATTTGGGGTTGTCTGCATAGACATGATCCTTAGTATAGCCCTACAAAAGAAATCCAACGGAGTCAGATCACACGATCTGATCATGGTGGCCAATTAATGCCACCAAATCTCAAAATTAAACGGTCGGGGAACTTTTCGTTCAATAGACCCTATGTTGTGTTGTTACATAACCCCTTCCCATTAGAATCACATGTTGCTCATGTTGTTCTTGAATATCAGGCCAAAAAAAGTTGGTTATCATTTGACACAGGTAATTCACCGTAACAGTGGAGCCTTCGTCGTTTTCGAAAAAAAAATAAGGCCGCATCACGAAGCCGGCCGGAACACAGCGCACACCAAACTGTAAAAAGTGGTGGATGCAATGGCCTGTCAACGATCACATTTGGATTCTTAGAGCATAAAATTCTGCAACTTTATTTGTTTATGTAGTCGCCGAGCGAGAAATATGCCCCATGTACAGAACTTTTATTTTTGTAAAAAGTGACCAGATAACAATGATAGTTTTTTCAGTTATTATGTTTCAGCAGCTGTCATAGTTACCAATGACGTCCACCCGTCAAAATATTCAAAAGGATTTGCCATTCCATCAGGTGTTATTTGACGTTTCCCGAATGTGTGAAAACTATTAAAAAATATTATCGAAATTCCGGCTCAGTTGTAAATACGCAACGTGAATATCGTCGTGAGGTCGGTCCTCATCATGGTTTCAGTGCGCAGCATGAGTACACTTTTGTGAACCTTAAACCATCAACCAGGCAGAGATCGGTGCGAAGTGAAGAAAACATAGCCGCCGTAGCTGCCAGTATCGCAGAAGTCCCAGAAATGTCGATTCGGCACCGATCAGCTGAATTGGGTATCGCCAGGTTTATTTTGCAGTTAGATTTGGGCCTACATCCTTATAGTATTGTGCTGACGCAAGAATTGAAGCCGAACTACCATAGACAATGGCGTGAGTTCGCTAATTGGTCGCTGGAAATGTTGGCCGGAGATCCGGATTTTGGCCAAAAAAAATCATCTTCTCGGCTGTCCACAAAGATTGACTGCGGCATCATCGGATCTTATTTCTTTCGAAATGAGGAAGAAGACATACCGTCAATGGTTCTCGGAATAGAGCGATGTTAACCGACTTTCTGTAGCCAGAGCTCGACAACATCGATATATCCGAGCTGTGGTTCCAACAAAACAGCGATACATGCCATACAAGCAACGTAACGCTCGAAGTGGTGAATGAGAAATTTGGAGACTAGGTTATCTCACGGCGAGCGTTCATCAATTGGCCGTCGCAATCATGTGACTTGACATCCCTCGATTATTTTCTCTGAGGCTACATCAAGTCCTTAGTCTACGCTAACAAGCCAACCACTTTGGACGAGCTCAAGACCAACATTCGAGACGCTATTCCCGGAATAACGCCGAGTCAAAAATTGGACCGACCGCTTGAAGCACTGCCAACGAAGCCGAGGAGGCCATTTAAATGATGTGCTATTTCATGCATAATGACATGAATGTAGCTTCAAAATAAATCCAGAATCAATTTGAAATCTCAAACGACTTTTGTTTTATTTAAATTTTTTTTTTCCTATCGTTCTTATCTGGTCACGCTATAGTAAGGTGTAAACATTTTAATGCTTTGAGTGGTAGTTAAATGATCCATATTGTAAAACGTCAAAGCAAGAACCAACTACCTGTCACTAGAGATGACAGATGGATTTGACAGATGCCATGTGGCGAAATGAGTAACCCTTTAATAAAGGGTGGTTAAGTTTTAAGGGCCGATGTTGATTTTGAATAAAACACAAATTATTTAGGAAATTCCTGTCATTTCTTTTTATTATGATAATATTGGTATGGTTCAATTATGTATGGAACAAAATATCGGCCAAATGGCCGCCGCGACCTCGGCGGCACACCTCCATCCGATGGTCCAAATTTTCGATGACTCTGAGGTTCTATGCCGTTAATGTGCCGAATTATCTCATCCTTTAGCTCTTGAATTGTTGCTGGCTTATCGACGTACACCTTTTCTTTCAAATAACCCTAAAGAAAGAAGTCCAACGGTGTCAAATCACATGATCTTGGCGGCCAATTGACATCGCCACCGCGTCAGATAACACGGCCATTGAATTTGTCGCGCAAAAGGGCCATTGTTTTGTTAGCTGTGTGGCAAGTGGCACCATCCTGTTGAAACCATATATCGTCCACATCCATATCTTCCAATTCGGGCCATAAAAAGTTCGTTATCATCTCACGATAGCGAACACCATTCACAGTAACTGCCTGACCGGCCTCATTTTGGAAAAAATACGGCCCGATGATGCCGCCAGCCCATAAACCGCACCAAACAGTCACTCTTTGTGGGTGCATTGGTTTTTCGACAATCACTCTTGGATTATCATTCACCTAAATGCGGCAATTCTGCTTATTGACGAATCCACTGAGATGAAAATGTGCCTCATCACTGAAGATGATTTTCTTCGAAAATTGATCATCCACTGTTGCCATTCCTTGCCACCATTGTGACCATTGACGACGCTTGAAATGGTCAAGAGGCTTTAGTTCTTGAGTCAATTGCACCTTGTAAGCACGTAAATGCAAGTCTTTATGCATAATGTTCATCAACGACGAGCGTGAGAGGTGCAATTGTTGGGCACGACGACGAGTTGAGGTGGACGGCTCTTCAGCCACACTATCGCGAACAGCAGCAATATTTTCTGCAGTACGAGCTGTACGAGCATGCACTGGTGTTTTCACATCTCCTACAGACCCGGTTTGTACAAATTTTTGCACGATTTTTCCGATTGTACGCACATTTGGACTATTAAATTGACCGAAAGAATCACGAAATGCACGAAATGCATTTTGATTTGAACGCCCATTTTCATAATAAGCCTGAATAACTTTAACGCGTTGCTCGATTGTGTATCTGTCCATGGTTCAAATTGAGTTAGTCTGAAATTAAGAAATGTCAAATGAAATGCAGAAAAAAACTTGACGTTTAGGTGTGGTTCACATTCAACATCGGCCCTTAAAATTTAACCACCCTTTATAAATAATCGTGAACAATTAACACATTTGGAAGTAATCGCTAAGTCAAATCTATCTCAATCAATTTCGTCTTGTCGTTATATTACTCGTAAGTGATTTCTAATAGAATGAAGACTATTTGTTGACTTGATGTAACAGCTTTCAGCTTATCATGAAATCTTCAAGTTAATATAGTCAGTAGCTGCCATTCAATAGTGAATGTGTTTTCTATGCTTCTTTTCATTCGCTCCAGTACTAATTTGAGTAATGTCTTAGCACACATACATGTAACTCCACATTGACTACTCGTCATGCGGATTTACTATTCTTTCCTTCTTCGTTATGTTGATTTTGTGCAAATATACTTTTACTACAGATAAAGGATTGATTCACCGCAATTAACTTCTGAATTTCAATCCGATAATTTTTAGTACCCACTCTTGGAAACGGATATCACTCACAATCGATTGTTTAAAAATGAAGGCAATCAAATAAATTTATTTTTCTATGTATTTTGACAAAGGACAACAGCTGAAATAAATGACCCACCCGGGACAACGGGAGAATAAAAGTCTCAAGTGGTTGAAGGTTTCCGATGATGAAAAATGAAAATAACAAAACTTTGCAGTTTGCTTTGTTTTTTTTTTTTTTCATTTTCCACAAAAAAGAAAAAAAGTTTTCTCTTATTACTGTGAATTTAAAACTGCCTTCCACGCTCCTTCTGTGTATTGTGTTTTAGTGGAAAAGTTCAACCCATGGATAGATTGGCACACTTCCAATGTTTTGTGCGAATTTGGATTGAATCGTAAGAAAAGGTACGAGTAATTCATTCCCTTTTCAATACAACACTGTCGACAGAGGTCTCTGTAAATTATTGATAAGAAGTGAATGTTGAAGGATTTTAGGATTTAACATTCGAATTGCTGAGATTGGAAGTGTCTTAAGAAGTTAAAGTGTTAATAATTCAAGAAGCTTTAATTGATGAAAGAGGTATTGGACGTGAAGAAGAGCGTGAGGATGGGCCCGAAGTGGATAAGGTTGAGGATGATTTTTCTGTAATTGTATTTCCTTTACAAAAACAAACCTAATTATATTGAACTGCGCAGTCAATCTGCCATATTAATTAATTAATTCCAGCACCAAATATGTACATAAATGGCCAAATCCACCACATACAGCATTTCTACCTCAAACCACTCTTTGCAAATTTATAAATCTGCAATGTACCTATTAATTGGAATTACTCATGCAAAATGCCATTTGAAGGACTCAAAACTGCCCGTTGCCAATCTGTAATTAATTTCTAGCTTCACCGAGTGGACAGAACGCATTGCAATTAAAAATCCCAATCATCATCATCAATACTATGAATTGTCAATTGTCGGTTTGCCTAATTCCACTATTGATTGGTTCAAAATACTCTATTTGCTGGTGTGTGCGTGCGTGTCGGTTATAATGAATTATCCTGAGGCCATGAACACTATTGACTTAACAAGCAATTTTATTTTGTATTGAATTCATGATTTGACGTTTTATTCAATCGAAAAGCAGCAGGAAATGTCGGATAATTTTGATTTGGAAACTCCCAAATGACGTTCGATATTATGTGAACGGACCGAATTAGCAGGTTCTGTACGCGTGTTTCTATGGTATTATTAGAAAATAATTAGTTTTTCTGACGTCCGTCGGATTTCACTTGGTATGCTGATGGAAGGGTCTTCCCTATGCATAGCCAAGCATAACCTTGTTCGACGGGCGGCGTTGACATAGCATAAAATCGATGAAGATGGATATTTTAAGGTAATTGAAAGCACTTTTGTAAGGAAAACCGCAGGCACTTGTTATAAAAATTACATTTGCGAAATGAAGTCCATGCTGTTAGTGGTATTAACTGTGAACTGTATAGATATACAGTACTCTCAGACTAGCTGCTGTCATCGGCATTATTCGCGTGGATTTTGCTATTAAAAAAAGTGCTTTAGAGCAAAGTGTAATCTAGAGAATTGAGTTGGTATCTAAAGTTCGAAAATTATGAAGCTATATACTATAACCTGAGCTCAGTCGATAATAAAGTTAATTATTAAATGAACAGATAAGCAAATAAACAGATCAATACTTAATAGTTTTTCCAAATATAATATCATATTCCTGCAATGTAAAATGTGTGGTAACAATCCTTTGTACAAATTTTTTATACGAAGCCTATCTATCTAATAGATTTTTAAGAATATTTTTGAATCTAAAGAACTGAGCTGTATGAAAGTACTCGTATATATGTATATTTATATTCAAAAAAAGGATTACGGCCTTTAAAATTGTACCCAATTCGACTCATTTGGGAGAACAATCTAAATAGTGCCACTTTCTAAGGCGGAGACATATCTACCTATACATGTGTGCAATTTGTCAAAATCTATTGAGGCGTTTAAAATCTGTGATGGGACATACATTTAGACAAGAACATTTTCAACAGACTTATTTTTATGATGATAGCAAATTTTAATTTGATACACGCCAATTATATTTCTAATGCTCAGAAAGTACCGAATATATCAAAATAAGTAGCACACTGATAAGTACCTAACCCCATAGGGGCGACTTCTATATACCCAGGTGGTAGACATGGACACACTCCCTCGTCACCCGATGAGACGCCACTTACTATAGTCTCCGTGAAGTAGTCATGATTACTTTTCCGAGCTTGGCAGATAGGCCAGTTTAACAGGCATCTCGGGCCACCTTTTCTAAACAGAAACACGCAGTTTGGACAAAATCGAAAATCCAGGATTAAATATAAAATTAAACATATTCGGCGAAAACAATTCATCCGTGATGAATTGTGTTATACTCTATCCATTTCTATCAAAGCATTTATTTATTTTTTACTAGCGGGTACCAGGCATGCGTTGCTGCGCCTAACAAAAAGACGTACATATTTTGTATGGCAAACTGAGGGACCGATTTTAACCAAACTTCACAGAAACACTCTCGGACCGTGGTTTCGGAGTCCATAACATACATACAAACATAGGTTCGTAGGTACGAGGGTGGGTCAATAAGTCTCTGAAAATTAACACAAATTGTGTCGTCACCTTAAATTTATTTTTTTTTTCGTCAAGAATCATCTTTCAAAAGAGCGCACCCAAATTTTCAGACAGATCTGTCAAATAGTTTTGTTGTGGCAGCCATTTTATATAGACGCCTACTAGCATTTTCGTTAAAATGGAAAAAAGTGAATTTCGAGTTCTCATTAAACACTATTTTTTGCGAGATAAAGCTATCACGCAAACCAAACAAAAGCTTGACAAATATTATGGGGACTCTTCACTATCGATTGGAACTATTAGGTTTACTCAATTTCGGTGCGGTCCTTCAAGCACAAGTCATACCGAACATTCTGGTCGGCCAATTGAGGTCACCACGCCAGAAATGGTCGACAAAATCCATGGTTTGATAATGGACGATCGGCGAGTGAAAGTGCGCGAGCTTGAAGAGGCCACAGGCTTATCACATGGCTCAGTGTTTCGATTTTACATAAATATACCAGAAACCAAGGAACAGTCAAAACAATGGACTTCTCCTGGTGAATCGAAGCGGGTTTGTCAGCAAACAAGGTCATGGCGACAGTTTTTTGGGATGCGCGCGGTGTTATTCACATCGATTAACTTGAAAAGGGTAAAACGATCACCGGCGCATATTACGCAGAGCTGCTGGATCGATTCCAAGCCGATTTGAAGCAAAAACGGCCTCATTTGGCGAAGAAAAAAGTTCTTTTTCACCAGGACAACGCACCGGCGCACAAGTCCGCAGTCGCAATGGCAAAATTGCATGAGTTAGGCTACGAACTCCTCCCTCATCCAGCATATTCCCCAGATTTATCCCCCTGCGACCATTTCTTGTTTCCAAACATGAAGAAATGGCTCGGAGGTAAGAGATTTGGGTCGAATGAAGAGGTCATCGCGGAAAAAACGCTTATTTTGAGGGGCTCGAGAAATCGTATTATTTGGAGGGCACCAAAAAATTGGAGAAACGTTGGATGAAGTGTATAGAGCTAAAAGGAGACTATGTTGAAAAATAAAAGGTTTTTGTACCGAAAAGAGTGTTCCTTATTTCATTTTTCAGGGACTTATTGACCCACCCTCGTACATTGAGTTTTATATACATATATAGATTAGATCATGTTTTCCTCGCTTATTTAAAAATCAGATCAGTTTATCGGTTAAACTGTCAAACTTTCTAAAAATTTCTAAAATAAATATAAATTGCCGCATGTATGAAAGATGAGAACGGCTCGACCGATTTGGCTGATTGCTGTCTTGAACAATTTGGCCAATTGATTGTGTTCATGTAAGAGTTGTTGCAGTTGCGCAATAATATCTCACTTTACCGCATGACTAATGGCACAACGCTGATTGATTTCATCATCAGAATTTCCAAGGAAATAAATCTGAAGAAATTTGTGATTAGCATTCACTGGCGACAAGAATGCTCCTGTACGATGATGAATTTATCTTTAAATCTGTAAAATTGAAGATAAATTCTTGATTTATGAGCTTCGGTTAAACGTTGTGAATCGTTGCGAATCGATGCCGACGTAGTTATAATTACAGTAGCCAACCACGAAAGCACTCAGATAGTTCAAGGTGACGCAAAAGTCGTCACCCTATCGGAAGATGCTCTCATTTTGGCGTCTTATGTTTTTTTGTTTTTTTTAACGTAGGTAATTTCTTTAGCCATTCCCAATTTGGATTCAGAAAAGAAAGATTCCGCGGGTTTGTTTATGATTGGTTTGCGTTTTATTCAAAAGACCGCAAACAAAAAGTTAAGGTTCAGGATAATTTAAGTTCGGAAAAAAGTATATTACATAGGCCTTCCTAGAGGTTCCCTTTTGGGCTCGATCCCGTTCTTAATTTTTATGAATTCACTTTTCATTCAACGTTTTAAAGACAAAATAAAAGCCTTTGCTGATGGCTCTGCTTTATCCTTCGCTGTCAATAATGACTTAGAAATTCTGAGCAAATGGTTTGTTTTGAAATAAACTAATTATAAGTGCAAAACGAAATACGGATGGAAAATAGCTATCATGAGCTTCATTTTTGTAAATTATTAAACATTTGGATTCCCTAGGATGTAAACGAAGGATGGATAGGAGAGGAGATCCTCATTGAGCCTAATGATCGCATCCTCTGTCAGTCCTAGTTTGCTCCTCTAATACAGTCGCACATCGCTTGCATACAAATGGACTGAATGATTGACTGTTAATGTTTAATAATTAATTAATTAAAAATTAATAGTAAATAGGAGAGGACCCAAAATGGACCCTTGAGGTACGCCTGAAGAAATTGCACAAAAACTGGATATTTTCCAATTCACAACAACTGCTCGTTTTCTACCAGATAGATTATTAATAGTTTGGTAGACGACAGGCAAGCTGCAAGTAATTCAGTCCGAATGTACATATATACCTCACGAGATGTAACATTATTTTTTTTCAATGTTGCGAACTATGTAATAAAGTTATACTATCTGTGGACAGAGTATAATAAGTTTGCCTGTCCTTTTTTATACATTGCAATGCTGAATCGCAACATATTTACTCCGGACATAAAAATGATAAATGTCTCGATATTCAAACAGGTTTGTCCAATGTGAACGCAATTTTACCGATTAACTTAATAGTAAATATTAATTAAGGAACTTTTAAAGTGCATGATATAAATCATTGAATTACGTTATCTTAAAGCTGAAAAATAAACATAACAAATTGCCAACAATGCTACATCAGTGGATAGATTTTTGTAATTGGTGAGAATTAGATACAACTTCTTTTTCTTTTAAGCAGACAATTTATTCTCGTGAAGCTTTTACTAACATTGAAAATTAAAGTTGTACGCTCTAATGATGTGTTATTGAATACTCGTTCAATGTCTAGAAATTCGACAATTAATTAGATTATACGAACGCTAAAGGACATTTCACTTTTCATGAGAATTCTGGATCCACGGTGTTCAATGTGAGTCTTTTATTTCCAATCGGCCTTTTGCAGGTAGCATTTGTTTTAAATAGAATCTTGAGTATCATTTGTCCCATTTGAATGTCATTACCAATTGGCAAAGTCGTATTTCTAAGTTTTCGATTCTGATATCGTGAACACAATAATTGACGTCATTGAATGACAAATTTAAACTAAGCAAATATTTATAAAATGTCAGTACGTGGGCTTTAAAGTACAATTTACTGAAAGAGTACGCAAAACCATAGTTGGAACTTGAATAAATCCCACTCTCTTACTACCACCAAATGTAAATAAAAATGTCACTTACTTGACGATTACATTTCAAAATCAATTATTAACTTGTTCATTCTTTTAAAAGATTTATGAAACCACTGTGAATCGTATTTAAAACCGTTTAGTGGTTGACAGAAATTCAAAAGCTCTCAAAATATGACCACATTAAATGCCAAAGTGACAGCATCAGGGCAGAGAGAACGAGTACTTGCTGCAGGATTCAACGGTTCACAAAACTAAACCGGAAAAAAAAACACAGACCATCAGATATTTTAATCATATTCTAGTCGCATCCTTTTCATTTCCTGCTATGCAGACACAAATTTGAATCCGCGTGTTGTTTTATGAATCCTCGTTCGTATTTCAAATGAATTGAATATTCAACCCACATCCGGCTGAATCGACAATGAATGGACTACCACCAAAGGATTGTGTTTCAACTATAGGTAGATGCTTTTTTCGAGTTCTTTAATTGCATTTACGCGTAAATCAAATTGTGTGTCCAATTAAAAGTCTATCATCAATTGTAATTGAAAATCTATCATAGATTAGTATAAATATCAGATCTGACCATGAATTGAAACTGCAATAAATTTGGAGTTCCTTATAGTTCCGAAAGATAAATCAATAAAACTTTCTCAGATAAATGAAACAGCTCTGGGTTCTTGCAGTTCAAAGATACCATAAGTTCTTTGCCTTTTTTAATTGGTATTTTTATCTAGTAGTTGAGCTGTGCATACTTTATCCTTGGCGTTGATTTCGTTTATTTTCCTTTGTGTCCTTTAGTTAAAAGCGAGATGAAAAAAAATCCGCCAAGGCATTTTATGGGTTCATTGAAGTACAGATTTAATTAAAGCAAAAAAGTTGCTTCCAATTAGCGCAGCTTATGACTGATTAAGTCGGAAAAAAATTGCAATCAATATCATAACAGAGCCTGATCTTGAACTTAATGTAGAGAATGAATTGAAACAAAACCCTTGAGCATAGTGGATAGATATTTAAGATATATTCATATTCTAGTTTTATATTGAAATCTTAGCAATTATACATGGATAATTTATTATTTTTTGGATTTAAAATGAAAATAGTGTACTTTTATGAAACATCCCATTTCTCATTTCCCATCCGCGAAATGAATTTGAAAGGACAGTTTGACGAAGTTATGATATCATCTAAAGAACACAAATTCAGTTCAAATTTTGAATAATGACGAATCAAGACTTAACGTATCCTTCGCTGTCTCGTCTACTTACAGTATAATCCCTGCATGGTACGTTTCCAAAGAGACCAGCTAACCAATGTCACATCAGGCTGAACCTTTAAAAGAAATAAAAATATCATTGACTAGAATCTCCGCTTTTGCGAAATCTAAGGTTCATTTTTGCAGTGAACTTTCCTAGTTCGAAAATTGTTGGACAAATCCAAAATTATTGCTCACCAAATCAAAACTCTTCCTTAAGAAAAATAATGAAGGGTTCTTTGCAGAAAAAGTGATAATGCTGTGTCATACATTTCGATTGTCTAGAAGTATGTCCATCTTCTGTTATAATTTATGCTATGGAAGATTGCCCTTAAGGTGGTGGTCTATTCGTTATATTTCCGAAGTACTTATTAGTTATTAGAAAAAAGAGTGTGGCCGTGCTTGTCACGCTGTTGGTTCACGGTTCAAATCCTAATGTCAAGAATCATCTATTTATTTCGCCTGAAATAAATAAAAAAGTCGATCAATTGCGAAAGCTAAGTCAACTCTACTGCGAAGGCATAACACTGGCAGTAGAGTGGTCTTATGGCTGGGAAAATGCATCTTGATCGTGATGATGACATCAGGAGGATAGAAAAAAAATACTGTGAATCATGAGCAACGACAAAAGCAAAACAAAGAAGCTTCCCAGTTATCTGGACGCTACCCTTGGAGCTTACAGGAACTTAATATCATCTGAGTTTCAAACCACTACACTAAATCTTTCTTTCTCTCTCTCTCGCTCTCCTTCACAAACGCCCGTGCTTGAAGGAGAGAGAGATGTGCAAAAGTCATCACCCTACCGGAAGATGCTCCCATTTTTGCAAAATACCCTCTTATGTAATCGTGACTTGGATATTTGTGAAGTAAATAGAACTGAAATACACGTAAATATACCATGGATTGCCATACTCTTCAAAAACGCGGAATAATTGTGTCAATGTTTTTGACAAATAATCTATCGGTGGTTTTGGCCCAAGGTGAATTTCGTGGTCGATTCCCTTATCATGTGGCACCACCTGGGAAAATACTGTGACATTTAGCCTCTAGCCTTGAAGAGACTGGCTCAACACAAGTCAGTAACAGACATGACCGTCCCTGTAACAGTCATTCGGTCCAGAATATTGCTGCTGTACAAAGATCCCTCCAACATCAACCGGACGACGGGCCATGCAAATGGGCATCAATAGACGGTTTTGGTAAAAGACTTCAATATGTACCCATACGAAGTGCAAATAGTCCATCAGCTATTGGCAGTAGACCGCCAATCGCGTGTAAATTACAGCCAAGCATTCCTCCATCTTCCCTTCCGCCTAATCTCTCGTTTTGATGATTTATACAGGCCTACAAGATCGACCGATTTGGGGTTTTTTGAAATCACGGGTTTATCCGAACAAGCCACAATCCTTGAAAGCCCTAAAGGAAAACATCCGACAAGAAGTGGAGAATTTATCACCAGAAGTTTTGAGAAAAGTCATGGAAAATGCTGTGGAACGAGCCCGAATATGCATCGACTCTGGCGGCGTTCACTTGACCGATATTATCTTTGCGAAATAATCGAACAAAATTTAATGGTCTAAATAAACATACATTTCAATGAATAGGTGGAGCGGACGGAGTATTTGCGCCTGTGGCGAAAGTCAGGCTGTGCTTAAAACCTAACTCAGCCCTTTAATCACTTCCGAAATAGGTCCAGAATGCAAAAGCTCTCTGAATTCGATGGCAAAGCTGAACTCAGTTAGTCTTGTGTGGGTCCCAGTTTAGCAAGAAATTACTGGAAATGAGATCTCCGATGACCTTACTAGACAGGATTCGGAGGAGGACTTCTCAGAATCTTTGCGTTAGTCTTTCTGCATCCTCCATCAGGGCTGCCATTGACAGTTGGATTTTTTGTGAACTTAATCATGACTCTTCGGGGTGTAGACAGACTAAGCGAATACTCCCGAACGTCTGTAAGAAATCCGCGGCATTCTTATTGTCTCTCAGTGCCCTCGGGCCATTTCACTATTTTTAAGCATCTTAATGTGCTAGACTTACGCGACAACATCATCTGCGATGTCTGTACAGAGGACAATGATACTGCGGAACACTTACTCTGCGATTGTCCTGCCTTTGTTCGTGTCAGGTGGCAGATCTTTGGAGCCGATATAGTGAGTGCTGATACCATAAGCTCTTCATCACTGAAGATTTTATTCGCTGTTCTACGAAAGATGAACAAATTTCATTAACAGGGGATTGCAATGGACCGACATCGAGTCTAAGTGTTCCAGTAGGATATTTCCTACCCCAACAAAAAAAGAGCAAATGTAACTTCATTTGCTTCTATAAACAAAACTTCAGACAAGGCATTACAAGTTTCCCTGTCGATTTCAACACTAAAATAGAAAAGGAAGACATCTTTAGAATAACCACAGCCTAGCAGATACCATTTCTAGAAATAGACCTTGCCTAATCAATCTTACTACTGCCCGGATTATAGTAGTATGTAGCACGATGGCTGCAATAGCAACACTACCAGAGCAATTACCGATCGGGAGTCCCTAAAACTCTTCAAAATTTCAATGACAACAACAGCAAGCGAGGAAGATTTGTGGTAAACTGTAAGCTATTGCAGCAATTTGAATATTAGGAAACCTTAAGTGTCCGGTATCTGGGGCTTTAATAACTATTCAAGACACTAAAGAAGAAGAGTGCAAAACAAATGCATTCTACAAGCCGATGATATCAGTATATGTAGAGACATACTTATGTGCATCTAATTCCCTCAACTCACTCCATTCTCAGCCAACCATATCTAACGCCGCCTGTTACATAAAATACCATCCATTATTACTCACATAAAACAAGAAAAACTAAAGTCTCAAGAGCGACGTATTACTTCACTGAAAGAGATGTGTATTGAAATTTGATCCCTTACATGCACCCACTGGCCGGGTGCCAAACGGTAGCCCTACACATACTAAGCCAATCGTCTGGGCAACTTAATCCCTTGCGTAATAAACTGCCGCATGTGTCGCATTATAACGCATTATTTGCGTATCTCAACGTATGCCCTCGATGACCAGAAAGGGAACCTCTTACACAAACAGAACGAGACCAAGTGAATGTCATCTGGGTTATCACTTTACAAAACTGGGGCTGGGCTCACTCAACCCCCCAGGTGACCATCAAAGAAATTGAAAGTGAAACCCAAGTAGTGGGGGCGAATCATATAAATTCCGTGTCTTGGTCCGGATACAGCATCAAAGTGCAAACAGCAATCATTGTAGAGTGAAGTGCAGTGAGACAAAAACAAAAAAAAAGGAACTATCCTGTCACTAGTGTTCTGAGTGTTTTATTTTATTTGGTTTGAAGTTTGTTTTTCCAGTGTGTTAAGAGCCCCCTATCTGTGTTTTCTTAAAGCGGATATACAAATACAAAAAAGGATTACGCAAAATGTCAAGGGTATGTGTGAAGATATTCTAGGATATGCTCTTATCTGGGGTTACCTACAAACTCCAACGGAGATGTCTAGTGTTCTAATAAAGTTCTATGTCTCTCTTGTACATGCATAACTTGTGCTTTTATTGAAAAGGAAAAGAAAAATGGGTTAACCCCATTCTACCTGCATTCGAAAAGGAACTCAAGTCCTTTCTGCCTTCGTCCGGAATGTAATTTGTAAAAGTTTTCCCAACATCTGAAATACCAAAACGATTTTCGATAGCACAGATAGGACATACGTAAAACGAAGATGAACGAAAATTCCTTCCATCAGATTAATTGATCTGGATGTACCTACATATTATGCTCCTTTAAATCCTTGAAGAAACTTTTGAATGACATCCTCTCCGCAAATGAAAAAGTGAATTTATCTTTTGCATGGAGTTTAAAAGTTTATGTCGATGTAGCAAACTACCAGAGAGTTGAAAAATTTATTGGACTTCCAGATTTGTGAAAGTACATATAACATAACAAATTAACCCTAAATTGGTAGGAGGAGCTATTATAAGTGCCTTAGAAATTCTCGAATAATTATGCATTTTGATAATAGAAATCATTTCAAGGACACTACTTAAAAAAAAATTTGGAAAACGATTTCGAATGCTATCCACAAAGTAGTTCTATTAATTTTGTTTTAATAAATTGGTATAACTCTTCTCAGTTTTATTGAAACTGTTTATGTATTTAATTTGTTATTCAAGAGTGAGTCTAACCTAAAAATGCCAGAAAAAACTTCGCTTGACGGCCTCTTTTTGTAATTTAAGTGCATATTTGTGCTTAGTTTTTTTGCTTACACTTTGCTGCTACAAATCCTTAAATATCCGCTTTTACAATGGAAGAGTCCTTAAATATATTTTGTATTGTTTGGCCATTAGCAACGTGAAGATTTGATTTCTTCAAGGCTTGAAGAAAAGTGCATACAATCCCAAAATACGATAGTAGGTTAGGTTAGGTAACTGGGTGCTCTTGTTGACAGGGTTGTCAACAGCTCACTTAGATCACGAAGAGTCCATTGTGCCCAATATTTAGAACCCCGGGAACTTAAAAATTTCAACCTTCGACCACTAAACCACCCAGATAAATGTACGAATCTCAGGGGTTTTCTTAGCTCAATGCTACCTAGCTCATCAAGCTATGAAAGAAGTATCTGCCAAAAGCAAGTCTTCTTTTGCTGGCCAGAGCTGGACAGTAACACAGGAAATGGATTATATTTCCTCTACATCCCTGCAACGACAGTAATCGTTATGAGGTTACCCTAGCTGTGCTGCGTGATTACCTATCACACAGTGTTCTGTCACTACACCAACAGCTATGCGGATATCCCTTCGAATTGGTTCTATAAGATTGATAGATCTCTTTTTGTCGTAGACTGGCCATAATGATTTGGCTGTAGCGCATGTATCTAATCGACACAAACACGCTAGTAGCTTGCTTGAATTTTTAGTCGCTTCTGTGCAGACCAAGTAAGATTTCAGGATCCCAAACTAATGAGTCTCTCAATCTATTTCATCTATAGCTGCCTCTGTGTAAGCTATAACTGAAAGTGGTCTTTTCGTTTTCCACAAATTAAGCACTGCATAACACTAACCATTTATTTGTCTAGCTTCTAAGTTAGACGGTTCTTCTCTATTTTTAGAAAAACTTCGACCTTCTGTATTCCCTATAACCTAGCCCAAAAGGCTGAAAAC
Source organism: Pocota personata (assembly GCA_963082735.1). Taxonomy (NCBI): domain Eukaryota; kingdom Metazoa; phylum Arthropoda; class Insecta; order Diptera; family Syrphidae; genus Pocota; species Pocota personata. The sequence continues at coordinate 116,902,132 of OY720432.1, forward strand.
AACTTTCTTTAGATTAATATCAAAAATTTAAAGAGTTTCGTGTTGCATTTTGACTTTTGATATGAAATAGTAGATTTCAAAAATTACTGAAAATGTTTTCTATGTTTTTTAAAGAATTTTTCTTAACTGATAGCTTTTTAAAAAATGTTTGCCCTACCATTAGAAGATATTTTGAATACCACAGCTTAAGAACCATTAATCTGAACATGATACTTGATACTTGCGAGGTCGTGGCATACCAACTTTAGATGGTCCAACTTAAAAATCACCGAAATCAGCAAGACTCAATCTTTTAAAAACGTATACTCGAACGTGCTTGCAGTACTTAGCACGAGGAAACGAATCATATCTAAAAAAAAAAAGAAAAAGACACACCTATAGCCCCAATGGTACATGGACACTCCTACGTGTCTTCGAGATATTTTTCGACTCCATCTATTTTTCATATCTAACTACAAAAACTTCTTTTAGTCCTTCCAATTCCAAATGAGAGTGTTGCTCTCCTCTTCTGTCTTGTATTACTAATCGCCTTCATAATTTATCTTAAGAAGTCACAAAGTTTCCCTGAATGTCTATACTTCAACATTGGAACACTGAGCTTAAGAAGCTTTCAAAGCCAGTTATATGAGCAAGTCGCCAGATATCAATCACCTGACTCAGACACTAGTCTTTGACAGAACAACCTTCTATTTCCGACAGAAATGTCTATAAAACCCAACAAGAAAATAGTAAAAAAAAAAAAGAGCTGGTTTTTCGCAATTACGGATCCAAGATGAACTTTGATGCAAGAAATTGCGCCTTTTTCGAAGCCCTGGGAATAAACTGTTAATTTACAGTTAGTAATATTTTCAATGGTATTGTGTTTTAAAAATATGAAATTGATGAACGATGGATGTATCGTTGTTCCGATATTGTGCTTAGAGACCTCTATCTTCCATGCAGGTAAATTCTACTTTAGATACCATGAAACAAATTATTGGTATGTATGAACTGATGACTAATTGGGCAGTTGAAACCCCTACATACAGGGCTACGGCAATCGAAAGTCATTCCATAGGTATATATTTATTTCAGAAATGTAATATGCTACACTTACGATTCGTATTACGCTGCTAGTCACAGAACACGTACATACTTTCAGTTTTAGCATACGAGTATACATATGTGATCACTGGGGACCACCACCAAGAGGCTGACTAGATTACAAACATGTTTAGGCAGTCAGTAGTTTCGAGCTCAATTTATCATTTCATCTCAGAAGTGCTATTTGTATTGTCTCCTAAGCCCCCCTTATGTACACCTCAACCTAGCTTCTATTGATTTCCCCTTGCTTTGTATGCCGGTAGGCGTAAAGTGTAAATCACAGCCACAACGTGATACCTCCATAATGTCAATTTCCAAATTTTATTCTTAGGAAAACCCCTGCCGATAATTCCAGATTCATGAACTTGTCCAAGTATCTACACCAAGTAGACTTTTTATTTATGTATAATTCAATTTTCCAAGTGAAAGACAAATGATTCAAGTCAATGCTCTTGTAGAAAGAAAACTTTTTTTTTTCTTTCCGAAAGGAAAAAACCCTTCTGCCAAAATGAAATTCCTACACAAAAAAAAATGGCTGAATATTTCATAAACCCGCATGCAGATAACTTTTATTTGGATTGAGATTTCCATTTATAGACATGACGAAAATCAAGCAACAACTTTTCTTCGAGAATCAATAAGAATAAATTTTCAAGAAGGAAAGAAAAAAATTGAAACCCATCAAGTTCCCCCACATCTGTTGTGGGACAGTAAAATATTTATTAAATAATCAAAATCACACAATATATGGGGATGTGATGAGTTTTGTGACCACATATGGAGAAGCTGGGTGGAAATTTCTAAATTGACACATAAAATGGATACTAAACGGATCTTTTATGGGTCAATGATTGACTTTGATTACTTTTTAATGGGGCACGGATTGAATTGATTTATTTTTTGTTTTCTACTTTTTTGTAGATACACTCTTTTCTGTTGGTCGTCGCTTTTGGAATATCTGCAAACGCCCTTTCTCTGCAATCGTTGAGAAATCAAGCCACGGCACAGTTGGTGCAACAACAGCTTCAAGGATCCCAACAAAATGCAATCGGAACTAGAGTCACATCATCGGAGGATTATGACAACCATCCACAGTATAGTTTCTCGTATGATGTGAAAGATGCAGTGACCGGAGATAATAAGCAGCAGGAAGAGAAACGTGATGGAGATTTAGTTCAGGGTCAAGTAAGGTGTCTTTACTATATCACTATGATTTACATTAAACTGTCTCCCTTTAGTACTCTCTCGTCGAACCCGATGGCACACGGCGTATTGTGGACTACACCGCAGATTCAGTTAATGGTTTCAATGCAGTTGTATCTAAACAAGTTCCCGACGAAGTGACCCTTTCGCCCATACAAGTTGTTCAAGCCCAAGCTCAGGCTCAGATTGCTGCCGCACAAGCTCAAGCCGAGGCCCAAGCATCAGCCGCAATCGCTCAAGCTCAAGCCGAAGCTCAAGCACAGGCAAATGCCATAGCTGCTCAAGCTCAGGCCGTTGCTCAAGCACAAGCAGATGCCCAAGCACAAGCTGCCGCTCAAGCACAAGCTGAAGCTCGAGCTCAAGCTCAACAGATTATTGAACAGTTCCAGCAGCAAATGCAACAAGAAATCCAACAACAACGTATTCAACTCCAGCAGCAGTCTCAGTCTATTCAAACATCCACCCTTCAAAGCCAAGATCGTCTCTCAAACAGCCAAGCTTTACTTTTATCTCAAAGCCTCCCCCGTCAGATTCTAGGACAGACTGTTCATTCTAGTGTTGTGTCTCACCCCCCAACTATCGTTAACCGCCCACCAACTACCAATGTCTTTGCCAAGTCTTCCGATATCGCCGCTTTGGATAGGAACAACCGCCGAACAATCATCATTGAACGTATTCCTCAGCCACAGACCGTCATCAGTCAGCCAGCAAGCGCAACCATTCAAGCTCAGCTAATTCAGTCTCCATTGGTAATTACAAGACTAAGCAACGGTATTGGAACGCGAGCTGGACAGTTTTTTACACTAGATACCGGTAAAAGTATCAGTTCAACCATTAGTCTCGGTAGTTTAAACGGTAATGGAAATGGTAATGGAAACGGTGATAGAAATGGTAATGGAAATGGTAATGAAAACAGTAATGGAAATGGTAATGAAAACGCTAATGGTAATGGAAATGGTCGCAATGAAAATGGTAATGGTAATGGAAATGGAAATGGAAATGGTAATGGTAATGGAAACGGAAATAGAAATGGTAATGGCAGTTCCAGTTTGGATCTCTTGCGAGAAGATCAGAGCAGCATTGAATCCAGCCTGAATGGAAATGGCAATATTCTTCGATTGAATGGTGGAAACGGAAACGGTAATGGTAATAGTAATGGAATTTCTTCATTAAATGGAAATGGCAATGGCAATGGAAATGGATTATCTCGTAATGGCAACGGCAATACGAATGGAAATGGACGCAATGGAAAATCATCACTGCTTTCCAATCAAAATGGAAGGCTATTACATTAGGAAAATATAATCCGAAACCTGAAAGATACCATTAGACGACAGTAAACAGCATTTCTAAACCCAGGACAAATCCAATTGACACAACCGATTTATTGTTATTTATATAAACTTATTTATTATACGTACAATCAATGTTGCTACATAATACTCACAAGAGAGCACAATGGAACAAAAGAAAAAAGCTTGACGAGCGCTCATCCTTTTAGCCACATTTAAACAGCACCAGAGGAGAGTCAAAGGATTACAAAATATAAACTATTCACTATCGATGATGTTGTACAGCCATCAGAAGACAGCTCGCACCCAAAGCACCAACACTGTGTTAATTATTTTACGAATACTAAAATAAAATGTGAAATAAGACTTATAAAGAATTTTTTGTATCTTCTTTTTTTATAATACTCGAGTGTGTTCAAGTACTAATTTTTAATGATTAATATTTAGTTTTACTTTATTTCATTTCATATTATACTCATACGATGCATAAACTAATAAATTTCATTAAAGAAAATTTAACAGGTTATTTTTATATTAGCCCTTAAAAAGTTATTTAAAAAATCAATCTAGCATTGAGAGAAGCTACCACAAAAGCAGTAAGCAGTAAGCAGTTTTCTCTCAATCTCCTGGATAAACCTGTATCTGGGTTAGGCTTCTAATATTTTGTTCAATGTTTCATCACTTTGTGGCAAGATTAGGGATTATTCTTTCTGCTACTTACGCTAAAGCAACTCTGTGGAACTGTCAATCTTCCTTAAGTGAACAGAGTAATTAGCTTTACTGCAACTCACGTTCCACCTAGAATTTATCAACAGGGAGATTGCTACACTGCATTACAAATCAGATAGGCCTCATTGAAGGTTAGCTGCAACAGATAAGAATGTATTGATAGTAAGATGTGCTTAAGTGCAAACTCTAAGAGCTGTAGCAAAATTCAGATGCATACCATAAATATAAGATCGAACTACTACATTAGATTGAGCAAATCGATAACTGCACAACAACCAAGATATTTTCAAGATCCAGGTTGCAGATTGAAGATACTCGTAAAAAAGAAAATTCAACCTTCCTTTTAAAAGCGAGACGATCACAGATGCTAATAAATTTGGCTTAGTAAACTAGAAGCAACAAATCTGAGATAAAGAAAACCGATGATCGGGAGTGCGCTTAAGCATTCAACATTAACTGTGCTACACCCATTATCAATTGCCAGGTATGTATTGGCACACAGCTAATAACGTCACTCAATAATGGTGATTTAGGTATATAGACAGACAAAATATATCTGAAATAGTTTATCACCTTGCACCCCTTTGCCTGCAAAAACTACTTCATTTTATATGTTCGTCATTCTATTTCGATGTATAAATGAGAATATACAGGGGGCAATCATTTCGAAGGAAGTTTTTAAACTCATTTTCTAAACCTACTCGCAGGGTTAGAGAAAGACCTACTCGTATTTTTATGTGAAGCTCAGCCGCAAAATATTCTCTTGATCTACTCGACAGTATACAGATATGAATAGTTCACTTAATCGATGATACTGCACTAACATCCAATATCCATTCGTTGGCTCATCTATACTCGTAGATACTACTACCGCAGATGTTCTGAATGGATTATCCCTAAAAATGCGATATTCACTGTTCGGTCGTTTAAAATTTGCCTATCCTGAGAGAAGATTATATAAAAATAAAGTGCACGACTTGGTCGCACCTACTTGCTCCTATGTATATGCAAATATGTTCTTTAATTGCAAATCACTCAGATTTAAAATTTAAGCAAATTCGTTAAATTTTTTTTTTAATCGTTAAAATAAAAATAAATTATTTTTGATTTTCCAAAACTTCGTATGCCCTAATCTTGTATATGTCAAAAATGGTTCACATATTAATTTTGAACAAAATCCATAGAATCATAGGCGATGAACAGCCAATTTTCAGAAACCGATTATTAAGCAAAGAACGTATTTTTTAACGAAAGCCTGTACGCCATCTGATAGCATCCACCATAACTCAAATATCAAACTTAATCAAAATCGTTGGAGCCGTTTTCGAGTTAAGGCCTCTAGTAAAGTACGTTTTGGGGTTAGAATGAAAATTCTGATTTCAACTCGAACTATGACCCCGCTGTTCTCAGGTATGAAGTTTGAATAAAATCCGTCCAGCCTATTAGGCTGCAGTAGTGCGTACACTGAGAGGCCCACTTTATTGAGTTTCTCTATCATAGTAATGTCAAGAGGTGGCCACGGTGTAGTGGGTAGTGCGTTCGCTTGTGACCCGAACTGTGCAGGTTCGAGCCCAGACGGAGAACAACAACCACAACCACCCGAGCATAAAAGAGAAACAAACCAAAAGGAGTGTAAGTACTTCGGCATTTGGAAATTTCCTTTTTTTTAAAAAACAAAAATTACAAGTCTGATCAAAATCTTGAGATCGAAAATTTTTAGGAAACCAATACTTGCCCTGTAGGTGCAAGTAAAAATATGAAAAATAAGAAAGGGGGGTCCAACGGCGTACTCTTAAAAATAAATCGCGGTTAGACATCTAGACATCTGACTCACTGACCAACTACATTTTTATTCATACTAGTGCAAGCTGTAATGCTTCCTGGTGATTTGGAAGCATTATTGGCCATTGCACACCTGATCATCGAAAATAGAATATAAAACTTAATGGAATCAACGGAATCATTGAAATTTAAAGAGGACACAAATTTAATACTTTGTATTTGGTAAACTAAGGGTCAGTTGTTGCAAATTCATAACTACATGTACTCGAATCATATCTATAGATAAATCAACAGAAAGGTCACCCAAAAATTGCAATTCCTTGTAGAAATATGCTATTTTCCGCTTTTGTTGTATTTATTTTAGCAATAAATGCCGGATATAAAAAGGATAAACTTCTATCTTTCAACGGACAATCGATATCCGACAAACTCAATAAAAACGTTTTCACCTTTTATTCGTTATCGACGTCGGATATATGACTCTCGGATAAAGAGCTTTGCCACAACTTAAAAATCAACGAACAAGTTTTGATTAGATTTGTTTTTTTTTTGGAAAGGATATGACTGATTGAGTGCTAAGCAATTTTGATGAAATTTATTTGCAACGTTGGCATTGTTTCATCTGAAATGCATGAGAATTAGATGAACTGATGTTAAACTATGATTGGTGAGGTTTCAAAAAGATTCAATAGAAGAACCATTAAAAAACTATTTTGAGTGCATCTTACCAAAATGGTTTAAAACGGAATACTGGTGCCTGTTTGTCCATCTACACTTGTGTTGGTCACGAGCATCTAACTTTTGAATAGTATAAATTGAAATTTTGCACAAAAATAGTACTCGTATATAGAGAACTGAAAATAACAAAGTGAAAAAACTATTAAAAATATTTATTTGGGAGGTATTTGGGGGGCGTAATTAAAAGTTCTAAGGAAGTATAAAAATAAGTTTGTTTGATTAAGTTTATTCAACAAAATAGACCCTAAAAATATGGCCCTCTCTGTCCCGAAACTATTAATGTGGAAATCTGAAAAAATTGGAAATATTTAGAGTCGTGAAGAGAAAATTGTAATAAATCATCTGGCACAAGTAGATTTTGGTAAAATTGGAATGCATGGGGTGAAAGTCACCCCACCAATCTTACTTCTTCCTCATCCGATTCTAATAATTACACGTTTGATTTAACTCAAAACACAAAATGTATCCAAATCGGCTACGTAGTTCTTTCGTTAGACATATCAGAAAAATGGCTGGAATATGATCAAAACCCACCATATCTAGCCCCCACCTCATTCATCTATTCATACGTTCTTGAGTTAGTCGGCTAGCAACGAAGATTAACATATTGTTGGTCTCTTCTAAAAATCGGATGGGGTGCTGGAAGTCGTGATTATCAAGGAACATCCCATTTTTCTGTTTAGTCTAATGAATATATATCCGACATCGGATTTAAAATGCCAGATATGTGTGAAACTTAGCTAACTACTTATGAAGCAACCGGTCCTGATATAATACTGATTGCTGCGATGAAATTCGGAAGTTTTGTTAGTTCCCGAGGGCGACAATGGAGGAAAAGTGCATTATTTTGATTCTATGGGAGAAAAAAATAACTGTCGAGACGTCGTTCTCGTCATTTACAGTTTCTTTTTTCGAGGCGGGTACACCCTACTAGAGCACTCAGACTCAAAAATAGGAGCATTGTACAACCAGGCAGAGAACCCCATTTTAATGTGTTTTTTTCGTCTTTTGTAAAGAGATGAGTAGACGCTTCAGTGATGAAGAGCTTAGGTCATCAACACTCAAAACATCAGCACGGAAGATCTGCCACCTGATCCGACCAAAGGTAGGACAATCACATGGTAAGTGTTCTGCAATGCTCTCTCTACAGGAGTCGCAGACCGGGGTAACCCTCAAACCTAGCAAAAGTGTTTGTTCGTCTGCAATTTGTTCTGCTAAGAGATATCAAGAAAGCCGCAGATTTCTTACAGACGACGGGGATCATTGGTTTTGTCTGCCTGAATCCTGGAGAGACATGCCACATTCGAATGTGTTCATTGAAAACCCAATCGTCAATGGAAGCCCAAACCCAAAGTGCGTTAAGGTCCAGAGAAATTTTCTTCTGAGCCTTGTCTAGCAAGCTCGTCAGAGATCTCATTGAGTTCAGCTTTCGGACCGAATTCAAGGATGCTTGCATTTTCGAACTATTCTAGAAGTGGTCAAAGGATCAAGCAAGGCCTTAAGCGCAGCCTGGCTATCACTACAGATGCAGATACTACACTCCTTCCATCGTTTCGTCATTTAAAGTACTTTTCGATTCTATAACCTGTGATTATTGGTGAAAGATGCAAAGATGAAAAAAAGAGTAAAAAGCGCGTACGAGTTTTAAGTTTAATGAATTTTATACTCAATTTTACATCAACGTTAAGGTATGGTCTATTAACCGAATATAAAATCCATATAAATACCTAATGCGAAATGTAATTGTGCCATTTTTTTGTCGGGTCATGAAACGTTACACTAGAGCACTCAGATGCAATTGATCTATTGTACTTTGTACATTGTGCCATATGAAATCGAGACCCTCAAGTTTGCCCCACATCTACGGCATGTTAACTGATGGGAATGAAGGTTAAGTTAGGTTAGGTTGAGGTGGCGGTCAGCTAAGAAAGCCAACACGCTTAGAGCAGTAATAGGTCCATTGCGATACCACATGAGCTTGGGAACTGGTCTAGACTACTCATTGAACCATTTGGAGCTTCTGATGGAGCGTAGAAGGTCCCTAAAGTCCATTTTATTCAGATCGTTTAGGTCGTTGAAACAGAGAGCTCCTAAGTGGAGTTTCTTGACAGCCAGGCAGCGATAAGAGCGATTTCCGCCACACAAATAAAATCGAAGCTTGTGCATTGCTGTCGCGAAAAGCTAGGGGTTCTTGGTACGCAACACAATGTAAAGCTCTGCTGGGTACCCGGACATAATGGCATTTCAGGAAATGAGAAGGCTGACGAGCTGGCAAGGGAGGGTTCAGCTCTAAATCCTGAACGAGCTGACTCGTCAATTAAGACACCACCCTGCAACCTGTACCTAGAAGTTAGAAATAAAATGATTGTCATAGCAAATAGCAGATGGATATCACTAGAATCCTGTATAATAACAAGAAAACTCTGGCCGCTCTATGATAAAAATCGTACCGAGCAAATCCTACACTTCAACAGATATATCTTATCTGGTTTAGTGGGGATGATAACTGTTGCGTTATCACACAAAGAAATTGGGAATAAGCGAGGAAGATATATGTAGAGGATGTGGCAATGAGGACGTACACAAAGATATACCTCACTTCCTGTGCCATTGTCCAGGACTGTATCACCTTAGATTCAAAAAAATAGGGAAATATTTCTTCCAAGACTTAGAACTATCAAATGTATCGGTAAATAAGATTACGAAATTTATAAATGCATCGGGTTGGTTTAAGAACCCATAGAGTTCACAAGTGGGGAAGCTTCACTCCTTGAGCATCACAATGGATCTATATTGATCTAAGTGTGGCGTAGTTTGTTTCACACTCTACGTCAATCCATCAAACCTAACCTAACCTAAGTGGGGTTTCCTTCTTTGGGAGAGAGCTGTGCAGGTGCAAAAAAAGGTGAAGAATAGTCTCCTCCTCCTTCTCGTCCATACAGTTACTAGACAGTGTCCAGTAATGATACCTATAATATTCTATTGAGAGAAATCAAATTCTTAAGAGCATTTCAGATCCAACTTACTATAAGTAGTAACATATCTAAGAAATTTCTATCGTTCAAATCGGTGCGTGCTACAATCTAAATTTTGATGTTCTAAAGGGTGGTTAAATTTTAAGGGCCGATGTTGAATGTGAACCACACCTAAACGTCAAGTTTTTTTCTGCATTTCATTTGACATTTCCCAATTTCAGACTAACTCAATTTGAACCATGGAAAGATACACAATCGAGCAACGCGTTAAAGTTATTCAGGCTTATTATGAAAATGGGCGTTCAAATCAAAATGCATATCGTGCATTTCGTGATTCTTTTGGTCAATTTAATCGTCCAAATGTGCGTACAATCGAAAAAATCGTGCAAAAATTTGTGCAAACCGGGTCTGTAGGAGATGTGAAAACACCAGTGCATGCTCGTACAGCTCGTACTGCAGAAAATATTGCTGCTGTTCGCGATAGTGTGGCTGAAGAGCCGTCCACCTCGACTCGTCGTCGTGTCCAACAATTGCACCTCTCACGCTCGTCGTTGATGAACATTATGCATAAAGACTTGCATTTACGCGCTTACAAGGTGCAATTGACTCAAGAACTAAAGCCTCTTGACCATTTCAAGCGTCGTCAATGGTCACAATGGTGGCAAGGAATGGCAACAGTGGATGATCAATTTTCGAAGAAAATCATCTTCAGTGATGAGGCACATTTTCGTCTCAGTGGATTCGTCAATAAGCAGAATTGCCGCATTTAGGTGAATGATAATCCAAGAGTGATTGTCGAAAAACCAATGCACCCACAAAGAGTGACTGTTTGGTGCGGTTTATGGGCTGGCGGCATCATCGGGCCGTATTTTTTCCAAAATGAGGCCGGTCAGGCAGTTACTGTGAATGGTGTTCGCTATCGTGAGATGATAACGAACTTTTTATGGCCCGAATTGGAAGATATGGATGTGGACGATATATGGTTTCAACAGGATGGTGCCACTTGCCACACAGCTAACAAAACAATGGCCCTTTTGCGCGACAAATTCAATGGCCGTGTTATCTGACGCGGTGGCGATGTCAATTGGCCGCCAAGATCAAGTGATTTGACACCGTTGGACTTCTTTCTTTAGGGTTATTTGAAAGAAAAGGTGTACGTCGATAAGCCAGCAACAATTCAAGAGCTAAAGGATGAGATAATTCGGCACATTAACGGCATAGAACCTCAATTATGCCTCAGCGTCATCGAAAATTTGGACCATCGGATGGAGGTGTGCCGCCGAGGTCACGGCGGCCATTTGGCCGATATTTTGTTCCTTACATAATTGAACCATACCAATATTATCATAATAAAAAGAAATGACAGGAATTTCCTAAATAATTTGTGTTTTATTCAAAATCAACATCGGCCCTTAAAACTTAACCACCCTTTATAACCATGAGATAAATTAATTGTTGATACAACCAAATACAACCAACTCATGTCATCTCAAATTAAGCTATTTGCTAACCAAAATATTTAACATTGTAATCCACCATTTCTTTGACACCACTGTAAACAAATTTAATACGAGTATCAGCAAAATCGAGACTTATGTATAACCAACGCGGCGGGAATTTCCCTTTTTTGCGGAAGGAATGCTGATTTGTTATGCTCCCACAAATGGTAGAGCTATGGCAGAAAAATTTACCTGGTTTTGCCACAGAATTGTTTTCTAAATTATTAATGCGTATAAGGAATCAGCGCAATCCATGTCTGTGGCAATCGAGGAAAGGTAAGGGAGTATGAGTACTCTTCACTGTGCTAAAGATGGACATGATTTGCATGTAAAATATCCTGATATCTTACTTTTACTGTAAGTATTAATCATACCTACGTCATTAGAGAAAAATGTTCCACATTCGCCTCGTGTTACTTACGAGTATGAGGTAATATTTTGTATTTATTTCAAACATACTTCAATGACAAGCATAATGTAATTTTATCTGAACAATTTAGTTCCTTCTTTGTGTCATTTTTTGAATTTGTCTTTGTTTTGGATTCTTTGGAACGTTCTGTACTGGCTTTGGTTTTACATTCCTGAGCTATTTTTTCTCATCACATTTATTTTTATTGCAGTCCTCAGCTTTTGCTTCGTCTTTATCACATTCTTTTTCAAGAGACATTTGTTGTATTCTCTTTTCCATTCGAATACGCATTGCATTCACAAATAGATCGACATGTGAAAACCGATGATATGCGTAGTATTCTGGATTCTTGTAGACCTTATCTTTAGCAGCATTCGGACCGAGGACATCATTATTTCTCAAAACACGAAATACTAACGCTTGGACATTTTTCGGTAGTCTAAAACCACGATAGGTGAAGCAAGTTGGATTGTAGTTTTCTGGGGGATCTCTTGGTGGATGTGGAGTATTTGTTTTAATGCGCGTGCATACAAATTGGGATTTCAATCTTGCCGGACATTGCACAGGTATTTTCAAAAATTTTAAAAATTGCACACGAATTTGAAATAAGTATTTACGATTTATTTTATTAAATAGCATCTGTTTTTGATTCTAATATAGCTGTTGATAATTTGAAATATGAGTCAAGTGAACGTTGTTTTGGAGAGTTCAAAAAGATACAGAGACCGGTGAGTGGTGAAAACTCTCCGACTAATAGTTGATTCTATTGTGAACATATTGTTTCGAGACAAAGATCTAGAAACAAATTTTATTGGGGTCTTCTTACAACACATGTCCGGGGATGATCCAGTCAGGCGTTCTTTTAAATTCAAGCTGGAGACTAAAACTACAAGAGATCGTCACTGACTTGTATATGACTGTCAAATATTGTAATAATTACGGATCCTGAAATTTGCATTTAAAACGTAAACCAAAGCAATCTGTGAAGACGAAGGTATCGACTGCCTATCAACTCCTACTCTTACCTCCATGCGGTGAACTCTGGGTGCCTAGTACTAACTTCAGCGATTATAGTTCCACTTGGGTCGAACTATATCGAACTACTAAATATCTTTCTCCTCCTTGTCCTAGGGGTTTTAACTAAAGATCTGTTTCTGCAGCTTAAAGTTTGTGCATCGGGTTAACTGCCCCACACAAAAAAAAAAGTTTTTTACGAACCAACAACAAGCCTTGGATAAGGATGACTGTTGATGAACCTAAAAAATGAAACACGGACAATGATCTTCGGATCTACACGGTGAATGTTGGAACCCCTAACTCGACACGTGCACCCAAATAGCTCTCGAATTTCCTAAACTGATATAAAATAGACATCACCTCACCACTATCTAAGAAGTATGAAAGGATAAGCCCCCAAAAACGGTGACAATTTGACAGGCAGACGGAAGTCTGAGCTTCAGTCAGATTCCTCCACCAGCTACGCCTTTGATACTTCAACTCGCGTTCGGAAATACTCAACCGAAAGTATTGCTTTGATACAAAAATAATTCATCAGTGACGTGTTTTGTAATTTTTTAATTTTTTTTAAGTCTGCCTATATCCATGTAATTTTATGCCACATCGCATGATTTTACTTCGCATCCCATAGCTTTATGCTTCAGTCCAGTAGTAAAATGGACGTAACTGTTCACGTAAACTATCAATATTTTCACATGGATGTCTTTATAACTGGAATAAAAGTAAGGTTTCCGATACTTGTCGCGTTGTGGGCGTGGCAGTAAGAGTTCCCCTTTTTCTACAACCCTAAATTTAAGCCCTTAAAACTTGTTACATTCGGACATAAGGACGGACATATACTTGGCATATATGTATCTTATATATATTTATAATTTACAGGGTGCATCTCAATTATTTCTCTATGTTGCAGGCAACATTCAGCTTATAGAAAATTTCAAAACGCATTCAATTGCAAAATATGGGATACACTTTTTTAGAGATTTTCATAATCAAAAACGATTTAAACTTAAGAATAATGTCACACATTGAGGAAGATTACGTATCTACAATTTTGGACAATTTTGAAAATTTAGCATCCATGTTGTAGAGAATTTCAGAATCTAAAATTTCAGTCCTAATGAATTTTGTTTATAGGACGTACCATCTTCCATATATCTGCACTCTAAAGGGATTTCAACCGTTAATTTTGGGTTAAAGTTAGACGTTTTGCAAGACTAGAATTTTGATAAATTTAGCATCTATTTTGTAGAGGAGAGAATTTCATGATTAATCTTCGCATTTTCAAGATATTCGCACTCAAATATGCTGAAATATTCCAGTTGAAAATGATTTGGTATTTGATAGACCAACTTATCTATAATATATGGTCAGGCGAAAGTTTGCACCATTTTCATGAGAACTGTGGCAGGACTGATACCTCTGTAGGTATTTTTCACCTACTCGTATGATAGCGCTAATAGAAATTAGCTACACAGGTCCATAGTTCTAGACTATACCATCTATAACAGTTTACAACAAAGTGAGCCCTGTACTCTTGCATTTCTACCACAAGTATACACTATTTATACATCTTTCTCTCATTACGCTGAAGCTCTGTATTGTTTGTAAATATCATGTTATCAGAGGTAGTCCAATTTTTCAAAAAATATTCTGTGAAATTTTCTATACAATTTTCCTCTCAGTTGCAGCGAAACTTCCATTTCCAAAAAACTCGAAAATATTTTTCTTTTTTAGCTACCGGAACTTTTACGATTGCTGTTGAAAAGTTTTCCACTTCCCATTCCATCGATTCGCCTGCCAGTTTGATATTCAACCGTTTTAACTTCGTATGCAAATCTCCACGTAACTGTTTGCAATTTCCATTAACTGAATGAAAAGCCATTGTTGGTAAACATGGCAAGGGATCCTTCGAACACAAAGCAGCGAATAAATAATGATACTTCAACTCAGAGTGCGGAGAGAAATGCAGATTTTGATGAACTTCACAGCTCCAACGTGCTGCTGGGTTAAAATAAATAAATCATTTTCTGCATGCTCTGCCATTGTCTAGGAAGTGGACATACTTGGTTTTTTACCCCTGCACTCATCCACACAAGCTGTCGTTTTAATTGTCGCTTATTTCTCAATTTTCAACCGGATAGAGTATCCATAGCCGATGTCGTGAGCATGGCTCGTAGTATCCACTATTTGTTCTGCCCTCTTACCTGTTCGATCCAATTTAATGCAATTTTGCACCTCATTCCTACCATCCTACCTACCTACCTATGCTCAAGTTGTGCATTGAGAAATTGAAGTAAAAAAAAAAATAAATATCGCTTTTATCGATTTATTTCATCCTGGCTCTTTGGAATACTTGCGATATGGTACGGAGGTTTAAGGTTAACAATGTTTACTATCTAATGGTCAGTTTGTACCAAGTGTTTGATATATTTATGTTCTCGTCTCACGCTTGATTACGGTTGTTAACCGGGTCTGTGGTTTGTGGCAGATCAGGGTATCGTACTAGTATTTACTTGGTGGAATCTATCCACCAAGTAATTCATGTTCGAACTTTTTGGGGAGGACTTGTGGGATAATTCGGAACGTTACGGGTTTGGTGCATTGGTGATGGTAGGTGATATTAATAGGTGGTTTGTTAAAGTGCTTGAAGGTTGGACCAACTGAGATAAGTTTAACTGGAAAGTGTCATTAGTCGTATACATGTTTTTGGTTTGGTTTTTCATAAAATTATCTCCCATTATTTATGAGATGATAGTAGAGCAATTCGAGTGGATCAGGACCTGAAATTTTCAGGGACTTTGTTTACTACCACTATCAGGTGATACAAATAAATGAATGTACAAGTAAGCTTTATAATTTTGAAGGACAATAATGTTTTAAATTTGAAAATGTGATGATTAAGGACTATTTACTAGTATTGTAGTAATGGCTCCTATAGACGATCTGATTTGTATTGTATATGCGGTCAGTCCGACCTATTTGGGTGAAATGATTTATTGACTCTTCTTATTAGGCCCAATCATCGACATTCTGTTCAAGATCTGATATGAATCAGGTCTGAATGAAATTTAAACACAAGTTCCAGTCGACCGTATTCCTTTCAGCTAGTGTCCAGTAACATTAGTTATCGCACAACTTCCAAGATCCTCTTAAGCGAACCACCACTGTAGATCATCATAGAATAAATATAATAATCCACATAGGTCAGTGCAGCTTTGTGTGTCGCATTGTAAAGAACAAATAGCAGATGCTACGAGTAATGCTCACGATATCAGTTATGGATACACTATCTGCCCTATTAGCCTAACATCCTTCCTACTAAAATCAATGGAGAGAATCTGTAATAACTATGTTAGAACACAGATTACAAATCCGCAGCTGTATCCTAATCAACACGCATACCTCAAAGGAAAATAAATTGAAACGACACTATACCAAGTTGTATCCACAATAGAAGATACATTTGAAACAAAGGGCTCAGTCGCGGGAGTTTTTCTAGATATCGATGGGGCATTCAACAATGTTAAAACTCAACGCACTCTCGGTATACTTTGAAAACCAAATAATAAACAATTGGCTAGAACATGCTTTTAAACCGCATTATCACAGCTTCACTGTGGGACGAAACAAAAAGGGGAACAGAGGCGATAATATCTCCTTTTCTGTGGTTGTTCACAATGGACAACCTTTTAAAAGCACTAGATGGAACCTGTGCAAAATGCGTAGCATACGCAGATGACTTAGCTATTTTGATAAGAGCAAACCACATGAACATCATAGGAGAGCTTATGCAAAACACCCTACCAGTGCACCTCGAAGCGAAGAAAATTGCCGGTCTTTCAGTCTCTCGGCTTAGAATCATCGGCCATTTCAACGAAGGTGCAAACACGGGACATCGAAAAATCACCTAAATTACACCACTCATCGATTGTCCCAGTGATGTTCTTGAAAAACAATAACTTCAAAACAATTTTCCCCACAAGAGAATATTGGATGTATGAAAAGAATGTCAAGAAACTGCAATGGGTTATCGGTATATACAGATGGCTCTAACATATCAGGAGAATCTGGGGCTGGCATCTTTTGTGCTAACCCAAGGATTGAACTTGCTATTTACTTAGAACCATTTGTAACTGTGTTCCAAGCATAAATCTTTACAATTATGAGCAACTGAAATACTCGCAGAAGAACCCAGCGAAGAGAGGCAAATCGACATCTGTTCGAACGGCAAAGTAACAATTAGCGCGATCATAAATCCCATGTCGAGATCACGACTAGTAAGGGAGCGCAAAATTAAATTAAACTTACTTGCCGGGCACAATAGAGTCCATCTTACATGGTTACCGGGGCATGAAGGTGTAACGGAAAACGAAAAGGCAGATGAACTGGCAGGGAAAGATAGAACTGAATCCTGAAAAGACAATAGGGGTCCCCCTGACAACTATTAAAACGATAATCAATGAGAAGATACGACAGGAATTCAATAACTACTGGACGAATCTAGACACCTGTAAAGTGGCCAGATCTGTTGCAAAAGAACAGAGTAATAACACAGAAAAAGAGCTTTAAACTGGAGCAGAACACACTTGAGATTGATAGTGGGACTGTTAACAGGGCACATCAATCTCAACAAATATTCATTCAGACTCGGGCTAGCTGATACAACAATCTGCGCCAACTGTGAGGAGGAGGAGGAAGATATAGAGCACTTATTATGGCACTGCCCTGCAACAGCGAGGTGGTTAAGACTAAAGATACTGGGATCTCCAAGGATATCGGATCTAACACACCTCAGTAAGAGAGGAATCGGTGATATATTGGAGTTCGCTAAAACTAACAATATGGTTTCCCGATCATTATATGACACAGTCTCCTTTTGATACTCCCAATGATCCCCATACCTTCATTCCCTCTATTTACGTAATTCTCACACCACAGCACTATTTCTACAGTTCGACAGACGAGGGGAACACTACGGGCCCAATAGAGGCCTAAGTGAGAGCATATGCTCAATCTCTAAAACCAACCAACCAACCAAGTAATAGAAATATACTATAATCTTTCCTAAATAAAGTGGTATTTTAGGAACAATGGTATCCACAGAGACTTAGAAATAGCTACCGTCGTAAACAAAGTAACAAATTTTGCTCCCAAACTCCGTATTCGTCTTCATGGTAATTGCAACAACGCCATACTCCAAATTTTGCACACCACAAACCTTGTACGCCAACTACAAAGAACAAAACCATTCGATTTAGCGCAATAAGGAGTAATGTAGGTATTAGCTGGAAAGCTACCCGCCCAACGCGAATATTCTCTGAAACTTAGACTACTAGATAAGGTAAATTAATTGTAGTCAACAAGAAGATGGGAGGTGTTTTTAGTGAGTAAAAATCTAACACTACTATGAGCTCTGCCGGACCCAGAATATCTATGCATTTTCACCTACCCACCCTATTTGGCTTAATTTTGAAATCTGAGTAATTTTTAAGCGAAAAACATACTTGGAGCAAGTAAATGCGACTGCGTGTCTCGTAAATGAAAATTGGTGGTGAATTGGCTTTTATGCCAAAGGAAATTGACAAAAAACTCACACAAATTTCTTTGAATTAAAGTAGCTTTCAATATCACTCAAATAACTTGCATACCCCAAATCACTCACCACACCTTTCATTCTCCCTAAGCCCTGATATTTGATACCAAAATTTCCACATATTTGTCCACAGTCTGTCCAATTATCATCCAGCAATTCCTTCATTACAGAGCTGTACTGTTACTTTATTTCTTTGATTTGCAAGCTAGTAATAGTTACAGTCACAGTCTGTTACCTGTTACTGTTACTGATACTGAATATCTAGAGCAACCGTGATTGTGTTTCTCTAGGATTTTACTCCAAGTATCAAAAGTACTCCATGCGAAGTAGGATCACAGAAAGAGTTAAGTACTATGCGTTATTTATGATCTTAAGTAAGCTAGTATTAAAGTGAACCCGGTAAGTGACATGAAGGTTGAAGGTATGAAGAAACTATTGAATTGGATGATACAAAAAGTATAGGAAGTGGTGTGAAAAGACATGGAAATTCTAAATATGAGAGAAGCATTATGTGAGTGATAAAAAATAGAAATTAGTTTTATCCTCTTATGCTCGCTATGCGTGTGCCATAATATTTCTTATTCTCTCTGCTGATCCTATTTCACACGGAGTAATTTAGATACTTCGAGGCAAATTTATGCAAATCACTTTGATTAACAGGCCGTGACTGTTACTTCCTGGTAACAATTTTATGAAAATTTCTATAAAAATTTAATTTTAAGCCTTTAAGCTTTAAAATGCACCTCGCTCATCACTTTTCCTTATACCTCTAAGTAGTTAAAGCAGTATAAGTGATTTGGGTTTATTACCCATAGCTGGTAACGGGAAAAAGAAATTGTTTTCTTCTTGTGATATGGCCTATTAATTTCCAAAATTTTATCGTTTGAGGTGGACTCACCTATATATATACTTTGTCAAGATATTTCGTCCTAAACTCGATACTTTTGAGGTCTACAGATGCCCTTAGATGACCTAGAAAGTGAAAATTTACGCACTTTTAGACACAAGAGGAGGATCTGAAAGTAGCCCGATTATTGGGTTTCGAAATACAGTATAACTTTTTAAGAAAACGCCTACGTATTTGTCTTTCCTATGGCTCCAGAAGCCCTCGAATCATCTACATATAAAGAAATGTAAAAAAAAAATTAACTAGAAACCTGAGGCTTTGTACATCATAGTATCGGGCAAAGATCAAGATCAGCAAGTTCCCGATTTTCATAATAAGCGTGGTACAAAGTACTTTTTTTCTATAGATCTATCATTTTGAGCAGCACGAAATTTTTGCTAAGAGCAGTGTCAGTTATGGTTGTAACAAATCGTTAAGCTTAGTTCCTCTTTTACACTCACCGTAGTCCGATTTAATTGGTGATCACCAGCAAAGCAAAGCAAACCTCTCTACTGTTGCATCATCGAAAAGAAGGGTTGAAACTTTTGTGACATATTAATTCCACTCGTAGGAACACAGCAAAGACTCTCACTTACAAAGTAAATAATTACAGTGAACACGCAATTCATACAATTCTTCTTCAATATATAGGTAGGTATAGCGTGTTCAAGCTCAGACATACCAAATCCCACCCCAAATCTATTTGTGTTGTTATATTTTTAGAACCCTTCGGTTACATTTCATACTCGTTGTATACACCGAAATGCTCGTGTCTTTCTGCACCCAAAATTAATATTTTCCTGAAAAGGACATCAGCATTTTTATTATCTAACCAAATGTGCATTGTTCAAACCGACATTGCTATAAAAGAATGCCACAAAAATTGCAGTCTCATAGTGACTATCAAAACTTGGTAGCATCACCATCATGAAATCAAAACGCGGTCAAGGAGGACCTCAACTGGAAATCATAAAAACAAAACTCCACTGAAACAATTTTAAAATAAAATATTTCTTCCATTTTAAAACTTCAAATAGTATCCAGAACTCCACAAGTAATAAAAATTGTCATCAATTCCGTCTCATAAACGGGACATCAAATAGTTTCGGCTAATTGCTGCAACGACCCACTAAATACAAATAAATTTCCAGTCCTCTCTCTGCCTCTGATGGTGGAAATGGAAATTCATGGAACCACTTTTGATATTACAGCAATAAAATCCACAATCATATGAGAATGCCTCTGCATTCCGCAGAGCAGCAGAGGACCACAAGGACCAAGTCTATATCCTGGAAGATTTTATCGATTGCTCTCCTTTTGTTGTTGTGTATGCCTGTCCTATTGCCATGTGGGTTGTAAAATATTTTATCGGTTGCGCATGAGGAATTAAATTTCTATTCGAGAGAAACGAAATGTCCTCAGAAAGTAAAACACTCGAAACCATTTACCACCCACCATCGAACACAAGCACCACTCTTTTTGGGGGTATATGTCTGTAATTATTTACAACGCAGGAGGGCTGAGGTAGAAGTTGAAAGCGCTGGCTTTCGATAGCAATTTCAGGAATTCTCGTCAACAACGCACCTATGCGAGATGAGGAAGGTCTAGGAATGCCCAGTTTCAAATGGATGCTCACTTACCTCCTAGCAATTCAATTAAATTATCTTCAATGGACTGCGATGCGCAGTATACCGAATCAAATTCCTGTGTAGCACAAATTTGTTTTCTTAATTAATTTGTTAGCACTTGTGAGACAATTTCCAGGGTAAAACAAAGTCACTACCACATAACCACAATTACGTATTCCATGCCGACCGACAACTATTTTCCAACTGAACAATTTTTAAATTCCTCGAGCCGAAGAAGAGGAAGTGAATCAGTCCAAACGGGGCTGCATAGAATGCGAAAACCATAGCCGCCACCACCAACTCGTCCTTGATTGCCCTCCTTCGCAGCAGGGAGAACAACATAGCACTGACGGACAGACAACAGACGGTTGAAATTAATACACTGTGCCGAGGTGTGCGTTGCGGAAGGGAAGTCTTCAAGTCCTAGCTCGGATCCACTAAGTTGCCATCATTTATTCGAAGGACATCCGGAGTGAAATGATGTTCCTGTTACTGTCGTCGTTGTACATCCGACCTTTTAGTGTGCACGCGGGTTGGAGTGGTGAGGTGTAAAGACACCTGTTTGATGGTTCAAGAGGTTGAGTGCGTATTGGTGCACTTGACTTGTAGACAATGGATAATGGGGGGAGCAATAGCTTAAAGTGTCTTGTGGAAGAGCTTTTAGAAAGGCTGGGTGGAGCATGAAGGGAATTTTCTATTTCAACTTCAAACTTCTATTTTCAGACTCAGGAGTTGGAGGGAAAGTAATATAATAAACAAGGGTTCCTTTATTGATTTTTAAATAGTGTCACAATACTGCTGGAAAGTTAGTGAAAGTGTGTCACTTAAGGCAAACAAATATCGGAAAACTTTCTCGAAAAAGTTTTTGTTTTCATTTTCCCTTACAAGTTGTCGGGGGAATCTGACATTGTGTGGATCTTTAAAGAGGTCGTCAACGAGTGTTCTTAATTTCAAAAACCTCTCAGCCTACCCTTTGTTGCTAGAGTAACATGCCACCTCTAGCAATTTTTATGACCACAAACTTGAAAAAAAAAATAAAATGCTAAAACCCCCTTTCATGCTTTATGACCTACAAATTTTAACATCCATGAAATTATTTCACCCCTGTGTCTTAGGTTTAATTACAACTACTCCAATTTCATCATTCATTTCTCCCGCCATTCAGTCACACCCACAATGTCGTCAACATTTTTGAATGACAAAGAAAAGTTCGCTGTAATTCACTACAACGAATGAAAAAAACCTCATAAAAGAGTTTCACTGAGTCAAAATTTGACATCAGTTAGAGTTTTGTTACAGTAGCATGTAGCAGTCATTAAAAATTACAATATCCGTAACGAGGCGCTGATTATAGTTAGCTCTAATAAAATTCCGAACACCAATTACATTTCTCTCAGATATTGCATTCCATTTTAGACAAGATAGTTGGTCTCCATTACCTCCGCTTGCAATACGTTACAGTGCTCTGGGAGGCAGAAAAATTCTAACATTTAGTCTATCAGAGAAAAGTGCACCAACTACCAACTCACCGACGATCTTGGACTTTAGATATACGTGTAGATTTCATTGTAGACATTAGCATGTTCCTTCCAGTCTTATCGGGATATAATAGGGCTTAGAAATATGTGTGTAAACTTGATCGCTGCCAGGTAGACTTTTGGTATCAGTTGAATGGGAATGTCGAGTGCATCCAAAGAGGTTGCCCTGAGAGCATCATTATTACCCACTCAATGTGATCTCTGTATTTTGCCCAGGACAGTAGCGGTAGAAAGTTCACGCCATAAATTAGTATGGACCTGATAACGAATACCTAGAGCCAACATGTTATTTGAGGTTGCAATCTCCAAGTGATGAGAACTAGCTTTCCTTATGTGTTCCCAGGTGTTGAGTTTCCAGCTTAATTTTTTGTTCAAAAAAGACTCAAATAATTCATGAAACAAGGATAATTGTATTCAGTCTAGGAGGGACTACATACAAAATTTTGTGTTTTCTGGTAAACAGGTCTAAATCAGTTCTGAGGAAGTTAGCCCCCATTGATATTTTTGCGAGGCAAATGGCGGCTAAAGCAGTTATAAGGTTTAGGGAACCCTCACAGTTGGGTAACACTAAAAAGGGCCAATCCAGGATCCTGATCGACAAGATTACTCTTTCTAGTAAGACGGACTATATTGTCCCTCACATTGGCTTTGATGTCAGATACAAGACCAGAATTCCTAGCAGAAGCGCTTGGGAATCTGGAGAAATTTTCAACGATTCTGGTGCAGGAGTATTCCCCAGAGCACCTGATGTAAATATTACCAGACAACTACCGGATCACTATGGTGTATTTCAAAAGGAAATTACGGCAATCCGTGAAGCTACGGCTTGGCTTTCAATTAACAAAGCAATGCTGCAGGTCTCTTAACGAGATCACTGAGAGTTGCGATATTTTTCTGTACTGGATTCCAGGACACAGCTACTTTCCGGACAACTGAAGAGCGGATGAGCTGACAAAAGAAGGTGCGGGTCGGAACTTCACTGAAAATAGATAGAAACCGTCCGCTCCCTTATAATCGCTAAAGTTCCGCCTGAGGTCAGAAAAATGGTAAACAGCAGGTTGAATAGTATCAGTACTTGTCTTTCGTTAAATCAGATCTGACCTAACCTGGATCTGAAGATAACGGAAAAACTGGATAGGAAAGGTATTAGTATAATAATAGAAGCCCTCGTGGGGCACTGCTTGATAGATAGTCATGCTATTAGAATGGTTGTCCTCTCCAATGATTTGTATAGAAGCTGTAGAGACGAGGAAGAGGAGGAAACTATTGCTCACCTTTTGTGTACCTATCCTACCTTATCAATGTTGAGAAAAAAAAACCCTAGGGGAATGGTTCTGCACATAGATGCATAGCAAAATAGGTTAACACCGCAACGGTTGCTCATTTTTATCTTCCTTTAGAAAGATATTAGTCATGTTTACGTAGCCATTAAGTTGAAAATGAGCCTCATGACCGAAGATGATTTTGTTCGAGAAATCGCCGTCAACTCTCTAACACACAATCAATAAATTCTCGACGCTGGTTATGGTCTGCTGTAGGCATTGTAGATGCAGATCTTTTGTTAAAATGCGATGCGTGGGGCTGTAGGGAAGGTTCACTTGCTGGAAATCATGGCGAATGGATTTGATTTTGACGAATTGTCAACTACGAGTACGCACTGGTCCTTGCATATCCCACACTGCCCCGGTTCGATCACATTCTTCCATTAATTTCTTAACCACGAAACGAGATGAATGGCTATGCAAACTAACAATATTTCGCAATGCGCGAGTTGTGTGGTTAAATGTTCTCCGTTTCGTAGATGGGTTTTAGAAATTAAAATACATTTTGCTCTCGTTTATACAGATGTCAAATATCATCTGTTTATCTTTGACAGAACCACAGTCATGTCATATTTTAATTTGGCCTCCAATTGAATTACTTTTAGTAACGATTGAGCATTGTGTTAAATAGAGGGCCATGGTTGCTTGGCAGTAGTCCATCCTGTCAACCCAGTTTTGCAGTATATTTTCAATGGTTCGGGGCTCCATTTCACGAATAGCTCGATCAATATTGTGTTTAAGTGCCTGAATCGTTTCTGGATTGTTAGCATAATATCGATCTTTACTGGCAGCCCACAGAAAAGTCCACGAAGGCCAAGCAACATCACTAAAACGGCTGATTAGACGATTATTGTTGGACGGCTTGTGTGGACGTAGCGTCATCTTGCTGGAACCAGACTTCGTCTAAGCTCATAAAAAAATGGCCAATAATGCCGGCATTTCACAAACCATACCAAACAGTCACTTTCGGCAACAGCAGCAATATTCTCAGCTGAGGACGAACACGAGGATAGCTTGTGTTACCAATTAGCATACCAATCTCACGAATTTTCTTCACAAACTTGCGTACAGCAGGCACGGTTAGTGCATTATTTTGACCGAAATTACTTTTCAAAATTGGCACTGTTTTGGAAATAGATTTTCAATATTTTCCAACGTTGTTCAAGCGTAAATCCATTTATTTCCTATGACAGAGATATGATACTGTGTTCCTGTCAATTTTTTGAGCGCAAAAGAGCTGTCAGCGTCAAAATAACATGAAATTTTAAAAACAACCAACAGATGGCCCACCATTTATATTATCACAATTCTAAATTTAGGGTTATAAACGGTGAGGCCACGCCCACTAACGGATCGCATTACATCGGCTAACGATCATATGACATATTCCCAACCAGCAGTAAATACATTTTGCTTTAATATTTGTTAATTCTTAATTTGATTGCAAACGAATTTAGTATTCAAAAAGTTGCAGCATCACTGTACCGATTCAGTGTTTATTTTAATCACATGCACAAACCAGACAGTTCACAATAGAATCTTCGGTTGTTGTCTGAATATCTCTTTACCACCATTGATGAAACGGTTTGCAATATAGCACAGACACGAATCGCAGTAAGAACCCCTTAGATGTCGCCATATTCGTTTTTTTTTTTTTTTTAACAAACAGCCTTATTACGATGCCGGCAAATAAACATCACTTGTTGCTTGCTTTTGTTAACCCAACAACAACGTGTGTGTATGCGTGCGTTTTTTTCTCTGCAAAAACGCACTGAACCATGCATCCGCTATTCGGTCATTATTCATCGTTTGTACATCGCACTTTGAACAAAGGCACCAACTTAACTGGGGTTCCGATAAAAATCCACAAAAATTATATTCAACTCTTGCAATGATTAAGTAAATACAGTTTAAAAAAATATTTTGATTAATCGCAGACTTTCCTCTCGGGCAATCTCCAACCGCATCTCCCTCCACATCCAATTGCATTCACTCAGATACACTTATGGTGGTTTGAAAAGAGCAGAGAGAGGGAAAAGAAATGAAAGTTTAACTGAAGTTTTATTTGAATTTTCATTATTATAGTATTACTATGCTGCTTAATTATACATTCCGCATTAAATGATGGGAATTTTGAAAATCTGCGCGCAATTGTCATGCAACACGATTGCACATCAACGGGACCGGCAACTTGGTAATGAGTGAGACTGGGGTTGTCTTAAGAGATGAGGATTGTAATTCACGTCAAAGTATCTGAAACAATGTTAACATGTGTGTCCTAGCAGGCCAATCATTTATCATTCCTTCAGACTTTTGTCGGAATGGAATTCGGGTGAAACGCTTAAGGTGCCATTCGATCTCCCATTAGTGTCGAAAGCGATTGATGGACTCAGGGGAGAGAAGTTTACCACAGAGTCATGGTCTTCTGGATTTAGAGTTCTTCGACTTCGTCAAATTCGAAGCTAATTGGGGATTTCAACGCAAAAAGAATTTAAGTTAGGTAAACAGGATTTTTTTTTTTTTTTTTTTTTTCTGTCCGTTTTCGTGATACGAAGAGTGCGAGTAATCGGATTGGTTTCATCGAAGTTGCAGAATTATGATTTGTTAATAGGACGTTGTCGGCGGATTTATAATTTGTTAAGAAAATTCTAGTCTGCGTGATATGTTGTCAAGTTCTCGAAAGGAAACGGAATGGATACAAATCGATGCACTTTATTTGAAATAGGGAGTTAGATACATGGAATAGTTAGAAACACGATGGGAAAACTTTATAGAAAAAGTCCGCAATTTTCTGCTGCGAGTGGAAAGCCCTGGCATCTGCTTAAAGAATGCGGAGCACTGATCAATAAAGTGAGATACCATGTGGATGCATATCAACTATAAGAAGAGATTTAACATCGTTTGATCCCATTCTAGGTCGAGTGTCTATTCGAGTAGAGCTCCAAATCGGGGGAGCACAATAGATCTACAAAGGTTGCAATGCATTTACACACCTACAAACAACTACGCGAATACTCATAGGTTACATCTTTTCTACTAAGCGGGAATCCCACTAAATCACCACTAAGTCTTTTTACGGTCCCGCCCACCCTTATCTTCCGAAATAATATAAAATGTACAACACGACTGGCTGCGAATAGTCATGTGATGAGCTTTATCCTTAGGCTTTGATTTTGTGATCTTCATAGTCCAAACAAACGAAAAACAAATCTAAGAGACTATGTTCACAATTCATCCAGCTATTTTAGGAACGATCGTGAGAAATCAGCACGCCCAGCCTTGTCTCAAGTATAGGGTCATCCAACAAGTGGTGTCATTTTAAATTTCGCGCCATTGTTGAACTGTCAACGTTCAACTAAGTAAAAACTAGGAGGTTATTAAATATGGACCGATACACACTCGTACAACGTGCTGAAATAGTGGAAATTCACTATAAAAACGATGAAAATAATGCGGAAACGTTTGGTAAAGTTCGCACTGCTCTTGGTCATTATCAAACGCCTTCTCGCACAGCTGTAGTGGATTTAATCCATCAATTTAAACGCCTTGAACAGGTTAGTGAAGTGAAGACTCCAACTCATGTTCGTTCGGCAATGTCAGCTAAAAATATTGCCGCCGTAGCTGAGAGTGTGACTGAAAAGCCAGGTGTGTCCATTCCGAGACGATTACAGGAATTGGGCCTATCAGCAAACCACTTTGCACCGCATTTTGCATAAAGATCTTGGCCTGCATGCTTATAAGGTCCAGTTGACACAAGAATTGAAGCCAGCAGACCACGCACAACTTTCGCTGATTGAGTGCTGGAAATTAATGAACAAGATCATGATTTTTTACACAAAATTATTCTGAGTGATGAGGCTCCTTTCCATTTGTCTGGGTACATAAACAAATACTCGTAAAACTGTCGCATCTGGGGCTCCGAAAACTCAAGAAAAATAGTCTCCATCCAGTTTTTGGGCTGGCGGTGTCATTGGGTCATACTTTTTCGAAAATGAGGCTGGTACGACCGTTTCAGTGAATGGATTGCGTTACCGAATGTATGTTGACTGACGTTTTCTTGCCTGAAATTGATGCTATGGACGTAGATGACGTTTATTTCCAGCAGGACGGCGCAACATGCCACATAGCTGGTGAAACAATGGCTCTATTGCATGACAAAAATCCTGGGCGTATGATTTCTTGAAATGGCCGCCAAGATAGGGCGATTTGACACCATTAGACATTTTTGTTTGGGTCTATGTTAAAGAAAAAGTCTACGCCAATGCTCCAATCCAATGCTCCAATCAAGAAAATATCAGAGCTGTTATTCGCGAAATACAGCCGCGTGTTATTATGCGAAAACGTGATGAAAAATTTCATCAACAAAATTACTATTTGTAGGCAAAGCCGAGGCGAGCATTTGGCAGATATTTTATTCCATTACTAACCTCAGAGTTTGTATTCATAAAAATGACACGTTTTTCTATTTATTTAAAATGACACGTCTTGTTGGATGACCCTATATAATACTTACTCAGCTTTTCTTGATCCGTCAACTTTATCATCTTATGGTATTCTTTTTTGAAGCATATGCATTTGCTGATCCATTCTTTCTTGTTAATTATTCTGAAGCTTTGTATTTCCTGATAATTTTAATGCTCGTTCTCTCGTCCCTAGTGCCCAATGCATTTTTATTCCCTGAACCCTAATTGTTCCTTTAGCGGCTCCCTAATTACCATGTATAAGACAGTATTACGTCTTTCACTACATGTGTTATCCAATTTTGCACTTTCTTTATTTTTTTTTCTCAAGCTACCGTCCCATAAATCTGACCAGCCTATGTTGTATCCAACACTGGTTTTTCCCACTATTCCTTCACACACCTTTACAGACCTCTTCCCTCGCTTCTATGGCTAAATTCGGATATGTGTCCTCCTATTTCAAGTCTATTCGATATGATTAAGAGACCCCATTGCTTCCTTGATTTTGAATTCTATTAGTGAACTTATCCTTTAGACTATCTTTAGTAAAATGTTGTGCTGATCGGTCAGAAGGACCTCGCTTCTGTGTAATGCCGTTTTATCTTGATAGAAAGACAACGTTTTATCGCTCCATAATGCCGATATAAATAGACAGTGGATAGATATCGAATACATTTTTGGCTGGGTGATATCCGCTCCTACCCTATCCATCATTTTAGCTCCTCATTCTCTAAGATCCCAGCACTGTTCTCAGTTGTAGCTTCCAGGAAATTGTGCTTCCACCAGGATATGATTCGAATGTTCCAGTGTCTCTTCAATCTGTGCCGCCATATTACGATCGAGACTTTAGAAATTGGACCTCTGAAGACTATCTTTTGAAAACTGCCGTCACGTCTTCATTTCTAATCATCATAAAGCTCTCTACAACTCTCCCCTTTTGTAACTATCCCATACGTAGGGTTCTTCCCTTCTCGTCATGGTACCATTAGGCCTTCCTCACCACCTTTCGTAAGGTCTTGTTCTACCATCAAAGCTAAATAGTTCAACTGTTCTATATTTAGGATGATCTACGCTAGAGTTTTGTAATCTAATGTAGTTGCCCGATCCAATTTGACACTCTCTCAAGCATCCTGGTTCTACACAGAATCACATTAATAACTTCACTTTGAATGGCTAACTTCACAAAGGTAGTTAGATCCTTACAAACTATGGATTCAAGTAAAGCCCCTTCCTTGTAGTTACCGTTGGTGCCAACACGCACTTTGCTGTGAGCATACCAACGAATTATTATTTGGTCCGTCTTCGAATTGCAGACTTTCATTACGTTCCCGTCTTTCATTCGGAAGGTAGGCAGAAGTTGTCACCAATTGCAGGCAACTGGTACAGTGTACTCACATGTGCATCACCAGAACACAACACCTAACTCGATCTCTAAATCACACATAGGGCAACGTGGCCACGCTTTTTGGTAGTGCTCTGACCCTTCTCCGAAGAACTCATGACTCCTGTGGCAGAGCTATATCAATCTCATCTTCCACTAGAAATCTAGACTTCATTGTCTAAACTGCTCTATTGTTTCAAACATTAAATTGGCACGGCCTAGAGCTATTTTTCTGCGATGTGGTTTCCGCAGCGCCTAGTAACCTCTTGATATGTTGCTGTTCCTCATCCTATCACTACTGTCGATTGGCCAGCTGATTTGATCCGTGTCCCTGGATTCCAGTAGCCTCTCGATCTTTCATTTCTGTGCCTTACATAACATGGCCGACTTGTTCAGGCACTGTTTCGCACAGATAGTCGCTGGCATAGATGATTCTGTTGAGCTCATTAGACACTCTCCAAACCCTTAGACAATTATGTTGGGACTGCCGAACGTGGTACCGAGTACCTGATTTCTTACTCTTGTAACGAAGATGGGTGCATCACCTAAATCGGGCTTCTTAATACCCAACAATTTATCTGAAACCATTTGTGACTGAATTCCAAGTGGACAGTCAAGCGGGCTAATAGAGGCTTGATAGATGCGACTTGGTTAATGAACAACAATAAACTCAGTATCCTTACAACCTTCTGTTTATGTTAATCTGGACTATGAAACATCCTACAATAAAAGTGCGGACAACCTTAAGCGCTCCTTGCCAATATAACATATAAATGTCATGAATTTTAGTGGAATACTGACGAAGCTATGAGCACGGGAGGAAGTCACTGATAATTCAAACTTAATGTCGATCTCTCTGTCAGGAACATCTCTCTAAAGAAGTAAGCCTCGAGGCTTGGACCAGTGAACTCCAGCATTCATTCTCTGCTATTACCCTGTATCAGCGACGCTCAGCTACAGACCCTCGTATAACCTTATCTTACTTACTACAAACATACGAGTACTGAGGAGGAAAATTTGTGTTAACTCTGCAAATCTTTTAAATTAGGGGTTCGCAACTGTGGTGCTCCGCACTGTAATGACTTGTCGGCTCTTAAAAGAATTCTGTAGTCAACAGGACACTCACCTATAAAAATCGCAAATCGTATGTGATTACTCAACTGTAAGCAAGTTCATTGCATTACTGAGACAGCTTTGGTTCAAATTAGAGCACTCCTGCTCTCGTATTGGTCGCTTATACTCTACTATCACACATTTCATGATCATTGCATCTGACACTGCTCAATGATACTATAAGAGTCTCAAGACGACAGCTTCCACCTCTTACGTGGGACCTCTTTAAATTGTACAATCACCAGCACTACAGCTAGTTTCTGAATTTTGAAGATTGAATAGAGACGATTTTAACATTTACCAGATGTAACATCTCCTGCTGGCCAAGGTATAGAGAATGCCTCCATTTGATTTCGAAATCCTGCATCAACTGCAGCACCTAGTTCCTATGGTGACAAAGCATGATGGTGCTCTTGGCTCTGAATTGCGACCATTCAGCTTTTGCTTAAGTTACTTTGGAATTCGGTTAAATTTTTTTTCAGATATCTGTACCAATACTGACTGGCCCTCAAAGTCGAAAGTAACTCCTCACTCATCGCAATTTTCAATGAAATACTGCAATTCTAGTGAACTAGAAAGTTGCGCTATTGACGTTAAACCATTCCCAGTTTGATTAATAATAGAGAACACTTAATGCTCTACTTCTCATCCAAAGGATGTCACCTAGCTTCCACGGCAGTTCTTCGGCTTCCCATTTCATTGTGAAAATATCCCACATACTAAGAGCATGGCAATCACTGAAATGCAATCTTCGCACAAAAGTCAGATAAATTCTGAGATAAGACGAAACTTCTACGTTGTCATCCCATCGACCTACGTAGCCGCAACCGAACATCTGCGAAACCTAGAATCACTGCACTCACTGCGAATCACCATCTACTTCCCCTCGGAAAACTCTGGTTCGCAAATTTCATACATTTTCCTCACGAATGACAGACGGAAGTTTCCTCCGCACCAGACACACTCGCACACTCTGTCGTTGCTCTGGTACGTGGAAAATTCCCCGGCCACTAGTCTCAAAGCGTGTACTCACATTCCGCCCAACATCTATCCAGCAACCACACATGAAGTTTCTCCCCGCCTAGAGATACCGCGGCAGCTTCATCTCCCATTTTATTGTCTTAATTCAATCAACGTGCATAATTCCATTCCCATCGCGAAGCATTGCACTTGCGAGGACAGTGGAGAGTACGAATAAAAAAAAAGAAAAAAAATATTTTAAACTTTAAATGTCGACATAAACTATTTTCCCATTTGTTTCACAGAGAGTGACTAGAGAGCTCTGAGGTCCGAGACCTACACTCTGGCCATCTGGTGAGAGATGCAGATGTAGACACAGACGCAGATGATGATGATGATGATGCCCTAGCAGCACTGCCACCAACAGCAGCGGATGGTTAGAAGGCACCGATTTGAAATCGCTTAGCGTTGCATTTAATGATTTGTGATATCCCCCGGGTTGTGTTGCTCCCTGGCAGCTCCCAGTTTCCAGTTGTTATCGCCGAGATGAGATTTTACAATTTTCAACATGAACATCTGCATTAATTTGTGAACTACAACTTTACCCGGGGAGGAAGTAGAGAGGACAGCGACAGCCACACAGTCTTCATGGTTTTGTTGTGAGAGGTTAAGTCGCTTTTTGTACTGCTGCCTCAAAAGAAGTAACACCGCTCACAGATTAAAGGTCATCGGACTAGGTTTTCTATTCTGAAGGGAGGTATGGTCATAGTGTTGTCGACAAGAAAAATAAGTTTTCGGTGAAGCCATTTTCGCCATTGTAAATCTACGTTACGATATGTACTACAAAGGGGGATTCGGGCCTTAATAAACCGTTTCCCAACTACTCGTAAGAAGCTGATAACAGGAAGAAATTAGATGTATCTGTAGGTTGTAGATTTATAAATTCAAAAGAACAGTAATGTCAAAGTTCTCTAAGGCACTGTATATTATCCCATAGGCATATGTTAAATGGTTGTTCTTTATCCTGACAACTCACCTACAAGTATAAATGCTAAGCGTGATTTTCTCAAGAAACCTGATGAGTGTCTTGCAACCTCAAAAGAGAAACTTTGAACTGCTGATGAAGACATATTTTGCCGATGGAAATATGCATACAGAAGTACCGATAGAAGTCTGCGGTAGGTGTTGTGACAAAAAATGGTGTTATCCCTATTTTATCGCCCCAAAACAGTCCTAAATCGAATGTCATTCATCAGATATTCCCCCAAATGGGAAACGGCACAATACTCAGACTAGTCACTAGGATCAATGGAATTAGAATGGACCGGAGAATTTACCTTCCTAATGGCTTTATTACTATAAGCCTTCCGTCATTCCTGTTACAGGGTCTCGAAAAACTATCCTTGCAGACTCAGATGATGCTGTTCAAAACAAGAAGAAAGCTGCCAGTATTATTATTGGGAACCCAGTTAGTATCATCACCATTAGTATCTTAAGTATTTAGCCATCCTTCTGGATTCAAATTTAATTTTTAAAGCTCATTTTGAGATTAAAAAATCAAAGGCGATCCAAATTGTCTGGCAAAATCATTGAATATTAAATCTTAAAATATCATCAGAGGAAACTAAGTGATAAGCAACACCTTGCATGTATTAGTAGTACTGATACCATAAAAGGAACGCCGACCTTATATCACCACACTCGTATGTAGGAAGGATGGTGGAAGTGTTCGTCAACTCTACCCCGGGCATAAGAATGTTACTTTGTACTGTGTCCAAAATTTATCTTTTTGGTGTAGATTCCACTGTCTAATTCGGATTGTTCAGAATCCGTTTGCATTTACTTCAAGCTGCCTTCAAAACCTGCCCAGGCGTTCGATTGCCTCAAAAATCGTGGATGAGATTCTCGAAAGCCTGGACAGACCTGGAGGATTTAACATTTTGGCGTTGGTCTGAGTCTCGGCATCAATAGCCAGAAATGGAAAATCTGATGCTTTCGACAATCATCGATGAACCAATGAGACTACAATACTGCGACTTCTGGTAGAATATGGCATGGACTTTAGTGCTTTAAGACTTTAATATTTAATAAAATAAAAACTATTAATTATTTCAATGAAATTTTGTTAATGTTTTAAATTTTTGACTACGAGTATGCCATTATGTACTCATATGGAATACAACTTCGGTTAAATGGCCGTCACGGGAGTTTTTGCAAACTTCGAGGTAATTTTCGATGAATTTTCGGCACATTTATGGATGTATTGCAACCATAATTTCACGAATGTTGGTTTTTAAGTACTCCAAATTTTGGGAATTGTCTACATAGATACGATCCTTAGCATAGACCTATTAAAATAAATCCAACGGAGTCAGATCACACGATCTTGGTGGTCAATTGATGTCACCAGAGCTTTCTGTGCAATAGAGCCAAATTTGCCTGTGTTGTGTGGCACGTAGCCGCGTTTTGTTGGGATCAAATGTCGCTCACATTAGTATCTTCAATCCAATTGACTGTGGTCACCGGCCCGCACCCCGCACCAAACTGTCATCCGTGGTGAATACAGTGGCCTCTCAACGATCATATTTGAATTCTGAAAACCCCAAATCCTGAAATTTCGATTATTTACGAGTACATAGCCGCCGAGCGAGAAATAAAAAAGATTTTATTCGAAAAATCACCGTAAACTTGTTGATTTTTCAGCACCCAAAAGGCGTATGTTCTGCGCATTCTATGGTCTATGGCGGTAATTGCAAGCCAAGAACTAACTACCTGTCGCTATAGATGACAGATGCATTTGACAGATTATAACCCTTTACTTATTTCTTTTCAAGCGCATCTGTTTTCCTTCACATAATATTTGTACAGGGTCTTCCAATAGGGATTTCCGAACTTTGACAGTTGAAAGCGGCCATATTGTTGAAGCTATATCTGTCAAATTGGCTGTCATTTATTCAGTTTGTTTTGCCAAATCACAATGGATGGATATAGCGTTCAACAACATGTACAAATAATAAAATTGTTTTATCAAAATGGGTGTTCTGTTCGGACAACGTTCCGCGAGCTTCGCCCATTTTACGGTCGCCATAATCGTTCTTCCGAGAGAACTATTCGCAGTGTGGTGGATAAATTTGAGTCCACTGGTTCAGTAAACGATCAACCAATATCCGTACGTCAACGAAACGCAAGATCTGCCGAAAACATCGCCCCGAATCCGAGGCAGTCTGCGAAAGGACGTCCAATACATCCCGAAAAAGTCACTGTTTGGTGTGGATTTTGGGCTGGCGGCGTCATCGGTCCATATTTCTTTGAGAACGACGTTGGCCAGGCCATTACCGTCAATGGCGAGCGCTATACTCGTCGGTCGATGATTACCAACTTCTTTTGGCCTAAATTGGATCATATGGACACTAACGACATGTGGTTTCAACAGGACGGCGCTACGTGCCACACAACTCACTCCACATTGGAAACTCTGCACGAGCATTACTGTGCTATTGATTCGAGGGCATTGTCATCTCACATTTCGGATGTGCGCCACTCAGAGAAGCCGCGGGGGACATTTGAACGATGTTATATTCCATACATAATGGCATCGATAGGCCTTTCAAATGAATAAAAAATGTCGATGATGTCTCACACACACTTTTTTTATTTAAATTTAAAGATAGGGAGCGCTTAATGAAAGACCCTTTAGGTACATCATCTACCAAAATGTCCAACTTTATCCAGAAATTATTGAAAATTGTTTTGGGGTCCTTACGAAATGAGGTGGTCGTACGCACTACATGCATAAAATATATGTCACTCATTTGAAAATCAATCACATTTCAAATTTGAGCTTTTCAGTCAAAAGTTATTTTTTTTTTAATTAAAAATAGAGAAATAGTCAATTTTCAAAAAGCATTCAACAAATAAAATCCTGATCCTGGTTCTATGACTCAAATATCAAAGTTGATCAAAATTGTTGGAGCCATTTTCGGGAAAATTGGTTTATTTTTTAAAGTCGGCCATTAGTAAAGTAATTTGGGGTAGAATGGAAGTTCAATTTTGACTCGAGTTGTAGACCCATTGATCCCAGATATAAAGTTTGAAGAAAATCCATCCACCCGTTTATGCAGTTCACCATACATATATACAGACAAACAGTCAGACCGACGCACGGACAGACAGATAGGCAGAATTGAGAGACACACTTTGTTTGATTAAAATCTCGAGATCGAACGTTTTTCGGGAACTAATACTTGCCCTTGAAGGTGTAAATAAAAATAATTACAACAAAAATTTTAGGTTTTGAGATTTTCTTGAACCAAATTTCTTAAGATGCATATAATTTTCGAAATTAATGGAAATTGCAAAATATTATTTTGGTTTAAAGTTCTCTCTCCACAAGGTGGGTGATAAATTTTTCACAGTTTTCCTCAGTTGTGCGGAATTTTCCAAAATATTATGATCAAAATTTGATCATAGTTCTACGAAGGTGGGTGCCGAATTTCAAAAAAAAAATTTGCAAAATGTTCGACAATTGTCGGACATTTTTGAATGCGAATATCACGAAAACGGTTTTTTTGTAACACCAACAGCGAACTATAATATGTCATGCGCCGCCACTGCAACCGTATGCCAGAGCCTAGTGTCTGATATTATCTTACGGCCGCTATATGGTACGAAAGCGAAGACTTTTCTTCCGGAGAAAAGTTCTCCGTATGATCCATGGCTTTTTGGGTCGCTTCACACACGAACTCTTCATGATGTTCACTGGCAGTGACCTAGTGAAGGGAATATGCATTTACCTCTTCCTCTCTTCCCCCCTTCCACAAAAATTCCCGTATCCTGAATTAGTATAAGTGTCCTCTTTGACGCGGGGAAAGTCAAAGTGGTAAATCTGATCTTAGATGTCATGCAACACACGGTACTAGAGGCTCTTTTGCTGAAACCTGGATCCGACTTGAATTAAGGCATCTTTTAGAATAGAAAGCAGAATCGTCCATTCGAACCTACAGGTGAACTCTCATGTCTCGTGTCTTTCCCTTTTCTATCGCTCTTTTTATAGAAAAAAAAACGCTCCAACAAAATAGCCAGTTGCATTCCTACTCTTCAAAATTTCACCTGTAATATGCGTCATGCTTCGAATGCACATCAGTTCGCCCTTAAGCCCACCTTTGTTCAGGATTCGTTTATAAGCAGAACGACACAAATGTGGAATGACCTACCAGGCTCTGTATTTTCTCATCACAACAACCCTTAAACTTTTAAAGCCAACGTGAGCAGGCATCTCCTCTGTTCTTCTTTCCCCTTATCCCAAACACGCGTGCCCTGATTCATATTCCCTTTGCCGCGCAAAAATTATAAAAAAAAAATAATAATAATAAAGGTAAAATCAGAAAGGTGGCTAAACCGGAACTGTTGGGCTCATTCAGACATCTTAAATGCATTAAGATCGAGGAGAATTTGAAAAACAGGTGAGTAGTGGATCTCATTGAATTAACTTCTCACGACTTTCTTTCTAACAGTTCTCTCATTCCGTTGAAAATGTTTTCAAATGAAAGAGAATGCTTTTGTAATTTGTCTTTAATGTTGACATTCACTGTAAATGTCAACCGGAATATACACTTCTTTTGTTCTTCAATTGCTGTAGGACACCGAGAGAGATTTGAATCAGTTTCGTTATCCTTGGAGACTCTAAATAGCGTAGGACCTTATTACTGCCACTTCATTCCCAGAGATACCGGTGTTCTAAATATAAACTGTTGCGGAACATCCGCTGTTGAAGTTTTAATGGCGAACTCATTGTTCACTAATAACACAATTTTGAGCAAATATTCCTGAGGCTATTGATGGCGACGCTTCACCCAAGAATAAAACTTACTTCAACAAAATTCTACCAAAGCCGTAGAATTTCATCCTTTCCCTTGCATTTCAGAGATTTCTCAAGTAGATCCACCAAACACCAATTCCATCTACGAACCATCTATCATTTATCCTTATTTTGGGGTCACATGAAGGTTGAAGGAGTTGGAGCTCAATATATTTAAGATATTCCAGTTTTCTCTTTTCACACACACTGTCCTTACATCTTAACTTGAACTCCACATAGCCCATTATTATTCAGCGACAAAATCTATGACAGCCGCGACCAACTGCATGCGATGATGAAGATGATGACGATAATGATGAGACGATGGTGGTGTCTTCAGTCAAAAGGATTTACATATCTTGAGGATATAATCTCATGTTCGGTTGTTTGCTAAGCATAAATAAAAATACCATCCATCCGACTTCTACCTGAGCAAGATACGTTTGGCCCGCCATGATGATGGCAATAGAATAGAACAAAATGGCAAACTCATCCCGGAAAACGATTGCAACACTCTTGCGCATTATGAATGGGACGACTCGAACACAACTGTGGCTAAGAAGTTAAATATTGCATAACACGCTGTAATTACCATCAAAAGACAAACACTTGACCATAGAGCCTATTACCAATTGGCAAATACAAATCACCACATCCATCCACATCCAACACCTGTACCGCCTTTCGACCAGACTCTGAATACCTTCACGCTCATTCCAACATCCTTTGGATTTGTTTCTTCTTTCTGTCTTTGAACGCAGTCTCACCGTCAATTCTGGTTGTTCAGATCCAGTGAACACGGTGCAAAGAGTCATAAACCACCACATAGCATCGCGTACGGCTGGTATAGTCAGCAAAGCATCCAGGGATGACTTAACAATATTCCCATTAAATCCTCTGTTTCATATCGTTCATCATTTTGTTTCGGTTGTGTGTGTCCGTCGTTGTTTCGTTGTGGCACCGAGCCTTTATATGGCTGTCCACACTTTAGGCAGTGTGGTAGGTTATGTTTGGAGTGCGAACATGTGGATGCTGGCTGAAGTTGTAAAAATGATTGTAAGTTATAAACTTTGTACATTCCAGCGAGACTCGCGGGCATATTTTAGAAATTGAAGATGCTACCAGAATCTAATAATGGAAGACGTAAGTCGAGTGTGAAATTAATTTACCAATACAATTGCCCTGGGCTTAGTGGACGTTGGAAGTTTTAATGAGGGATATACCGAAACAACTGCTTCTACAATTTCAAATTCTAAATTCGTATTATTAAAGGAAATGAGGAAAATGTGATTATTTACTCTGTACTCTAAATGTATAGAACTCTACCTACAGTAACCTAACATCACCTGTAGGTGGAACTGAGGAAGTTTACAGCGCATTCGTAGAAGATTATTTCTTAGAAGTCAATCGCAGGCCATTATATTGTGATTGAAGTAGATGTTATAGTTTATTTAATATTTAATGGGTGCGCACTTCAATTCTCATTAATTGTCAGAGATAGCTTCGTCGCTGTGCGGAATGCCTTCATCAGTCATCAAGAGCACCTCTTCGGCCGGTTAAATATGATTTTACCTTCTTAAAATGTTATCTTTAAAAATGATTCCCATGGTTCATCAATAAATAAAATGAATGGATTTTTAGATAGATCTTCAATCCTTACTACCCGAAAGTAAGGGAAATCGAGACTTTCTTTTATACTGAAGGTGTCCCTCTAAGAAAAATTTGCTCCTTATGCAGTTCTTGACAGAATTTCAGCATTAATTCTTTGTAGTGTTACTTGAACTTATACTGTTCGTTGAACGTCCGGAAACGGGAAAACCACATCTTTATTCAGGAAACCGCCCAAAGTGTGCAAAGTTTGGTTTCAAGCAAAGCGACCGGATGTAATCAGTTTTGTGGTTTCCTAAGATATGTATATCTGTGTCCAATATCGACATAGCGAGCAGATGTCGCTTTAAAATGAACATAAAGCCAAGATCCCCTTCGCGTCGTCTAACCAAGAACGGGCAACTGCGAACAGCGTCTGTTTATCCATCCGCTCTCCTCTAATCTTGATGAGGATCAGCTCAAAGTATGGAGTATTTTTCCAGTTTTTTAAGTAAGTACTGTGAGTTGAAACATGCCTCAAAGTCAGGATAATCTGTCCAATCGGAGAAATAACATTACACCGCATTAAGAAGAGTATGGACGACTTATAATACTCGATACAGAATTGCGGACTTACACCAAATGCCTACCTAAGGACTTGCTTACTTACTTAGGTAGCGCTACAGTTTGAAGTGAACCTGGGCCTCAACTAAGAAACTTCTCCAGTTAGTCCTTACCCAATTGCCTCCAGTTACGCACTCCAAGTAGCTTGAAGTCTCCTTCTACTTGTGCGCACCACCTAAGGCGAAGACTTCATATACTGCCTCGTCCTTCCCAGCTAGATACGAAGACTCTGTGGGCTGTAGTGTTAGTGTCCATTCGCTCTACATATCCGAACCATCTGAAACGACCAAAGCGCAGTTTTTTGACTAGGTCGATGTTGCTGTACAGCTCGTACAGTTCTTCGTTGAATCTTCTCTTCCAAAGCCTGTCAACGCAAACGGGACCGCAATCCTGTTGATATTGTCGGCGTACGTAAGTAGTTGCACAGACTTTTAAAAGATTGTGCCCCTGGTGTTGGCTTGTGAGTTCCGCACAATTCTCTCAAGTATGATGTTAAGGAAGTCACATGACAGCACGTCACCTTGCCTAAATCTTTTTTTAACATCAAAGGTTACCGACGTTGATGGAGCAGCGCAGATGAAGATCTTCACGAAAACGGGAAGTCTTTTGACTTTTTTCTTAGGCCGTAGATAAGAACTTCGCCATATCTTCATTTGCCTCAAAAGAATCTGTGTACAATGACTTCATGTGAATGTGATTTGATGTCGACTGATTCGTTCATTTGTACCTATTTTAAGGCTGCTAAAGAGACCGGACGGTTGCTGTGGCTCAGTTGTTAAGTCCGGGATCACTAAACGTTAGACTCAAGATTCAAATCCCAAAACATACCAAAAAGTTCATCCACGGTCCCAAGTCACTCGAACGTCTAACAAATATGCGAGAGTTGTCATGAGAAGCTTATCTCGATCGAAAAAGTCGCCCATCAGGAATAGCTGCAAAAGCTATCCCAGGTGTTATAAGACCTGCCAACATCTATATACTTTTTGTTGTGCTGCTTATGCAAATAAGCTCTCCTACCTGTCCACATTTTGGGTTCGCCGTATCCATTTACTGAGGTGAGATAAACTTTGTAGTAATTGGGTAATTGCCAAACGGATTTTGGTTGCTTTTGCACTTCCTTAACAAGACCATATTGTCGGAGTAGATATAATTTTGCCTATGAACTTATGGTTTATAATTCTAAAGTTAGATATTGAACGAGACCACCTTTTGGGTTCTTTTTCGGCTCTGTTGCAAGAGTCATCTTACCCAGAGTTACTCTCTGGATATCTTCAGAATTTCCCCCCGACCTCGATTCTTCGTGTCGATGTTAGCATTAGCTTAAAGAATAGCAGATAACTTGTAGCAATACTATAAGATTTACCAATATTACAATCCAATTACGTGGCCGGTTATCCGTTCACGAATTAGATACGATAAGTGCCGTTTATTTTAGATAAAACCTTAATACGGATATGTATACCATGTATTGTAGATATCGATATCCATCCCTCGCTTCATACTTATAACTTGTCTATTATTAAAGACTTCGGACATTCCAATAACTATTTTGAGTTACCTACTGACAGCAGGGATGGAATCAATTCTCAACATGCTACCCTTGACCTGGACATGTAGGAATCTACCGCCAAGAGTGCCCTGATGATCAGCCAATCAAACAGCTGGAACTCATCTCGAAGGTTATGCACAGACTCTAAAGAACCTCACGTAAACAGTGACTACACGTCGACTTTGAAAAATCATTCATTTGCACTTTCCCAAGTAGAGAAGAATGGGAAATGAATGAACCAAGAAAAGACAAGTCTAATCTATCTAGACCGATGGGTCAAAGATAAATATAGGAACAGGCGCGGGTATATTCTCCGAAAACTATACATATAGTACACAGCTCAATCAGACTTCCTGACCACAGCAGTGACTTTCAAGAGGAGGTCCTGGCAGTGACAGAGGCAGAAGGTATGGTAATGATGTCAACACCACCATTTTTACTGACAGCCAGGCGGCCATTAAAGCAATTTTTGCTGCTGAGTCCCTAATCACAGGGATATAGCCGGAAATGAGATAGCTGACGAACTTGCAAGAAAAGAGTTTGTAATAGACCTCAATCGAGCACTCCAATGGATTAAGCCTCCTCAGAGAGCGAGTTGAATACAAGATCCTAATGACAGCCAACAATGGGCGGAACTCGCTTACCACTTGTGATATATCTCAAGGAATCTTTGGCTAAAATAAATTTTTAAAAAATGACAGAAAATCGCTGTCAATGTTGATTGGTGCCCCAACCTTCTAAGAAACAATAAAACTTAAACTCAACTTTGACAATATATGTAGAGGCTGCAGTGATGAAGAGACTCACGAGGATACACCTCACTTCTTCTCCTACTGTCCAAGCCTATTTCACTTGAGGAACAAAACTTTAGGAAAACATTACTTCCAGGACATACAAGAACTATCTGACGTATTACTAAACAATCTGTCCAGATATCTGAGGGCAAAACGAAGATTGGAGGCCCTAATCACCAACGAGCAGTAAGGTAAGAAAGCAGTACAGGAACTGGGATCAACCCCCCATTGTTGATCAACCCAACAACCTAACCTAAAGACGTCGGACATTCCAATAACCATTTTGAGTTACCTACCCTTCTCCAAGATTAACCATCGTTTCCGATGCTCGTTTCTGGTCCATTTTCTAGGGCGGCTCTGCCATACATCTTGAATCCGTCCTTCTTTTTCTTTAAGTGACCTTTGAATTATATAAAGCGTACGTACTCATACATCTTATGATAAGTACTTGTCTCACGGACCTGCCTCTAAGTACCCATACCTCAATATCATTCTACAGGCTGCTATATTTTAGGTCACACCATCACTGAGGCCATATTTGCTGTTGTTATTGTATTTGAGTGATCCAATTATTTCTACTTCTGCCTCTTCTACAAGCTTCGTCTGGAACTTGAGTCGCTATTGCTTTTCAGACTGGATTTTCCAACGATATGGCAGTACCAACTGATGCACTCTTAGCTTTTCCACAATTTTTATCTTCACCTGAACGCTTACGCGAATACGCGTACTAATTAAGTCTCGTTTTGATACTCCCGCTAACATCCGAAACATTTTTATCTCCATCGCGGTAATTTTTCATACATCGTCCACCATTACGATGCTGAACTTGCGTATGGTATGTAATGAGCAATTTTAGACCTCTTAGTACAAGAAGGACCTCCTCTTGACCCTGGTCCCTACCTTCTAGTCTTCTGATAACTGAAGAGAAGATCTACCTCGATTCCATACAAGGTACGAGTGTATGATCCAGATCACCGTCTATAGCCACTTGGAATCATTCATGCAGGTTGTAGCTATGTACGAGTATTCTCAAATGTATGTCTGCCACGTTTCCATACTATTATGCCCAAAGCGACTCCGTTGTTGAGTGCTGCCGGCTCTCTTGGTGGTTGCAGTCTTTACCTCTACTTCCACAACTGTCTTACCGTAGATGTTTACTTACTCTACTCGTACTATTGGACCTGCTAAGACTACTTTTCCCTAAACAGTTACAGTTAAAGTTTCTATTCATTCCTATCCATGACTAGGTGGTAGCACGTTATGAAGAGGCTTCTCCGATCTGCTACTGTAAAAGCTACACTGGCTTTTGAGATTTGTCATATCTAGACACAAAAATGCATTTAAAAAAAAAGGTATTTTCAACAGATGCAGAGTTGAAAAGTTCACTTCCATGAGCATTCATTTAAACCCATGAAACCACCAATCGTCCCAATCGCAATGGTTTTCAAATTCAAGTTTTTTTTTTTTACTTCCAGCATTTCCCCCCACAG
Organism: Pocota personata; assembly: GCA_963082735.1. NCBI lineage: Eukaryota > Metazoa > Arthropoda > Insecta > Diptera > Syrphidae > Pocota > Pocota personata. The sequence continues at coordinate 116,945,641 of OY720432.1, forward strand.
CATTATGTCCATTTCGCTTGCGGTGACATGCCCTGGACATAATACCAATTACCAATTTCAGACCCATATGGTAGATTACTCTGCCCCACTTGAAGGAAATTCGTGCACAAATGCCCAACAACCGAACCGAACCGTTCACCAGCCGAACCTAACGTGATTCACTACAAAATGGTCCTCAGCGCGGCCGCTGGGAAACAACAACTCCATGGGGATGGAATTAAATGCGAACACCAGGTAAAATTGTGGAAACACTTGTCTCTGGGATATTCGGTGGGATAAGATTCTTTTTTTCTTATTTCATGTTTGCCCGTGCCGCGATACGCAATGTACGTATCTGTATCTGGAACATTATACTTACCGCTGTGCGGACAAGCGCGTTACAAGCACTTTTATAGACTGTTTTACTTTGCCCACTCACTTGCCTATGCCTATGTCCTAGGATTACGAGTAAGAGTGAAAATTTGCATGTCTGGGACGTTTGGTATTAAAATTACCTTTTTGGAGTTTGCGCGAAACGATGTCATTAGTTTCAGATTCGCCGTGGCTAGAGTCACAGTTGGTACGAAAAGTCCTTACTTCCTGCTCGGCATGAGTGCCATACTGGTTCGGGCTGTGTTTGGAATTCTTTTGTTTTTAGACACGGTGATTACATTGTTCCCCAATCGAGAGAATTCATGAATGGGCAATCAGTGAGCTCGGACTATTCCCAAAGGGGACGAGCGATTTATTTTCTAAATTGCTTTTTGGGAATGTGAGAATAAGGTGGTGGTGTTAAGGTATCAACTATGTACATAGATGGGCTGAGGGTTTGTCAGTATTTGGTGGGGATTTACGTTAGGTAAGACTGGCGTAGTTTGAACAATATAAATTTATTTCAAGTACGTCGTGATTGTAGGTATACAATTGTGGTTCCGAGTTGAGGTCTACTAATAGTTCTTGAAGCGAATCAATTATCACTGCACCCTGGGAGAAGAAAGACGTGAGATTTTCTAACAACAAACCGTATTTATAACTAATAAGCATGGACAAAGTGACTTCATCCATAATACCTTGGAGAAGGGAAACAGTAAAGACTTCAAATTGAGACAATTATCTAGAAATTAGGTCTGAAAACTAAATGAAAGACATATAATAATTTAAGATGTCACATTTGAAGAAATATATATGTACTCGGTTAACAACTCCTGAAATTGTGATTTATGCTCAACCATTTTGAGCCAAATTTACTTTCGATGGCCCATTCCTTGTAAGCATTCTTGTGAAAGTCAAAAGTGAAGTGCGAATCTAACTTAAATGCTTCTCCTTAGGAATCATTCATCAAACTAATCAAATGTCACAATATCAACAGGTGTAGTAGGATCATTCCCCACGGACCAGCTTACAGTCCTCTTGCATCTTCTTCACCTTAACCTACACGCGATAAATTTGGCAACGTGCAGTACTGTCAGACTCAAAAAATCTGGGTGCTGGACTGCCCTACCGCAACCTACTTGTACATCCTTAACTCTCTTCCGCAGCAGTGATAATAGACTGCCTCCCCCCTAAACTGGTTGTGCGCATTCCAACTAGAGTGGAATGGAAAAGCGGAGAAGTGTTAAAACATTATGGTACCTCAATATTTACCTAAGGTTCAAAATTAGATTGTGGGGTGGGCTCAGGTATCTTTTCGGAAACTTTGAAGATCTCTCCATTAGATTACCGAACTTCGCCAGCGTCTTCCAAGCGAAAACGCCTTCAAGCTTGTCGTGCTCTTAGTAGCAACCAAACAACCAAACGCAACTTAGCACTCTGTACACTTCATCCAACGTTTCTCCAATTCTTTGATGCCCTCCAAATAATACGATTTCACGAGCCCCTCAAAATAAGCGTTTGTTTCAGCGATGACCTCTTCATTTGACCCAAATCTCTTACCTCCGAGCCATTTCTTCATGTTTGGAAACAAAAAATAGTTGCAGGGAGCTAAATCTGGGGATTATGCTGGATGAGGGAGGAGTTCGTGGCTTAACTCATGCAATTTTGCCATTGCGACTGGGGACTTGTGCGCCGATGCGTTGTCCTGGTGAAAAAGAACTTTTTTCTTCGTCAAATGCTGCCGTTTTTGCTTCAAATCGGCTTGGAATCGATCCAGCAGCTCTGCGTAATATGCGCCGGTGATCGTTTTACCCTTTTCAAGGTAATCGGTGTGAATAACACCGCGCGCCATGACCTTGTTTGCTGACAAACCCGCCTTGACCTTCTTCGGCTTTGGTTTCTGGTGTGTTGTGGTGAATCCAGGTTTCATCCACGGTTACGATGTCCAAATATTTATGTAAAATCGAAATCACTGAGCCATATGATAAGCCTGTGGCCTCTTCAAGCTCGCGCAGTTTCACTCGCCGATCGTCCATTATCAAACCATGGATTTAGTCGACCATTTCTGGTGTGATGACCTCAATTGGGCGATCAGAACGTTCGTCGTCACTTGTGCTTGAACGACCGCACCGAAATTGAGTAAACCAGTGGTGAATAGTTCCAATCGATGGTGAAGAGTCCCCATAATATTTGTCAAGCTTTTGTTTGGTTTGCGTGACAGTTTTTTTCTCGCAAAAAATAGTGTTTAATGAGCACTCGAAGTTCACTTTTTCCCATTTTAACGAAAATGCTAGTAGGCGTCTATATAAAATGGCTGCTACAACAAAACTATTTGACAGATCTGTCTGACAATTTGGGTACGTTCTTTTGAAAGATGATTCTTGACAAAAAAAATTAAATTTAAGGTGACGACACAATTTGTGTTAATTTTCAGGGACTTATTGTCCCACCCTCGTACTTAGGCATCTCTAATATATCATGTCAGTCCATGAGCTATAGTGTGTCTATGGCCAGGCTTTCTATGCGCCTTAATTCGAATGGAGTGAATGGAATCGAACTAGACATTCAAAGCTTCTTTGAAATAGCGAATCATTTCCAAGCCCCGTCGCTACTTTAGTCAATCAAAGTAAATAAATAGCTGAACAAAAATGAAGAAGATCTGGAGCACCAGTCCCGAAGAAAGCTAAAATCAAATTATCGACGGATAAGGTAATGGTATCGATATTTTGGGACTCAAAGATAATCGATTACCCTGTCAAGGATCAAACAATTAACTTCAATTACCACCGCGGTCTTTTTCGTCGGCTGTGAAAGGAAATTAAAAACAAATATCCAGGAATGTTAGAGGAAAAAAGTTTTGTTTCACCAGGACAATGTACGTCCGCACACGTCGCGTCAAATCATGGCTGAAATCCGTACTTGTGGGTTCGAAACCTTAAAAAAAAACATTTCAGCAGACAGATATTCTCAACGAATGAAGGGGTCGACGCTGCAGTAAACTTATTTTTTGAAGGTCTTGAGCAAATATTTTTTAAAATTGGTGCAATGGCTTTAGAGACCAGATGGAAGTGTATTGAATAATAAAAGTGAATATAAATGTAAACTTCTGCGAACTTTTCAATCCACCTTGGTACTGTTGGGGCTTTTTGGTCCATCAGATTCAGTGACCCAGAAAACGCTTTTGCTCCACTATCATCCCTTCCTTCCCTTCAATAGCTTACAATTTATTTCATTTAAAAAGAGTTGTACAATAAGATCAGGTGTACGAGTATTACAATACTTGGTACTTTAAATTAGCAGATTTGTAAATAAATATATGTACATATGCAACTTAAGACTAAAACATACAGAGGCCAAAAAAGTAAGTAAGAGCGTGTTGAAAAAAGAAGGAAACGAGTGATCAGGAAGAAATAAGTTAGTTTGAAGGTTGGAAGATGATGAGCACTTTTAAAATTGGCAGGATTAGAAATATTTCTAATCCGCGAGGGTAACGAGTTCCATAATCTGACAACATAAATAAAAAACAAACGCAAATAATTAAGATAATGCTAACGATAGGGGATAATGCTAATAGTTCTTGCAGGACGAGTGAACTTTTGATAGCAAAACAGTTGCGGAGGACACTTATTATGAATGGTTTTATGTAAAAATAACAGTTCCTGGCATTAATGAATTCTTGCAAAGCGCAACCAAGTAACATCGTAGAATATACCAAGATACGAGTATGGACATATCGACGAAGTCCATGAGTATACCGAATTGCATCATTAAAAACTACTGGCAATTGTTACTGAGATGAGAAATCAGGCGAATTATATATGTACAAACGCTGCATAAGAGATATGAGGTACAATAAAATTAGGGTTGTAATAAGCTATTGCTGCTATTTTTTTTTATCCAAAGGCCATAACTCAGGTGAGTAGTTTAGGTTAGAAATCACATTAGACGTTGGGATTACTTGCGACTTTTCTGGATTTAGTTGTAACCCATTAGATTACGACCAAATGTTAATTTGTTTTAGATCCTCGGTAAGAAATTTAAGTTGTCAAAGGATTTGACTTGGAACATCATCTGCTTGCATACGGATGGTAGCCCATTTATAAATATGCAAAACAGAATCGGTACCAATATTTACCCTTGTGGAACTCCTTTGGCTTTAAAGCTGAAATTTGTTAGCCATAGACAACTCTTTTCAGCCTATTAGATAGAAAGATGTTAGTTAGTTTGACAGCCCTATCATTAAAACCGAAAATGTTTTTAAGGTTCCAACAAAGGATTTTGTGATTCACTTCATCAAAAACCTTCGAGAAATCGAGCAAACAAAGAAGTGAAAATCTTGTCAAAATTCCAGATGTGGTTGCCTCTGAATCCAGAATGGCGAGAATTTAACAACTGATAGTGAGACAGGTGTTTCAAAATTTGTTTTGCTATAAACATTTGCCTTTGATAAACACGGTAGGATACTGATCGGTCGATGTTAGACCGATTAGCAGGCGGTTTACCTTGCTTGGCAATAGGTAAAATCCTGGCATTTTTCCAAGATTGGGGAAAAGTTGACGTCGTTATGCAGTAGTCTATAACATGTGTTAGATGGTTGACAATTAGTGGCGAAATTAGTTTAATACATCGTATTGGAATGTGCCATCCTCTCCTATGGAGTCGGGCTTTATAGACAGATGCAAACATCATTTTCCGTTACCACTTCAAAATCATCCAGTCTTACTATCAGTTGTCCTGAGTTCTGAGCCAAATCAAAGTAAAAATCAGGTGTACTAGTGTCACCAACAAGAAAACACTATTAAACTCATCGGGTTCAAGGTCACAATTGTTATTATTATTGCTACTGGAGACGCCAATCTTACATAAATTACTCCAGAGCCTTTTCGCAGGCAGAGAAGTGTTCAGCTTTGAGGCGTAATAATTTTGCTTTGATGTACGTATGGAGGTGGTATTATTTCGAGTCATTTTATAGGCAACCCTCCATCCAAGTTGGCTTTGGATGTAAACCAGGAGAAGGTATGATTTCGAATTATCACTGTTTTGTTTGGTACACATTGATTGTACAATTTTGATATAAGTTTACAGCCTTCCCAAGGAGCTAAAGAGATGGCAAATTTAATTTGTTTATATTTTTCTGTTCCGCTACAATAAACAAATTCTAAATGTGTGAAGAATTTTTGAGCTACTTTTTCGGAATGGGTGACAAAAATACAATTCACGGCTAAGTACGTAAACAATTTTTTTTTTTTTTTTACCTAGTATAATTCCTAAATATAGATTTCAGAAAATCGCAGCAGAATGAATCTCAACTCAAGAACATCTCGCACAGAGACTTTCGATAAATTTTATAAAGCTTTATGAGATTGTGAGCAATGAAAGTATCCACTTGGTAAAAACAAATATTAATATGCGTTCTTTCATCGAAAATTCCAGTTCCAATAATCCAGATGTATAGTTCTAGTTTTCACATTGACCATTTCTTTAAAAGGAATACTCGTATGCATATGTGCGTGTATTACTGAATCGAAAATGAATATATGTACCCTACCCATATACAAGATATTTCATTAATCCCACTCAAATTTATGAATGAAAGAGGTTACTGTGACGAATTTTACTATTTTCACCAATTTCATTCTAAAAATGTTTACTCATGTCTCTCAGGTAGATGAAACTAGCCATATCTACAGATTTTCTTACTCCATTTGACACAGAAGGTCATAACCTTATAAGAAGTGACATTGAAACACCTGTTATCCATTCTACGCATAATAAATGGATAAATTGATTTTTTCATGCCTAGGGGATAGAAGCATTTGAGGAAAGGAAATATTCATTTGAAGCATTTAAATGATCATTTGTCTGGAATGTCTGAATATAGTTGGATAGTTTATTTTATCGGTTCAATAGATCTACGGATATATACAGAATAATGTAGCTGAAACTGAAGAACGTGGTCTTGAAATACCAAAAATACATACTAATAAACAATGCAACGCAAAACTTGGACAGAACCAAGCACGTTAACTATAAGATATCGATCATATAGAAGTCAAATTCCAATCATCTGTGATTCAAGGAGTATCTATTAAGTATCTCCTAGCTACAGTCTTAAGAAAAACGACTTTAAAAGCCTCTTTTGCATATTTCACAACAGATTTATCACAGGTGGAGATTTTAATGTCAAGAACAAGTGTTGAGGATCAAGATTAACAAATACGAGAGGAAGAGAAATATACGAAATAATAACATAAACTGGTGGCAAGTAGCACTCGACGGGAGAACCCACCTACCTACCCCTGAACTTGTCGGCTTTCTCACAACAAAGAATATCTCGTCAAATAATATAAAAGTAGATGAAGGACTAGATCTTGATTCAGATCACTCTACAGTACTTCTTAGACTTGGCGGTAAAATAACTATAAAAGAAAGCAGTCCTAAATTGGTTAATGGCCTATTAATTTCACGCAGAATTTGGAAGAAAGTATTCAGCTATCAGAATATATTGAAAGTGAAGAGCAATTAGAAGATGCAGTGCAGATGTTGACACTGTATATCCAAAAAGCTGCATGGGCTGCAACTCCTAAGACAAAAGAAAAAGTAAACCAAAACTCCTATCCTAAAGGAATATGAACAAATTATTTCAGGAAAGAGGAAGCTAGAAAACATTGGCAACAATCTAGGGGGCCAAGCGACAAAAAAGTACTCAATACTTTAAATAATAAGCTTAGAAGGTCGATAAGAGACTTTAGAAATGAGACTTTTAGATGTTAGTACTGAATACTCTCTCTAGAAGGCGACAAAGAAAATAAAAAATAGAGAAGGGTAAGAACTGAATATCTTTGAAATGTGTTCCAACCTTATGTAGATGACGAATACCAGGGATGTGCGAAGTGGAGAGACGTTTCAGTCCAGTAGCAGTTAAAAAAATTGCCAAAGAAATAAAGTAAGGCATTAATATAAAAAAAAACTCCCCCATTTGATCTAATTACAGGAGAAATTTTAAAACAATTAACAAAAAAAATTTTAAGAAAGCTAAGGTATGTACCTAGCATGCGGAAATTCGCTGAGGTAATTATGATGCCGAAACTGGGCAATTAGCGAAATAGTATCATAACTTCTAAAAAAATAATTGCAGTAAAATGACCAATTACGAACCATCGATTTGGTTTAAGAAATAAGCACTCTACGATCGATCAAGTGCATAGAATTGGTGACAAAACCGAAAAAGCATTTGAAAAGAAAAAGAGCTGCTCCACAATATTTCTGGATATAGCACAAGCTTTCGATAAAGTATGGCATAAAGGACTGATCCATAAATTGCAAAAGCATCTGCACAAAACAATATTCAGAAATTCCAGAATTAACTAGGCGACATTAAAAGAAATTAAAGCTGGTGTACCACAAGGTAGTGTACTAGGCCCTGTGTTGTATCTTCTATTTATCAGTGATCTGCCAAAAAGTGAAGAAATAACTGTGGCAACTTTTGCAGTCAGAGAAACTATCGGAGAAGCAACAAAAACTTTAAAAGCAAGTAAATAATATAACGAAAGTAAATAATATATCGAAATGAACTGAAGTCAGTTGAACACAGCTAAATATCTCGGTATGACACCAATCTGCGCTGGAAAACGCACGTAAAGAAAAAAAAAACATGAAATTAGTTTACCCAGCGATAAATTAACCGAACGATATTTCTTAAATATTCCGTAGCTCATCCAAAGCATCTGTAGCATCAAAATCAAGCTCAGTACAAAAATAGTTTAAGAATACTTTTTTGACGAGTTAGTTGGAAAGTACAGCCTTTACGGCAGTAGACAATGGCTTCAGAAAAAACGATTTTTCAAAAGGTCGAGATACAGATACACAATGGGTTGTAAATATCAATAAAGTCAAGACGTCTAACCTTAAAAAGAAAACATATAGGACGGTTGTAAATATATAGGACGGTTACAATCCATCCGGAAGTACACTAGGTCCTCGTATCATTTTAACGAACCATTTTTTTTCCGTCTGCTTTTACAGCCATCTGCTCGTTTCTTTATAAATTACATATTATTTTGACACTCACAGCTCTTTCGCGCTCCAAAATTTTACAGGAATATAATATCATATCCCCACGGTACGAAATAAATCGATTTTCACTTGAACAACTTTGAGAAACAAAAAACTGAAAACTTTTTTTCTAAATGAGTGCTGTGTTGCCGAAACAGTGCGTATTTTGAAAAGGAATTTTCAGAAGAAAGTTCGTGAGATTAGCATGCTACTTGATAACACAAGTTGCCCTACTGTTCGTCCATCTTTCCTTTAGGTATTGTTTCGTAGGAGCTCTATGATTCTATACCACTGTTGCCATATAGCCAGTTAAAACTGGATTTGGCTTTTCTTTAGTTCTCCGGTTTTCGACTGAGGACGGCCTTTTTTAACAATTATCCCCAAATAAACATCTTGTACTCTTATTGTAAAAGTATTTTTACACAAATCTGGTTGTAAAAGCATGCCTAGCTGAATTTTGATGAAATTTTATTTGCAAATTTGAGCTGGTATATCTGAAAATATGGCAATTAGGTGTCATTTGACTAAGATATGGGGGTGGGGCTTCGAAAATTTGTAATCATTCTTTTAGCCCACCTAACCTAAGAACATCTAAATCAATTTTGATTAGATTTGGTGTGAAAGTTTGAATTAATATGTTCACATATAGCATTTGAATAGACTTTTTTGCAAATGGATTTAAACTTTTTGCAATTGAATTAAACCGAAATGTTTCCTTTGAGGGGAGGAAAAGAAGAGGAGCTATATTTCAAAATACAAAATAGTAGAATGTTTTTTTTTTTTTGTGAAACTTAACTGAACTTAATATACAGTTTCAAAGAGCTACTTCAAAGTAGCTATAGCTACTCCGGATCATAACTTTGCCGTAAGAAGAAGAAGAATATACAGTTTCAAAGAAACATTGAACTGCTTTCATACAATGTAGACTATCCTTTTGTACCGTAAATTTTCCTTAATTCAGCCTTCTTTTAATTGTATCTTAGTATCTATCTTAGTAAGGGGTTATTCATTTCGAGATTGGTATTTAACATCCCTGCCATATTACATCTGTCAAATCCATCTGTCATCCATAATGACAGATAGTTAGTTTTTGCCTTCCCATTTTACAAATTGGACCACACCGCTCAAAGCATTACAATTATTGCATCTTACTACAAAAATAAAAGTTCTGTAATATCTGTGTATGGCAGCTTGAGAACAGATTATGGTCGTCATAATCGTCCAACTGAGCAAACAATTCGAATCACAATCACTAAATCCGAACAAATCGTTATTGTTTGTTTTTTTTTTTATAATTTGCGCTCGCCAAAGAGGATATGAATACTCTTATACTATTACAGGACACGGGCGTTGTAAAGAAGAGAGGGAGAGAAAGAAGGATTTAGTGTTGTGGTTTGAATCTCAGATGGTATTAAATTTCTGTAAACTCCAAGAGTAGCATCCAGATAACTGGGTAGCTAGTTTTTTTTTGCTTTTTTTGTCGTTGCTCATGATTCACTGTATTTTTTTCCGTTCTCCTGATGTCATCATCACGGTCAAGTTGCATTTTCAACCATATGACCACTCTACTGCCAGTGTTATACCTTCACAGTAGAGTTGACTTAGCTTTCGCAATTGATCGACTCTTTTATTTATTTCATTCGAAATAAATAGATGATTCTTGACATCAGGATTTCAACCGTGAACGAACAACGTGACAAGCGATGATATTACAACTACACCATGGCCAAACTTGTGATGTCGTAAGGCCTGTGCATCACCGTAAAGCTCGGGCTGTAAACCCGGAATTGTCAGTTTCACGTTGCGCTCAACAATTGGGCATTTCTTACAGCTCCGTTTGGCGTATTTTGCAATTGGAATTGCATCGGAAGGCGCAGAACATACGCGGAATGGGTGCTGGAAAATCAACAAGTTGACGCCGATAATTCCAACAAAATTCTCAGCGATGAGGCACATTTCTCGCTCGGCAGCTACCTAAATAAACAAAATTGAAGAATTTGAGAATTTCTGAGAATCAAAATGTAATCTTTGGGAGGCCATTGCATCCACCACGGGTGACCGATGGCGTGATTATTTTGAAAACGACGAAGGCCATTACGGTGTATTCTCTGCACTATGGGCAAATGATAACCAACTACTTTTGGACGGAGATTGAAGACACTGATGTGAGGGACATGTGGATCCAATAGGACCAGGCTATGTACCACACAATATAGGCAAATTCGGTTCTATTACACGTAGATTTCCCGGCCGTTTGTTTTCGAGATTTGGTGATATCAATTGGCCACCAAGATCGTGTGATTTTTGTTTGTGGGACTGTGCTAAAGATAGTGTCTATGCAGATAATCCCCTAACTCTGGAGTACTAAAAAACCAACGTCCTTGAAGGTACAGCCAGAAATGTGACGAAAAGTCGTCGAAAATTACATCACAAGAGTCGAAGTTTGCAAAAAGTACCGTAGCGGTCATTTAACCATTTAACCTGTATTCCATACCAAACATTTTAAATAATAAAGAAATTAAAATCCTTAAGCACGAACGAATATCCCTGTACCTGTTTCTGACATTTTTCTTATTCGAATTTGATAGCTAAGCATTTCGTATTAAAAGGACACTTACTCGTAGTTAATCAATCGGCAAAAACCAAATATACGATTACGCCTGTAGAAAAATGCGTTTCCCGTAGAACTTTTTACTAAAAAGTCTCAACTCACTTATCCAAGTATATTAGTACCCTAACTACGCATTTTACTTCATAAAACAAGTTCATAACCAGCACGAATTTAATCGCAGAAAAAAAAAAGACAAAAAGCAAAAAAACCATATAATTTCTTCAACTGAGATCATACCGGCCGGACGGCCGGCATTTTTATTCCACGTTTCGCAATTGTCTCACTTCGGAACAATGGCATTTTTTTAATGGCGTCAGTGCTCATGAAGCGTGAAGTAGATTCAAGGTGAAAGGTTTAATTTTTTCGAGCCAGAGTTGAATGATTCGCATTTTATTTTGTTCGTTTCCATCGAAAAGTATTCGTAATTCTAATTGAGATGAGGGCTTCGGTACGCCGCGTGCAGGTTTATAATAGCACTGCCCCGTGATGTAGACTGTGTACAGATGTGTGCGCCCCTATACTATCTGAAATTGTTTCAAATTTATACCGTGTAAAACGGTTTCCCTTAATATTTACATAATTTTTATTTTATTTTAATTCTTTTACAATTTATTACTCCGCCTCTTGTTAATGGGATCGTAACATGCGAAGGGAATATAATTCGAAATTTATTCAATTAGATTCACATCTCTTCACAGAAGCGTTATCCACACTTCCAAGGCTTATTAGAATGAGTTCCCTTTGAGATAAGAAACTTCATCTGAATGATGTATCTACCCATTGTTAGCGTACAAGTAAAATTCCGTTTTCCGGAAATCTACATTTTTTTTAGAATGCATGCTAAAGCCACGCAATGTAATTACATGTCTTCCTTGTTTCATCCAAGCAAACACCTTTCAACGACACTCAGAGCCGTGACTCTCACAATTTAACGGCAACTAAAAATCCATTTAGCAAGGTGCCATGGTAAATGGACAAACATCTACGACGGCATAATACAAATTGATTCAACTGACTAATTTCTCGAATAATTAACATTTTTTGAGATACTACGAGTATAAGCACATCAACGCACAGTCAACACACACACAATGAGTTAGCATTTGGAAAATGTTGGTTCGGCTCGCACCAGTGATGCCACTAAGAGAACACGGGAGATATTAATAGCAATCCCGTGAATTCTTCCAGTGCCATTCCCTGTACAGAGCAATACAATGCTAACTCGAGTTTAATGTGCAATTTTGTCTGCAATTCACTATACTTACCTGAAGCCATTGGGTGGAAGAGGTGGATGATCCATGTGCTGGGTGGCATTTACATATCTATGATGTTAATTGTTAGACTTTCAGCGGAAATGTAGATAAATTTCATACTGATGTGCAAATAATCATTAAAAACTACAGATAGTAACTACCATAAATTAATTCAGCTAACTTACCGAACATAACTGACATCGAAATTGTTTCAATTTACGTGTTTGAAGGGAAATAATGACGCAATCGACTTTTGAATCAAGCAGCCTACTAAAGTAGATTATCTATTCCACCAACAAATTGGACGAAATATATATTTACAAACGAGCAAGTGATCAGTAAGTAGGTATCTGCTTTCATTTTATTATGACATGTGACTATGGGAATACAGAAAACTTGCAACCTTGGTGTAATAAGATTTTTGCAAAAAAGGCTTGAACTCCGTTTCCAATGTGAAATTATTTTCCCAATCTAGAATTAGATGGTACTACCTCTCCAGCTAGCCGAATTTTTAGCTGCCTCCAGTTGCGCACGTCAAGTAGGTTGAGTTCCAACTCTGCGCTTCACCTAAGGTGGTGTCTTCCTCTACTGAATTGTCTCACCTGGGTAGCCCGAGACTCTCGATCATAAATTCTACATGTCATAGCAATTTTAGACGCTGAATACGCACCTTTTTGACCAAGTTTGTTCGCTCCATTAATCAAATTAAAACATCAGCTGGGAAATTTTCCTTTCCTTCCACAAGATTTTGTTAACGTTCATGCTTCTGCGCCATATATGTAGCAGGACTGGGACTTTCCTAATTTGTTCAGCGTATCTCCTTATTTGTGGATTGGACATACGATACTAAAATGCCATTTATCGGGTATACTCTCATCTGGCCAACCTTTACAATTAACCTTTTGTACGCTCCTTACCAAATCTTCTCCCACTTCTTTGAATAGCTCAGCTGGTAGGCCATCAGCTCCAAGAGCCTTGTTTGATTTAAGCTTAGATATTACTATCCCCAACTCTCGAATGGACAGACGCATTGTCCATCGTCATATAAAGTTGAATGTCTGGCAGCGAACTGTTGGTCTCCAGCGCCGTTTACCAGCCTACAGAAATGTTCTTCCCAAATCCTCAACACCGATTACGGCACTTTTACGAGGTTACCTTGTGCGTCTCTACAGACTTTTCTTTTTATTTTTTGGTAAAACTATGGAAATTCACACGATTCTCGTGCTCCTACTCCTTCTTTTTTGCTTATAAATCTTGCGAGCATCACACGTCATCCTCACTGATATTCTTCATCAAACCAGGGGTTTCTCGTCGTCGCCAAATGAAATCTAGCACATCAGAGATTGCCAGATTGAAGCCTCTCGACGTTGAAAGTTCGTGCTGGATATCCGCAGCAGTCCACTTCGGACAGTGGCTGCTCGGACAGTTCAGACATACAAGATAATGGAGGTGTGCCTCGCGTCAATAGCAATGGGATCAATCTGGTTGCCAGTTTCTTAATCTGTGTCCTTTTGTGAATGTAGGGTGCGGAACGATGATCGCATTATATATATACTTACGAGTATGTAAGCAAAGCAATTTGAACGAGAAACAGAACTGCTTGCTTTTAAAATTGTTCCCACTTTCATTCAGATTTAGGTAGCATATCGTCTAACTCATGGAATTCTGCTAGAAGAGTTCGGGTGGTTAACTCCATGATATATGCCCACGAGGCGGAATATATTGTACATATCATCCCTTACCTCTGAATCAACTATGCAGATATCCAACTCACTTGTCCAGAAGTTATATACTGCGGGTTGTCTGCTTTTTACTTTCCTATAAAATGTCAGCTTCTTCGTCTTCTAGTTTTTTCTGCGGTGTTCATCAGCCAGAGGACAGATGAACTAATAATATCATTTATGATCTGTGAGATTGGTGCATGAAGCATTGTATCGGCTAATGATACACCTCAACAAAATCCAACCTATCACATTTTTCCTTTTCTTTTTCTTAAAGTCACTGTGGGGCTTCAAGTTCCGTGCGCGTACAGCTGCCAATTGCCAAAACTTGCGCTGTATGAGTTGATCAGACCCTCAAATTCATTGATCAAAATTTATTGTAATCAAAAATCAAATCTTGTTCCTATGCGAAAGCTACCGCAGGATAAATCAGCAGATGTACCTGTATGTGGAAATGATTATCTTGAAATTCGGCTCAAATTTGCTCCTTAGGTGCTGCGATTCCTTAACTGACTCAAGATCATACTCTGAAACGCAATGTGATCAGGATGAACTCGGATTTGCTGTCAGAGTTCAAGACATACTTGTAAAGACGTCAATTAAGGATTAGGGAAACGATAGCGACTTGTAGAGAAGGACCAAGGACCCATTGACAGTGGGGTTAGACACATCCTGATGGTGGATGTCGTGCTCTGTGGCTTAACCACAGACATTCAAACGTTGAGTAGTATAGCAAACAGGAAGTGGGCGAAATTCAGCACAGTTAAATCGTCTACCGCCACGATTTCGTATAAAAATAATATTTTCATTAATCTCTGCTCTGTGCGATTGAATAAGTGGATTTCTAAAAGTTTCAAACTACTCGTATCGGTGTTGTTGAAAGTATCCACTGAACACTAAAAACAGTATGTGTATTAAACTTGTTTCATTCAAAACAACGCAGTTGAATTGAAAACCGTCTAAGGTTTATTATTTGCTTTGCATTTATGGATGCTGAAAATAATGCCACATGTATCATAAAATTCTTATCTTGTGCATGTTTATAATTTTGTAAGTACTTTACAAAAAAAAAAAAAAAATCGTTTGCACCAATCTCAGGTAAATCATTTGCATATCCCATAACTACGTCAATGCCTCGCCGTGGCGTAACAGAACAATCGACATCTACGCGACAGTGCTAAGGATCGCGATTAGAATGAAATGTTGTAATTACCCGTGTTGAACATTTATTACACCAGTATCGGTCCATGTGCATCATTTTGCTTCGAGCTTCTTCCGTGTGTGGTATCAGATCATCGTATTTCTTGTGTACTCCATGTGAGCGCTGGTCCTCGCCAGGAATTGCACTACAAAAAATCACATGGTGCAACATTATGTATGGTTATTGATTTCAATATGTAATAGAGAACATATAGTTACGTGCCTATGTGTAGGATGTACTCTGTCTTCACTCATGCAGATTTATCTCTAGTGGATGTGAACAAGAAAACGTCTTCGATTCGGTTCGGTTACATCCTTTGCACTCCGCGCCGAGTGGGATGTTATGGATCTTCTTTGTGCAATGGTAAGATGGATGGACTTTAGCTACTTTTTGCTACGAGTTCACGATTTTATTTTTCTCCAAAAGCACTGGACAGGCGGTGAGACGAAGTTAGTCAGCAGAGTAAACATTCGGATCATGATTTGCCAATTATTCCATTTTCTCTTTTGCAAATTACACAAAATTAGGTCCATCTCGTGTAGGTGGGAATTTGAAAATTGCACAGAGAGGGAAAGAGAGATAGGCACAGAATCCCTTGGTAACATGATGATTGCCTCCCAAAGTTGATCATGCAGATAGATGTACGAGTATCTTTCTCCTCATGGTATCTATACTCACTCCTTTTGCGAATCAAGTTTCACGAGGCGCCAATCTGATGCAAGTATACGTACTCTCTGCACTAATTTATGTATAATGACACAGATTTTAACGCAAAATGAAAATTAATATGTTTACTTACGCATCAAGCGATCCAACAGCATTAATTACCTCCCAACAGTTGTATCTATTACAGTCAACATTTGAAAAAAAAAAGAATTATCATCGACATGAAATCGTTTTAGATACACACAAACCCACAGATACGCGATGAGGAAAATGATGCGAAGATCATTTCGAGAAAAAAGGATGTAGAGCGGAATTGGTCCACAAACCGACGACCGTTGCATTGTGGAGTCCCATCACGCACACATGTGGCACGTTTTTATTGCTGCACACATGGCATGGATTGATTAACCCAAGAACAACTATCAGGCGAGTTTGTCAAGTTCACTGGAGTAACACTCCTCAATATCTCACCGAGTGTAACCAGATGCACATAGATACTTTGCGTGGACCGTTGCCGCCAATCTGTATATAAGTATCTGGTGCGCGGCGGCGGCATGAGACGCGTGATTCTTCTGCGCGATTCATGCTTTATTTATGAGCTCGACGAGTGAACGTCGAGACTTTCTGGTTCGGGTGCCAACTGGATCATTGGGTTGATCGTGTGCAGTATTGTGATGATTTTGTGTAAACTCGATTAAAATATTATCAGGTGCACACACACGCTCAAGATGTGTACCACGATATGTGAGTGTTTTATTTGGGTCATTAAGAGATCGATTTCATTTTATACGTGTGCCGTTTTGTAAAGAATAAAACAAAAAAAAAAAAAACAGATACAACTCCACGCTCTGTCTGTGTTCCAGGGAATCTGATACAAGTCATTAAATGTGCATGAAATTCTTTTAAAGATTCAGTGGATATCCTTTCGAGGAAATCGATGACATGGGTACAACTTAATTGGTGTTCGAGTCTTAAGTGACACAGTAATTATGCTACAATGTATCAGTAGTTTTGCTAAATGCTCAGACTGGTGATGGTCCTATAAATGAACTCAGAACTGGAGCATGATTGGACAGTCGGAGTCCTTTCAAGTTAATACCTATGAAGCAAAGGATTATGTTAAACTTAATATCTTCCAAAAGTCAATAGACAATACTTATAGACAGTACATTTTGATCCAAAGAGGATTGCAGTCTTTCAGTTAAATGCTAAAACTTTCGGTTAAGTAGGCACAAATTTCTGCTAAAGGATTTACTCTATCGCTATTGGAACGAGGGGATCACAAAGCACACACAATTTAATTGAAAACTACGCTTTGTCATACCGCAGAGGAATAGCGCTGAAACTTGATCTTCTCCTTCTTCGACCACACCGTTTATGTAGAAGTGGACTAGCAAACATTCAGATGCTGGCAGTGAACACTCGATGCTATTGGACAAATTCGACTTAGGAGCATAGCTGGCACCTAGTCACAAAACTCGCGAGCATCGCAACAGAGAAATACTAAATAAAGCTGAACCAAGGAAAGATCGATGCCTTGCAACTGATGCAGCAAACCTGACTGCAATTGAATCAGCGCCGAAAATGCGTAGAACTGTAGGATAACAACTTCCAAATCCCTCTTAATTCTCGCTTTAACACAGAAGAAGGGAAGATCTCCCATGAAAAATAGAAGCCTTTCAGGCCAAGATCTGGTGAATTGCATTTGAAACTGCTCCACCCCATCCACCTACAAAAAGGAAGTCATAACTATGTAGTATGTGAGGAACAGACTTCGGTCCGCTTCATTAAGGCTTGATTTATCTGCCCAGACGTCAATCTTGAGAAAGAAGTCAGAACCATGAGGGTCTAGGTTCAACTCGAAAACCGATCAATCTCACTAACTCACTTACCAAAACCACTCAAAGTCTCTAAACTACAACACAAGCCTCAAAAGATTCACATCCAGAATGGATCCAAAATAACTATAAACTCAGTTTCTACTGAGCCGAATCGAAAGCAAGCTCTTTCCCAACACAAAGTAAAGATAAAAACTTTTTAAATAGAACATGTCCCGTATTCACTTCTCAATTCTGGCTTCACCTGCATATGACAAGTTGTCGTCTGAGTACAGTTGTGAAGATGTCTATACCAATTAACCTTACCAAAACTAGTACAAATTAATATCTATCGTTTATATTTGCAAGCCTTTTCAATTGCTCATTCTGCAGTTCTCGAAAAAAAGTCAAAAAACGTATCTGTTTTATTATTTTAAAGAAACAAATCCACTTGGATTGAAAAACATATCCCAAGGGACCGTTATGTAAATTTTTTTTAAGAACGGATGAAGATTAAAAAACAATTTTCACAACTTTCCAAAACTTAGTAACCCATCTCCTTGTACATATCAAATATTGCTAAGATCTCAGAGTAATATCCGAGAAATAGCCAATTTTCAAAAATTCGGTAATTCCAAAACTGAGCACGCCATCTAGTGTCTAACTCAAGCCAAAAATTTAATTTAAACAAAATCACAACGGTCATTAGTCATTAGTACCGTTAATTTTGAGGTTAGAATGAAAATTATCATTTCGCGTCGAATTGTGACCCCATGGATCCCAGATCACCGCTGCCACTAAGAAAAATTAGCGTTATAGCGACATCGACCTGGTAAAAAATTAAGAATCCAACGCCTAAGATGGCTAGGATATATAGATGGTACGGACACCGGTGTACCGGCCCGGAGAGTCTATCAACTACCCCGGTGGAAAAACGCAGCAGTGAAAGACTCCACCTTAGTTAATGCACACGAAACTGTAGCCAGCTAGTGAAAGATCGCGCTGGCTGAAGAGGTTTACTGACTAGCTTCATCGAAAGTAAGTAAGCAAAATAGCGTAGCAAAAGGTCGAACGGTTTAGCAAAAGTTTAAAAAAAAAAAAAAAAAAACATATTTATTTCCTTACAGACTGAACCGGCTAAACTTTGTCATCTTTTTCAGACTAAGACAAACAAAAAGGTTTTCAGCTTACTACATATGGTCAGCTCAACTTGACAGGTTTACCGGAATAGTTCTACGTTACCTGACATACTGACCAGGAGCCTATAGTGCACACACACACAGCCCGAATGGCCTGTCAGTCTTCGAGGTAATCATGGTATCGATAGACAGTATAGGTAGGAAGTAATAATAAAGTCAGTTTCACCAGCTGCCTGGTATTACAATTTACAGTCAGAGAGTTCTGTCAGTGCAGACTGAGCGTGTCTAGCAAACTAGTGATTTTCTTCTCCTCATTTCGGCTCTATCTTCATCAAACCTGAACACAAATTGTCCAGTATGTAAAAGGTTATTCATTTCGAGGTTGAGATTTTGCATCCCTGCCATATGACATCTGTCAAATTCATCTGTCATCTATAGTGACAGGTAGTTAGTTCTTGTCTTGCAATTTTACAATATGGATCGTTCAACCACCGCTCAAAGCATTAAAGATACTCGGATTGGGTGCCGTAAATCAATAAGCCGATTTTTCGGACAAAATCTTCTTTAGCGATAAGACCAATTTTTCGCTCGGCGACTACGAAATTCTGAGAATCCAAATGTGTCATTGAATCTACCACGGGTGACAGTTTGGTGTGCGCTGTAGACCGGCCGGCAGGCGGCGTGATTGGGCTGTATGTCTTTTATAACGATGACGGCGCAACTGTTAAGTAAACTGCACAATTGAAATATGTTAATGAAAAATATTGTACTCTTTTAAGGTAGCACACAATTTTAAGGTAAGAGAAAAGTAAGAATAAAAGTCCAAAGCGTAGGAAAATCCATTAATTTTGTTGAAGTGTATAGCAAATGGGTTTATTTCTTTAAAAATGTATCAAATTAACCACGATCGTAGCAAAGTGGCAACACTGTTACGTCCAGCCAGACTGACAAACAGAAAGACAAAATTGAGAGGCACACTTTTTTAAGTATCTCTATTATAGTAACACCAAGATTGATCAAAATCCCGAAATGGGATTTGGTTTACGAAACCAAAACTTGCCCTAATTTTTTGTGCATTCTCCAAACTTTCCGTCCACTTTTGCTGCACATTTCATTCCACCAAACGATAGTCTCGAAAGGTTAAGGAACTGACAAACAAGATATTCGAGTTATCTTTTAAACGTTAATTAAAACACAAAACACTTGTTTTCTATGAATCCACATCTAACACATAAGAGACCAAAACGAACCTTTCCTTTGTAAATGATTAATTGTATATAATCAAAATTAAGAACAAAAAAAATAAAATAATTAATAACATTCGAGGAAAACAAAAGAACAAGTTAAGTAAACCGAAATTCCTACGGCCATTAGCCGTCTATCACATGTCAAATGATGTTAATTCGATAAGGCAGTCATTTAGAGAACAAGCAGTACGAGTATCTCATCAATACCACACCGGCTAAAAGCAATTACGATTATATCCGAATTGTGTAAGTTATTACAAAATTTTACGTATCACACTTGCGCTCAGATACTTCCGAAAAAAAAACAACTTTAAACTGAAATGATTGATTGATTCCCACACTGGCTACGGGCAGTGTTAACAACTTTGTGAGTCACAGTTTGATTTTCATGGGGCCTTTGATGGAGAAAATACAAAAAAAAAATTGTTTTTTTTTTTTTCATTTCTTAGAATGAAATATCTACCGATCATAATAATTATGAACGTGTAATCCGATCATAGAAACATGTGCGTACACAAGATACTTTGTTATGAGTAGATTCGATGGAAAACTGAAGATCATTTCTTGTGAGGGGATTATAATTGAAAGTACTTAAGTGTCGAATTAATACCCGGCAATTAAATATATTCACGAAGTATAAATACATTTTGAATTTAATCAATTATAGAGCGCTGAAAGGTGTTCATATAGATGCTAGTTTATTGAACTGTCTATCTGCTATAATGATACTTGATGATACCGTCAGGATCTAGGGGATTTTTATAGAGAAAGGAAATTACTTGATTGACTTGAAGAAAAAAAAGGTGATTTACCTACTCACTGGTTCGAATCTCTATCTATTGGCTTGTATAAGTAGCTTTGTCAGTAGTGCTTTCAAAGTTCATTGTGTGTCACAAAACTTGGCGGAAGTACACCTGTTTCCACATCTGAAACGAAGAAAAGATATTTATTAAAATATATTTCATAATAATAATTCAAAAACTTTCGTCTTTAGAGGTTACAAAGTAAAATTATCTAATCCGCACGATGGGCAAACATCAACTTCTCAAAATATCTACCTTTTATCTGTAACTGGTATGGCTTAATATTTCACGGGACTCCTCATCATTACATAGTACTCTTCATTGTATTTAAAGAGCTTGAAGAGTTCATTTTTGAGATCGATCAGCTGTTGAAGCTGAAGCAGCAGAAAATGATCCACAAAAATATGAAATGCCTTCCAAACATTTCACACAAAATATTGCCTAAGGTCAGCAGACTTCAAAAGATGGTCTCCAGAAATCTAGTTTATACAATTGGACCCATTCATGATAGGGCGGGAAAGATCACGGGGAATTGGAACATTCCAACAAGATCCTGATGAAGCACACTTTTCTGGAAACTTGGAATCAGATTTGTCCTGGGCTTATAGAAAACGAGTAAGTAACAGGATGGAAGAAAGGACAGTGACCGAAAGGATAGCAACGCTGGAAAGGGTAAAAAGTAAAATAGCCACCTATGACCCTTTCAAAACTTCAACTCGCTTATTGATTTCAAGACTTAGGGGTAGAGTAAGGGGTAGAGTTACTACCGGTTTTTCACAGGGTGGTGTATTATCCCCTATTATGTTGAACATCACT
Source organism: Pocota personata (assembly GCA_963082735.1). Classification (NCBI taxonomy): domain Eukaryota; kingdom Metazoa; phylum Arthropoda; class Insecta; order Diptera; family Syrphidae; genus Pocota; species Pocota personata. Next base: position 116,967,321 of record OY720432.1, read on the forward strand.
GTTGACTCTCTCATATACAGACTTAAAGAAACGCGCCGACGATCTGGGAATAATGGCCATAAGGCAAATTTATGGACGAATCTGAAAACATTTTAAGGAATGCACTCCAAGTAGTGGAGCAATGGTACATCTGGATGCAGGACTAACTTGGAATTATGACATTGAAGAGAAGATCCGAAAAGATTAAAGGGTACTGTATCAGTGTAAAAAAGTATATGAACAGAGGCGAGATACTGGATGTACACGGTGGCACTAAGGTAGGATACAGAAACTGGGATGTATGAGGATTGGTCAGCATGTGCCATGGTAGGGTTTCTTGAAATTCTGCCACTGAATTTTTTTTATAAAAAAGATAACCACATTTGCAGCATTTCCTTTGCACCAAGATGCTAAATGGCACAAGGGGCATCTATGGACATAATACTATCCCTAAGCTCGTGAAAAACGAAGCAGAAGACCTGAATATGCCTGTGGATGTAATGAAGAGAGTGCATATTACCGAAAGGTATTACATAACTGTAAATGCGGATGATAAGTAGACGAAAAACTAACTAATTTCAGGGATTGGTAACGGATGTGGTCGAGTAATGGACCGCTAGAGAACACCCGAACCAGCGATTATATGTAGAACTATGAAGGCAACCCAAAGGGCTATTAGAATCGATGTAGGCTCTACCAAGCGTTAAGTTCTAAGCGTGCAACGATGAACTCTGAAATGGATATCCTTACGACATGGTGAGAAAGTGAGACTTGTGGAAGACGTTACATGCATATTAATGCCAATGTCCGACATTTTATATAACAGGCTACTATTGCTTGCAAACCGACATTAGCCAGATATGTTTTGAGGAATCGATATTAGCGAGAAACTCTGTAGAAATCAATAAAATATCTCTGGCTGTACCAGTGGATGGCAGGCCAAAAGAGACCCAATAAGGTGATCTGCTTCGTTATCTCCCCGAATAATATGCATACAAAGGATCGGTAAAAACCTCACCGAGATCTTTGATATCAATGAAGTTCTGAAACAAGGCAACACCATACTATGTACATATATACTGCAGTGCAGTGTAAATGTTGCATAGTTTTATGCATATTCTGAAGCGATAATCATTTCCCGAAAATTCTGAGTGAACATAAATTCCTCCCACTTCTGACACCATTTCATAATACTCGTAGTAGGAACAGTAAGCTTTATTCAGTTGGAAATATGAACTGTTGTAAAAATGTATTTATCTTTATATTTAAAGACAACTTTACTATCATTGCTATCTCAACCTTTATCGCCAAATCTATCAGAAGCTTCTGTAAACTCCCTCATTAAAAACTCTTATCTTTTCGCGGTAAAGATAGGGTTAAGTCTTTAATGTTGAACTGCAAATGAATTCCATTTCATTCAAGAAGAAGAGTCTGATGCGCTATCCCAATTTCTGTATGCATTCATTTAATATTTCCAAGCGCCAGATAGAACAATCTCATCGTACTCGTAACCACTCATCAGAAATAAATTAATCATTCCAAGAACAATAAGTATCTACATCTCTCATCTCAATGGAACCGCATTATAATTGAAAATGACCTAAGAAACAATGCCCTCTCTTGATTTATTGATTCTGATAGAAGTAGCATAAATTTAAAATAACTCAACGATACATCACGAAATGTCGCCACCTTTTCTTGTTTTACAATCAATAGAATGAGATATACACGTATTTAATTACCAATCGCCGGATAAACATTCTCCGACCCATTTTTCTGCTCTTTTAAACCATCGGATAGTGGATATGGCCAAACAAAGTTCCCAATTATTTTCACATCTCTTTCTTCATTTACATATCCGTTGTATCGTTAAAAAACAAAACAAAATTTCCATAACGTTCTTATCAAAAACGTTCCTGTCAACGATCTCCACGGCTCTATTTGAAGCCATAAAACGGTAAAAATGATATATGTTCCCAAAAGCCAAAAACTAATTCAATTCATTCTAGTTCTAACACCGGTAGTAATCAGATTATACCGTATGGCACATGTTGGCCGGTTGATTTCGATGAAATTCAAAGCTAAGAAATGAAAACAAATTTTATTTAACAGACCGCATCTCCGCATCATCTCTCAGATGCTATTTGTATGGGGATAAACACAGTAAAGTATGCATATCAATGAAATCAATCAATTAGCGATTTCTCTGGGATTCGGTACATTTGTATCTATGTGTCTGTGGATAAATGAAAATTACGGTACTATTATGAGTATCTCTAACGGTGCTACGTCGATGACAGTTACCAGCGCACAAATTCTGTCAATTGTCAATGTTTTTCGTCGTCGTCGACGGGACTTTGATGAAGTGCCGCAGGGCTGCACAGTTAGACCAATACTTTTTCCATACGAAACCAAAAAAAAATGCCTCACGCGCGACGAGTGAATGTAGAATGGATACTTTCTGAAATTACTGTACAGTCACACACAAAATAAATCACTGGACTTCGAGATGTTTTGCTGTGTTGCTATGTTGATGTTGATTCATCACGACCGCCAATTACATCCGGTAATTTGCTGTAATTTCATACGGTCTCTCTCTCATAGTTACGTGAAGTTGGGAATGGTGTTGCTTTTTTGTTTTGTAGTTCTACTACATCACACCACCACGGTTTTCGCACGAATATGTGCACGTACCATATTCTATCGGTCTTGCAAATTTGTCCGATTGAAAATTGTTTAAACCATTATTATTGTACTACTTTTTTCTACCTCGTTTTACACGTAAAACTGCAGACAGGTATAGCTAGTTGAAGCTATTATCTTGTTACAAGTTGTTATAGAACAAAGTACTAAGTTTGAATTGTAGTTAGAGGGTTAGGTTTTTTTGTTTGCTCTTGCAACGTTGCACCGCCTTGTGCCAAACATTACGAACGAGTTGAAAACTTTGTACACAACAGAGAGATCCGTCATGAAGTAGCATTTCGTGTTAATGGAATTAAGTTATTTACGTTTCTTCTCTCTGATGGGTTTTTGCTGGATGAGATTGATGCTGGTTTTTTTTTTATAGATGCTTTTAATTAACTGAGTTAGAATGCAATTTGTTTGACGCCAGTTAAACTGCCAGTTAGATATGTATGTTTTGTCGTATTGGTTAATAAATTAATTGGTCCTCATGTGAGGTCTTGGGTTTTTATTAGAAACAGGTCTGTATGAAGTAGGACGAGATAAATGTTTTCTCATTCTCATTTGCAGAATTAATTTTTCTTGTAAACTAGCAACTAAGCTGTTAATAATTGAGTTAGTACATCCTTGCAAGTTGTGGTTTCTCAAGGCTAAGAAGACAATTATTGAATAGCAAAACTTTTCTAGAAACAACTGATTGGATTTGTAGAAAGCTTGCATCAACCTAAGCCTGCCCTATATACTCGAGAAACATGGACGGATGAGAGAGACTTAAAAAATATTAGTCTGATATTTACTTCTACGCACTATACATTGGTACAATGACTGGCTCTGAATTCATTAATTACTATGAATATGTTCTCGAGAAGGAATTCGAACCCAAGAGTCGTTATATTAACCCCAGGCGAGCAACACTGTACAGAAAGGTCTACAATTTTAATAAAATGCGACTCTAGGTGAACTTAGTCAACGACTAAGCTAACTTTTTCTTCGAAGGTCGGGTCTGTAGTGCATGTAACTGAGCAGGACTAAGTTCCCTTCACATGTATAATGACCAAATAAACCCTCAAATAACTATCAAAAGCAAGTAAATCGAAATAAATACGGGAAATATAAATTCGAGTGTTTCCCACTTCTGACACCATCTCATAAATACACCTAATATACTGTCAAAATGCGGCAGATATACATGCAACAGGTATTGGCAACTATTTTTAGTGTTTTGCTTTCCGTCACTGCTTGGCGCCGAATTGTTATTCCCGTGGGAATGCCAAAAAAGGTAAGTTTAAGAGAAAAGATACCTTTAGTTCTGGAGATGGTATTGTTTAGCAGGGTAACTAGGTTATTAGGTTATATTGTAGGGGTAGAAGAGCATCTAAGTAGCTGCGGTTTCTTAAAGTAGCCTAATATACCATCACACTAGATATAGTCAGGAAATTAAAGATTTTTGAGTGGAAAGCATAGAGTTTCAGTGTTGAAATGATTTCTTCTCAGAGGATTTTTTTTCTAAGACTGGAGAGATGTTTCGTCTAAAGGCGGAATCTGCATAGTTTACCTGTTGCAAGGTAAACTACGCCAAGGGATACCAGCGAAGTTATTCAAATACGGAGATTATGTTTTTGCACCAAATCATCAACCAAGTAAAGGTGGATGAATGTATGCCCGATGACTGGGATATCAGTTCCATATGTCCCATCTACAAGAAAGGCGATCCTGCTAAATGTCGCATGAAATATCCTATCCAACGTATTGTACGAACATTTGAAGCCTTTTTGCAACACACTAATCGACAAGCACCAGTGTGGCTTCCAGCCTGACCACACTACGGAAAATCCTCCGAATTTCAAGTCGAGACTCACCACATTTCATTGACTTGAAAGTCACATATGATAGCATTCATGGTCTGGAGCTCTGCAAGGCGATGGCTGAATTCGATATTTCAGCAAAACTGATCCAGCTATGTCGCATAAAGTTGGCATAAAGCAGCTATGTCGCATAAAGCAGCTCTTCCAAACTTCTTCAAACCGGATTTCGGTAAGGAGATGCGTTATTATGTGTTTTTTTCAATCTTGTGGTAGAGCAGATAGTGCGTAGGGCAGTTGGAAAGCATTATCGTCAACAAATCCGTCAAGCTGTTGGGTTCTACCAGTAAGCCGTTTTAGAGGCTTTCATGGCATTTGATGAACAGGCGAAATGAACATCAACTTCCTAGCGGAGATTCGATAATGACTCACTCTTGAAAACCATTGCTACTTCAGTTTGGCGAAACAAATGGGGTCAAAACTGCTTTCACGAAAGACAAAATGTATGCTCTACAGCACTCTAATTCTTCCAATTCCGCTATATGGCGCCGAGTGCTGGAAGATGTACGGGACAGCTGCGCAGATTTTGGGAACTTTCAAGCGGAAATTCTTCGTCGAATAGTTTCTCCTGTGTGTGAGGAGGTTGAATGGAGGAAAAGATACAAACGCGAACTGTACAAGCTGTACCAAAATGTGAATGTAGTGCAAATGGATAATACGAGTCAAGAGGATCTTCGAATCCCAGCCCCCAAGTTTCGAGATAACAAGGAAAACCGAACCTCCAGTTCAAAGACCAAACGATTGCGGATGCCAGAACGCTTGGTCTAAACAATTGGAAGCAGCGTGCACGGCATGGAAGAGGATGGAAGACTGCCCTGTCCAAGGCGGATACTTTTCAAAGGTCGGGTACTCGATATGTAAATAAGTAGGTACAAACTTCACTTCAGAGAATGGAAGACTGCCCTATCCAAGGCGGATACTTTCACAGGTCGGAAGCCCGATAAGTAAACAAGTAGGTACAGACTTCACTTCAGAGAATGGAAGACTGCCCTGTCCAAGGCGGATACTTTTCAAAGGTCGGGTACCCGATATGTAAATAAGTAGGTACAAACTTCACTTCAGAGAATGGAATACTGCCCTGTCCAAGGCGGATACTTTTCACAGGTCGGGAACCCAATAAGTAAACAAGTAGGTAAACACTTCATACAAAAATTTCAATGAGCCATCTGTCACTCAAAAGGGAATGCTTTAGAATTTTTTTTCTTTGTTAAGTATAATTTGAGTTGAAACTCATTTGACTTAAAGTAACTCGACTTCCTCTAATTGGATACGCCTAATGACTGCAAAGATATCCGTCTAACGTTACAAGCACCACGATTAATCATTACTCAAACATGATACCCAGCATTTAACAAATCGTTTGCTTAATGGAACAGTCCAACGTGTTGCTAATCAGATTAACAACTTTTTCACCAAAAAACTAAAGTAATCTAAGGAATTTTTGGAAGCCTGTAAAAAAAATCCCCCATTGTTCTTCTTCAAATAGTTTACTCGACCAATAAACATTGCGAAAGGATGATGTAATGCGCTAGCGTATACAATATTAACGTGCACGCAGACCATTTCACAGTAATAACTAGAATCGCACCAAAGGAGAAAGATCAAACTCAGAGCTCAAGCTCTCCAAATAGCTAAACGTCTAATGAAAACCTATCTAATGAAGTTGTTTACCCGACTTCAAGGTTCAACTTTTTTCTAGGCACAGCAAAAAAAATATTTTACTTTTCTTCCATATACGAGTGCCTGGGAGTTTTTGAATTTGTGCTATTTTTTTTCTCCATAGGAGCCATAAATACGTTTAGACATAATTATTTTTTTTAATTACTATCACCGGGCACATGTGGCAATCGGAGTGTACAAAGGTAATTATTCCAATGTGAGATACTTTTAGAGTTAAAAGTTTCGATCGTAAAAATTTAATTTTACGAAATCCAGTTCTTTCGGTTAACTTAACAATTTCAGTGCGCACAGTGTACGTACATAGATAATGTTGAACCGGATTGGTAATGAACGATGGAATTGAGATATGTAATGTATGTAGCAACAGAAAAAAAAAATAAAAAAATATTCTCTGCAATTATGCATAAAAGAGGTTTAAACTTTTTTGCCAGCATTTCCGCTTTTATTGAGGTGAACCCTTTTTTTTATGATACGTGGAGTCGATAATAAATTTACCTTATTCCCAGGAACTGATACAAGTTGCTTTAAATGTTTTTAGACTCTCGGAATCAGCTCATAAAAAACGTTTTAACACCTTAGAGGTGTTGAACAATCTTCTAAAATTGGAAGTTTCTAATTTAAGAACACAACTTGGACAGACCTTGTTAGTCGTTTTTATTCACAACGATGTAGTCCTTATGACCAGATTTATCAGCTAGCAGCTCTTTTCAGGATTTACATTAGCGTAGCGAAGGCTTATCGTTTTCCGGAAAGTATCTTGAAGGACTATGGGCCGAGGTTAAAGTCTCATACACACTTCCTAAGGATCTCAGGCCAATAAACATCAAAGGTTTTGAAAATACCAACCGAACATCCATGAGTATGAAAAGGGTAAGTCAATAGAATCGGCTTTGAGAAATCCCAAAGGTGTTGACACTGATTCGATCATCAAAGCTTTACGGAAGCTGAATATTTGCGAAAGAATCGACTGCAGGAAAAACCTTATTTCTTAAAGAAGAGTGATAAGAACAATCTTCGGTAACAGCTCCATTAATATGGAAACTTGTTCTCAGAGAACATATCTTTTCACAGACACTCACTGATATATTAAAATTTGCTTTCACTAATCAGGTCCCAGACTCCGGCAGACCCAACTGGCTGACCAGTAGGGATGCAGTAAAGTGGGAGGGTTGTGATCCTTCTACTCCGGATCATAACTTCGCCGTAAGGAAAAGAAGAAGAAGAAGAATCTGGTCTTAGACTGAGAACTGTGGAGCAGAATTAGTCTTGTTAACAGATAAAAATAAAATTCCAAGCATAGCATCTTGAAAGCTCAGTGGATCTAACATGGAATGAAAATGTCAGACAGATACTCACTTACAGCCTGCTTTGGAGTGGAAATCTAATGTCTCAGGACCACGGATGCGCTGAGAAGCTCTTCTACTACAGTGCTTCAAATGATACTTCATTTACTCCCAATGCAGATATTTAGTTTTTGTTAGCGCAAATTCGCCTCGGACTCTACCTAAAATCAACCAAATCAGCGTGGTAACACCGCAGCTTTTCAATAGATCTAGACATACACATATCCATCAATCTGCCGAGCCATTGTAGAACGTCCAACTGGTTATCGTTGAATCCGAGATGGCAGACTGATACTGCATTGTAATCTACATATGAAACTTCGACAGCCAGTTAGGAATCAGTTCCCTTGTAGCCAACTTAGTGAAATCTAGGGCCGAGAATTACTTTGATGAAATATCTAAAAAGTTTAATATAATCCCGCGAAACTGTGCGGCTGAGGAATTAGCTAATTACTCGGTACGAACAGCAGACGTATAGGCAAAGTCAAGAACCTGACTCACGCTAATACAGCAAAAATAGGTCACAGGTACTGTTAAGACATTGTATAAAATAGATAACTGCGCATGGCAAACAATGACTTCTGCAGAAGCTGCATGGACGGGAACCTCTGAATATGTCCCACGCTTTTCTATACTAGAAGGGGTATTCTGAAAGTAAACTTCTTGAGCGATTTAAACAACCCGAACGACACTACCAAAATAAATGACTTCATAACGAATAGTAGACTACATGATTTCACGAGTATATAGGGTTCGAAATCCCTGCTTCATAGTGGTACTACAATGGACCTACATATGTTGGTCTAACTGCATTTCGTCGAAAACCACTTTCTACTTTAAACATGCGCGTTTCATGGATTTGTATAGCCAGTCTTGCCACAATGATACGTTTGGGTGAACCAAATATTTGTATACATTGTATAGAACTACGACTGCATTTACCTTATGAGAGAAATCTTTGTACCAAACTACAAGAGTGAGACCGCACTGAAGACACCCACTGCACCAACACATTGCCAAAGGATTTTTCTAGAATTTTAGGATAAAACAAACAGTCTTCCATAATGAATCCACTTTTTGCAAAATGGAAATGCCGAGGCCGGCTATTTATTGAAAGTGATAGAACATCACTTTCTGGGAACACCCTTTCAACCTCAACCAGTGACAACAGGCTTTGGAATGATAGTTAAAGGATCTACCTGGCGCAGATACGCCTGTAATCAAGAGTACATGGCAGTTTCTTCTACGTCCAAAAACGCAAACAGTATAGTTCCTCTCGTCTCTTTAAAGACACGATCGTGAGGATCATTTCTAGCTAGAAAATTTGTCTTCAGTTCCACCGGACTAAAGACATTTTTCTAGCGTGTGTCTTTTAAGAAAAGAATAAGAGGATGATAGGTCTAAAACTTTTCGCTATGTTATAGTCTTCTCTATCAAGCTAAGGAATGAAAACAGGTTTGACATCGCACCATGGAATTGGCACATACCCATGATGTAAATAAGCTGTTAGAACGCTATCCAGTGGATATCGTCGATATTTAACCGTCTGGTTGCACGTTTTCTACAAGAAGGATCAGTATTCTGCAAGAAGGGTCAGTATCTTTACCTCCCTGGTACCGGAAGACCGCGTACAGAGCACACGGATAAAAATATTCAACGTCTACTGTAAAGCGTGCAGGACAGTCCAGAAGGAGACGTTCGGCTCAACTCGCGCTATCGCGGACTTCCATTAGAGGATTTTGGTCACATTGCACATAAAGTCCAGCTTGTTCAAGAATTGAAGCCGACAGACTACCAGCAACGGATTGATTATGCCATTTTGTTGCAGCAGAGCAAAATCCCGATTTTATCCACAATTTGATAATGAGCGATGAAGACTTCATTAACAAGCAAAACTCCAGAATATGGACTGCGGAGAATTCAAGAGCAGTTCATCAGCGACAATTACTCCCACTAAAGTGTACTGTTTGGTGCGGTGTATCGCCCGAAAGATCATTGGCCCGTATTTCTTTGGAAATGAAGCCGATGCCGCAGTTACGCTGCTCAATATCGGACGATTTTTACACATTTCTGCAAAACCATCCACAATTATGGTTCCAACATTAACCTCTTGCAGGGAATTTATGTAAGAACCGTCAAATTTACGAAGTGCATCCTACTTTTCTGTAGGTATTGTCGCCTGACCAGCAAAACATTCTTATCGCTTTGTGTCAAAGTGCGGTTCAAGTTTTTTAGTTTATCAGGAACAGTTTCACAGACTGTTACTCAGGACTCTGAACTTTTCATTAAGTGTCGGGTGTCGACATTGAAGGTGGAAGAGACTGTATGGATGGATGAGTGAAGAGAACAAAGATCTCCTCATAAAGCTTTCATCACTACGATATGATGCTACGCCATCTTGACCACAGAATTGCATCAGATCTTTCCCTCAAAATGAAAAAGCTGAAAAGTAGTAGTAAGACTTACTTGACGAGTGAAGAAACTGGGACCACAGCAGTTATCAGTTTTCATAATTTATGATTCTCTGTCTGTTTATTTTGCTTTAATTCAATAAAAACTGGAAACGATTTTGAACAGTCGATTTGGTATATACTACGGATTCATGGCGCCTCTGTTTAAGGATCTACAGTCAATAAAAATATTATCTTTATTTTGCTGCTTTACTGATCATGCCTGCATACAAAGATATGCACCAAAGCGGTTACTTAATCTTACTCGATTTTATTCGCTCTCGGAAAGACCAACTCACCTGTACCGCAAAAAAAATCCTCCAGAGATCACCACTTCCAGTTCCTCAGTTCCTGTTAACATTCTTTTTTTATTTCTCTTTGTATCTTTCCATCTTTTACTTGTCTTCTTTTTTCTTTTCCAGAATATCTGATTGACATCAATGTTCATGTTGACGGCATGCGACAGCTGCTACTTCTTGAAAATGAATGTTTCCTGAAAGACACATAGAACGAGATGAGAAAAGGAGAAAAAACTTATTAGATTCATAAGATGAATGAAATGTGGATGGAAAAGAAGAAAGAAAAACCCATCTCACTGGAAGTAGAGGGACACCTCTATACTTCTGCTAGTGACGACTTAATAAAAGCTAAATTTTATACCTCTGCACCTTCGCAAATATGTACAGTTCTTACATGGGTATTTCTACTTCAGCTTAGGTATTTATCTAATTAAATGGAAACAGTATAAGATTTATCAGATACTGATGGAATACCTCAAGGCATCATCTACCAGTACTCCTGGCATCTTAGGGAACAGAAGAAACGACAGCAGGATATCTCAACTGTGGATAGGTAGCAAAAACCTATCTCTAGGATCATTCGTAAAGTGTTGGCTGCATTGGATGTTGACTTGGTTAGTTTTTCATAATTTTTTTTTTTTTTTTCTCCCCCTTTTGATACTGAGTTCTGTATCGCTAAGTTGGCATCTCAAATTCTCGAGTAAATCATAAAATTTCTGATCTATGACATGATCGATTTTTTTTATTCGATTTCATTGCGCATGTAGGGATAGGGATACATAAAACAAGTTACAACTCATTCAGTGCATTGCTAATGGGAACCGGTTTCGATAATTGTTAGTTAATGATCTAAATAGCGTGAGGTAAGTACTCGTAGTATGGAATAAGGGGGAATTTGACGAGAGTAATTTAAGTTTTACGTCAGACTAAAGTGGCGGAAAAAAACGACATGTATTTATTGACTTGCAATTATGATTGCAGTTCTTTGCTCAAGGCTGCCGACGAATGTCATAGTATAGTTCTCAGAATTTTTTAAAAATACTTGGTGACTTCGGTAGTCTAAACCACTGGTTCTTAACCGGTGGTGCACGCAGCCCTTGAATTATTTAAATAAAAAATCAGCATGCAATTGGGTAACGATATTAATTCAAAATAATTTTTAGGATGTTAACACGAACCTACCGGAAAAATAATACTTTGCTGTTGAAGTGTAAATCACAGAAGTAATGTGAAACAGATTGCCATGTTACCTACATTGGCCGGCCGCTATCCTAGCTGGACACATCATCGGAGTGGAGCTACAGGAAGAGGAAATCAAAAAAACTAAATTCTATAGGGACCTTCCAAAACTGATGCAGACAAAGGCACTTCTAGTGAACTTAAATAGTAAACAAGATCTAAAATATGCATCAACTTAGGTAGGATCAAGCTTCTTGTATTTTTTGGGCTTCCACAGAGGAAGCATTTCAGGAAGGCTGGTCTAGAAACATCTCGACTACGCTGACGACGTATGCTTACTCTCTCATAGAATTATGGACCTCCACCAAATGACAGCAGATGTGGAGAGGGAGGCTGGTGTCGCCGGGCTGAAAATTAATACCGCAAAAACTAAAATTATCAGTTTTGGAACGAACTCATCGGCTCAAATATGCATTGCTGGACAACCGATAGAGAGAGTAGAGGATTTCCAGTATCTTGGGAGTATTGTCTCGACCGATGGTGGAACCGAACTGGATATAGCCAACAGAATCGCCAAAGCAAAGTCCACGTTCGGGATGTTGTCCAAAATATGGCGAGGCAATGCAATCAGTTTGAACACAAGGCTAAGACTGTCCCGCTCCAACGTTGAATCTGTGCTGTTATATGGATGCAGCACGTGGAGAGTGACCACCGCTATCACCAGAAAGCTGCAAACGTTCGCTATTAGGTGCCTGCGCAACATCTTAAGGATTTTCTGGCCCAATCGGAACCAATAGGAACAGGAACCAATAGGCACAACCATCCAACGACGGAAGTGGCAGTGGATTGGTCACACGCTCCGAAAGGGTGACAGCTCCATAGCGAACCATGCTATGCAATGGAACCCCTTAACTCAGGACCGCAGAAGACCTGGTGGTCCAAGGAGAACATGGCGCAGAGCAGTCGAGAAGGAAGCACGGCAGTTGTGGAAAAGCTGGGGAGAGCTGAGACACATTGCCAGAAACCGTACACGATGGCGCGTAGGAGTAGTCGAGGCCCTAGGACCCACAAGGGGATATAGGACATAAGTAAGTAAGTAAGTAAGTGGTCTAGAAAGCAACGAAGCTGAAGAGCTGTCGGGCATTGACTTGCAGCAGAGTGAGTTGTCTGCGAGCCTACCAGATAAAGAAGAAATGCTCTCTACACAGGGTTTAAGTTCCTTATGGATACCAGGTTGACAGACGTGCTTTAGCCCGTAAAATACCCTGACTGTAGTAATATTTTAATAAAATTTAGCTTTTTACTAACAAAAAAAGTCTTAGGCCGTGTCAATGCCATATGAGTAGTTTTACAGCAGAGAGAAGGGACTGTGAAAAAAAAAATCTTTTGCTGCCTCTGGAACTCGAACATGAGTCTTCCACTCAACCATTGAGCCAACAAAGTCCTAACAAGTCTTAACTTACTGATGAGGAATGCGTCAACTTCATAAATGTTGAAATGAAGTCATGATTTTTTCTTTCCAATTTATCGAGGTATTAGTTTCTTTTTTTTTTCAAGTTATGGGAAGCGGGATTATTGTCAGAGCATAGACAAATATTAAGAACCCCGGGTATAAATTAGACTTAAAAAATGGATTATTAATGGTTCGGCTGCCATAATAAATATAATCTACGCACCTTGTAAATCCTCGTAGTGTGAAATTTTACAAGAAACTTTATCAGCGCACCTGATTGGACGCGATCATGTCAATGTTTGTATCCCATAAAACATCATGACGATAAAAGTCAAGCCTATGGCATAGCAAGTGTTGAATATAATTCCGTTGCAATCGATGGCACTATGAAGTCATATGTTTTATGCGTTTTTTTAATGTCATAATAATTCTTACACTTCAGAAGCAAATCTTAATTAACTTTTACGATGTTGACATCCAAGTTTACACATCTTGTGTGCCGCAAAAACTTGCAAAATTGTGTAAAATGAAATGAAAAGTAAGTGCGAAAATATGTATCACCCGGGTTTGTGATTCACATTAGCAATATCAAACAGATTAGAATAGACAAATCCAAAACCTATCTCGCACTCAAAAATGATTTCCAATAACTTTCCAAAAAGTATGACATTTTGAATACGTTCCTAAAATTTTTTAAAAATGTTGCAAACAACTTGTAGAGAACTTCAAAACCTATAATTCCTATTGAAATACAATTTTTTATAAGACGCACCCTTTTCGAGATATTCGCACTCTAAAACATCTTCACTACCTTCAGTATAAAGTCGGGCAGAGTCTGGAGTTACACTCTTCAAAAACTAAAAAGCATTCGGCATCTATTTCCTAGAGAATTTGTAAACCTAAAATTCCGATTAAAAAAACATTTTTCAAAGAATGCACCGTTTCCGAGATATAAGCACTGAACAACAATTGTTAATAACTTCCGCCTAAAGTCGGATATTTTGGAAGATTGATTTGAAAATTTTGAAAAATACGCTTTCCATTTTTTAAAGGACTCCAAAGCCTAAAATTTTGATCGTAATAATTTCGTTCATAGAACGCACCGTTTTCAAGATATTCGTACTGAAAACGTTTTTTTTTCTGTTCCTCAGTTGTCGGATATTTAGTAAGATTGTGTGACCTCAGTTTTCGAAAATTTTGAGTAGTTCGACATCTGTCTTATATAGAATTTCAAAACCTTAAATTTCGACCGAAGTCATTTTTTTCGCAACACTTTCAAATTTCCATTAACTGCAATGCCAAGTTGACGTGTCAGCTCATACAATTTTCCGTCAACATTTTCGTGCACCATGCTTTTCCATATAAAAGGATGCGATATGCATGCGTACACACACACACTTCGTATTAAGCTTAAGCTGAGATGAGCACGTGCCACTATTACCTTTTAGATGGACAATAGCTTCAACAAATCTTCTCATGATATCAGTATCAAGAGGAAGGAAGTTGTAAAATGCACCTGAAGCAGAGCCAGGCATGCTAAGGAAGACTTCCGTGCAACCGAGACATAAAGTTCTTTGGAGTCTAATGAAAGAAGCACTAACGTATTTACGTCTACAAATTTTTGATCTAACTAATGCCGTGCCCATAAGACTATTTCAATGGTGAACTCTTGCTTTGCCAGAGAATTGATAGCGCGCTGACTTAACACAGAAGAAGTATACTGCTCAGGATTACTCCTAAATACTTAGCTTCATTGAAGAGTCGGATTGTGACGCCTTAAAGAACTTGTTGAGTACGACTGACTAACTTACCTCTTCCTGGCAAGATAAAAACCACAATTTTAAGATGTTTAGCAAAGCCCATTCCTAGAAAATACGGCAACATCATTCGTATATGCAAGACACCAGACAGCAAAACTGTTGAAAATGTCGACAGACATGCACCATAGCAGCGGAGAAAGAACTTCACCTCGCGGGTTTCACCTGTTCGCCAGTATGTTGCTATGCATGCCAGTGCCTAGCCGGTAGTGAAAATGGCAGTTACTGGCTTATACCATAGCCGAAGAATATTCCAGGAATACTAGGCGACTTCAAGCCATTAATATAAGCAACAGCGTATTTGGAACTACCACCTAAGCCAAGTTGTTCTGCTCAACGAATCCTAAGCCTCATTGATTGGGCCTAAGTATGACACAATTGTATTCCGATTACTTGGAAAATAATAGAAGATTTAAGGTTTCTAATTTCTTCTCAATGAAGGTACCATCAGATTCCAGTTCATCTTTTTTTGGAAATTTTACAAACCTACTGGTTTCACAAAGTTTCGATCGCTTCTCAAAAGTCGCTATACGAAGCACAAAATTCCAGTCTCCTTCAAAATTATCTCTAGCAACCTGTTTAGAAGTTTTCTGGTTTCCTTTTGTCTATTTTTCCACGGAACTATCAACTTCCTGTCACATAGTATGAAGAAGTCTTAAACTTGCCTTCTTAATTCGATCGTCGATGTATATAACTTGAACCCACTGAAAAGTAAGAGCTGTACGATTTCAGCCATTGATCCCTTCCTAACAGCCAACTTTTCTGTAAGTCTTCAAAGCCACCTATACCTACTTAATCTCATCAGTAGCGCTTAACAAAATCTTTACCTCTCTCTTCTAAGTGCAAATCTGTTATGGCACAAATTGGGTTTAAGGAAACCAAACTATACCTTTTACAAAGCACACCATTTAAGGACAGTAACGCTCCAATAAATATACACACTAGGCACATGCCACAACTGTGCTACCTACTTTCGTGATAAAACCTCTAAAATCTCTAACCTGCCCCAGGTATATGCCTAATCCTAATCTCTAACCATTATCAACCTCACTTCACATAACATGCTTCATGTATGTACCTCCAATCGACGGCAATATTTCTTATTTGCAGACCATTTACAACTTCACTGCATAAAAAAAAATCCCATTTACATTCACATATTCGTATCTGTGGTCATACATTTTTATAAGGTAAAACGTTTTATTGAAGCAGCAGCACCAACAGACCCGCAAACAAGAAATATAAAACAAAGTCAAGCCAAACATGTGCGACCTCTAAACCTAATAGAAGTCTCGGCGTCTAAGTTTGTACGATCTATCTCAAGGATAGAGTACGAGTATGTATGTGCAACATTTTATTTCCAAGGAAATACAATATAAAAAAAATATTGTACACGTTAGCCAGAATTAGGTGTAGTAACTACCAAAGGTGACTCTTGTGATGATCGGGGCAAGATGATGATGTCGATGACGACTACCATGCGGGTTCTCTGGAAAAGGCCACCAGAAGCAAACAAAAAAAAAAAAAAAAAAACATTTAACCAAGTGGTGTACTCGGTGGCGCCTCTGGACAAGCAAGCTCCTTTTAAAGGGAGTCCGAGTCCATGTCCAAGTCGAGTCTCTTTCCATATTTTTCTCGATCTCTCTGTGAT
The DNA here is from genome assembly GCA_963082735.1 of Pocota personata. Classification (NCBI taxonomy): domain Eukaryota; kingdom Metazoa; phylum Arthropoda; class Insecta; order Diptera; family Syrphidae; genus Pocota; species Pocota personata. Next base: position 116,983,716 of record OY720432.1, read on the forward strand.
TGATGATTAAAAAAAAGAAATCGGAGTGTGTGTGCGTCTCAGCTGGAAGTGTCATGTTCAAGAGATGTTGGTACACTCGCACGATGTGATCATCTGAGATGAATTGGTTATGAAATAGAGTGTACTGATGATTGTGGGGGTCGGTGTAGGTATACTCGTACACAACCCACTTGCATGGGTATGCTCCTCCCAAAAATAGAAATTCAATTGAAGTACTTAAGTTGAACTGCTGGTTAAGCCATTCTTTTGATGGTCAATGAACTGAGAGGCAATGTGTGCCGTATGAGTCACTTTTTTTTTATTAATTGTGTACGCGCACCTGCTGTTATACCGACAGAGCAATTTAGCGTGCTTGTTCGTTTTGTAAATTTGACGAAATTGCGACGACGCAGTGTTATTTGAAACCCACTCGTGCTGGAAACCTAAAATGACTGCGTGTAGGTTCATGCGGTTCAACGACTTTGTGGGCCACAGACTGACAGCTATTAGCTTGTAAGCAAAGTTGCATTGCAATATTTACGGCATAATGTGACGCTGATGATTTCCCGCGATGTGGCATCGGATGTCGTGACTGCGTTGCGGCTCAGTGGCATCATTTTACTGACAGTGGAAAAGAGGTTTTACAGTGGGGTTAACATGAAAGGATTTAGCAAGTTTTAGATCTTACGAATTTCCAAAATCACATTTGTTTTGTATCCTCATTCAATAGTTGTGTTGTGTCCACAGATACAAGTTTCTGATTGGAGAGACCAAGTTCCTTGGGTACAATGATTCGACCACCATTCCATTGCAGCCCAAATTCGGTCATAAATCGACGAAGTATAGAGGGCGATCGAAATAAGATCTCAAATAGAGTTAAGCTAGTCGAGCGTTAAGTGTACGTCGTTGCTGGATATACGTTGCTCTAGAAATCAGTTGCTCTTCGTTTTTGAATCTTGGAACTATCGTAAAAGCTGATGCAGGCTTTCAAATTCGGAAGCTTAGGAAGCATATATTGTTTCTCTAGCACTATCCACTTCGAATTTCACGTCACTGCTTTTGAATGGTTTCATAGTATTATTCGACGAAGAGGGAGCGCTAAACTCCGAATCTCTGAAGAAGTAAATTTAAATCCTCTACACACCAGATCTATTATACTGCGAACAAAACGACCGAGCGGCATTGGTAGTTACATTCCACATAGATTAAAGCAGTACAGACCAAATTATGTGAAGCTAAGAGTTTGTGAGGATTTGGGTGATGATTAATCAGCAGAGCAACAACCAGTGGTGGTCTTAAGTATAAACTTTTAAACTTACTTTTAAGCTCAAATTACAGGTGTGTGCTCTGCTCTTGAGCATCAAATATTTCCAAAAAAAAAACAGGCTGCCTTCACAACATAGACAACTCCTCGCATAAGGAATGATCGCACGTTGAGGACTTGTTTTTTGTTTTCCTCCTTCAAGTCATCTTAGACAGAGGTACTCTCTAGATTTTTGCAGAGTTCCTAACTGACCTCGATTACTCGTGTCAACCTTAGCATTTACTTGAAGAATATCTTACTAGTTTTCTCGGTTTCCAATTAGTGCCGGAATTATTATGTATAAGGAATAATTATTGAAATTTTGGAGCCAATAAACCAATACTTGAGGATACACTCGATGCTGAATCAACAGGACTTCGCTGTCGATCAGTGACGGAGTCAATATCATTTGGCTTGTATTTTCAACAACGGTGATAAAAGGCCTAACCGTAACTCTAATGAAAAGATGAAAAGTGGATTGTTGTGGCATATAAGGTCAACAAAAGTTAGAAATGTTTAAGTCTTCTACGACCTATGCTCGCCATAACCTCAAAATATGCTCGACAGTTTCTTGATTTTGAAGACAACTATTCAAGTATCTGCGGAATTTTTAGAATCTCGGATAAACTGCTAGTTTGAAGCTGGGAACATAAATTCTCGCACTATCTCCCCTGTCCGGCTTGAACATCAATGAAATAGTGGTCAAGATTCATGGAGTCATGTGGACGTCATGTTTTGATTATTCTGCACCCATTCCGAAGAATAGACAAGAAGCTGATTATATTCTGAGTTTATCACAACCCCGGACCTCGCGTTTGAAAATGCAGTAAGAAGTACAGGGTACTTGTGTCTGTAGCCGATCTGTTAGAGTCCAACTAGATGCAATCCAAAGTTTGTTCAATGTGCACAAATGTAATTATATTACTCCTGAGGAGGGAAAACGCTACAGTGTACTTGGACGTGATCATCGTCAGGCAGCCCATTGGAAAAGCTCTGCAGAAATATTGTGAAAATCTTGTACCGACTTAGAATATACTTGCTGGTCAGACGTTCCAAAATGATCACGGACAACGAAGCCATAGTCACAACCAGCAACAAATCAATGCTGATTCTTGAAGGAAGAGATTTGACAGCGTAGGAAGAGATGTACAAATGTACAAAGCCGGTGAAAGATGAATATGCCCCTGCAGCCTCTTTCATCCTCACATTTCAGACGATAATCAGATGTCATCTTTCAACCTTTCCCTTTACCTCCCAATCCATTGTTTAGTCACCAGTTTCGTCTCAGATTTTTCTTTGGATCTAAAGCTATCTGTTATTATCAAATTTATTCTTTCTTTTTGTTACAGTATTCCTATTTGCTATCCCAACTGTATGCGGTCTTAAGAATCTTGTTTCAGTGGCGCTGTCAAAAGCCCCCCAGACAGATACGTGTACGACTATCTATAAAATCAACAAAGGGATCTCCAATTACATTTTCCTCTCTAACCTCGTAGTCTGTTAGCATTGCAGCCTCTGGCGGACAGTTTCTCTCATTCGCTCTCTCAGACAATTTCATGTCTATTTTTAGTTTCAAAACCACAATTCTGTGACATGAGATAAGTCATTGCTCAAGTTCAGTTCACACGCTTTCACTAGCTTCTGAAGTCATTGCCGGTTGGTTCTACCGTCTGTGCTCCTACATCGTTGTCGCCGTATGGAATTCTGTGACAAAGATACAAAAGTATCTGCATGTAGGCTTCTAAATGAAAATGACTTAATGAAAACATTACAACAGAAGCTAAAATAAGAAATAATAATAAACAGATACAGAATGAGTTAAGACTTGCCTCTAGGTTGGAGTTCTAGACAAAACGACCACTCACCGACAACGATGACGACGATGCGACGGTGGCTTTCTTGGTGGCATACACAACAACACACTGCCGCTGGACGACGAGGAGCATTTTAGATAGAACATGAGACACACGGTTTCGTGTGCTGTAAAATTGCATTTAGCTATCGGGGTGATGGCAATGAGAACCATCTTATAATGTTTCGGTTAAGAATTATGACATGGAAGCTGGGCTAGGTGGGCATGGCACAGACTACTGCGGGCAAACACGATTATATTGTCATTTGAATTATTGTGTTCGGGCCTGGTGAAGTAAACTATGAAGGTACTGAACGAAATGACAGGCTGTAGTTATAAAGAAGTCGTAGTTAATATATCAACGAAGTATGAGAACTTTTAATCATATAATAGATGGTTAGCCAGAGGGTTCCCATTTCATTGGTATTTTTTTTTTTCTTCTTAAATGATAGTGTGTTACTTACCAGTGATTTAGTAGATAATCATACAGAGTGTCTGAAAGGATACAAAACAAATCGTAAGTAGGGTTTAAGATGAAATTAATTAAATTTGTATCTAAAAGAAAGGAGAACTGTGGTGTATTTCTAGTGAAAGATGAAAGTAAGTTACATAAGTAGAAAGTACAAAATTTACTTTCTATCCTCAACAAGTGGACCAATAGCTGACGTAATCCATTGGTAAGTACAAGTTATCTGTTGGATTGTGCAGGTAGTTTCGCAAAAAATTACTGTAATTTACTTAACAATGAACTAGGCATACATAGGACGAGCGCAGCCTATATGACACACGAAATATAGGAGCACCACCCAACGAACATCATCTGGAACAGTAGTCACATATATGTAAAGTCAAAAAAATCGCATATCAATTGGATTGTACGCGTGTTCATAATATATCCACGGGATATGAATAAATTAACAGATTAATTAGAAATACACCTAATCTACGTTAGATTGAGGTTTTTTGCAATTTAAAACATAAGCAACTGTAGGAAAGTTGTGAAAGCAGAAGTATACCTAATGTAAGCAATGGTTTAGAATTTACCATAAATTAATTGATTAAATTAAAATCCGCTTTATGCAATTTATAGATTTCCTAGAACTGCAGTTGAAGAAAGTGATTGGAATTAGAATAATATTGACTTTCTAAACATTAGTTTATTATTCTTTTGTAAGCACCTCTCTCAATTTAGCCGATTATTCCGGATTTTCGATACAAATTTTGCAAAAAGTAGTGAAGAAAATCAAAAAGCTTTCCAATATGTTTTCCCTAAAATAGCTTCGGGGATATTGCTTCCTTCAAACTGGGTTCTATATCCTATGACGCTACACACAACTATAACGAATGGCAGTGCATACGACAAGCATTCAGGGTTCTGTTTTGATGGACCTTTTCTTATCCTACTTTTTTGTCGTAACTTTGTTTATCAGCTCCCAGCTAAACGAGCTGGATGCTCAGCAGTTGAACAAATTGACAGCAGATCAAAGGTAGCCAATACAGAGGTACGAGTATCTTACAGATGCATAATGTGGAATTTGTCACAGTAATTGAACTATGAAGACATTTACCCACCTTTAATTAAGTTTGGAATATCCCCAAAGAAAGAAATGAACTCAGTGATGAGGCGAAATAAAAAGAGTAAGGAGGAAAAAAGAGCATCGTGGGAAGTGGAGAAGTGGGTTGCTTGAGACTACTCAATCTAGAAACATTTACACAACAGAGTCTGTTAAGAACTTTGCTTCACGCTTTCTGGTACTTTGACTTGTGTCACACACACACAAGATGAGCTGCAGGCTCTCTTCGACTTTCTTCCCGCAGTAACCTCACGATGGGAATAGAAAAGTGAATAGTGCCATTCCACAGGGTTCAATCCTGGGTCCACTACTTTTTTAAATACTATGTATATTAATAAACTTCCCATGATTACGAATAATTACTAAGTGTGTATGTATACAGATGTTATGTAGCTACACATAGACACAAATCTAGATCTTATCGAAGATGAGGCTCTGAAACTCTAAGCAAGATCCTAAGCTGACCACAAAGCAATTCTCTGACGTTAAATATCAGAAAATCACAATAACTAAACTTTTAAGTGATGAGAACTATCAAAATATTCCTTCATTATTATATTTTCGTCAAATGAGCTAAATACGTAGAGGCATGCAATCTTCAAAATGTCCGACTCTACCCCAATGTTAATCAGTTTTTGAGTTTGAATATCTCGAAAACGGTGCGACCAACGAGACAAATTTTTGTAATCGAAATTATAGGTTTTGAAATTTTCTATAAGAATTATAGGTACGCGATTTTTCAAAATGTATAACTTTACGAAGTTAATGGAAATTGGTTTTTGAGTACGAATATCCCGAAAACGGTCCATTCGAACCAATTATTAGGATCGAAACTGTAGGTTTTGAAATTTTCTACAAAATTTTATAAAATTTTCGAAAAATATCGCTACACAATATTCACAAATGTACGAATTTACCCCTGAATTTAATGAAAATCAGTTGTGAGTGCCAATATCTCGAGAACGGTGCATCCTACGAGACTATTGGGCTGCTTTTATTATACAATCTGGGTGGCTTACATTTAATTCTGCCAATGTTAACTTTTGCAACTGATTACCTAGCTGTAAGTAGCTTAACTCCCTTCTGTCTATCTTGCAGAAAATGTTGCCTAGCCACGCCGAGTGCAGCAGAGATTTGAAAAGGTCTGTAGAAGGATTCACCACCAAAAGAATAATTTGATCATTGCGTCAGGTTCTTTAAAGTTCCTCAAGAAGTGAATTGAACTTGCCATCTATTTGAAATCATTTGTGACGGTATTTCAAGCAGAGGAATCTTTTGGCTTGTTTACTTAAAACCATACTCGTGGAAGGCAAATCATGCTAACTAGCCCCCTGTTAGAGTCTGTTTTATTGACCATTACAAGGTAAACCTCAGAACATTTAAAATAAATCCACAGTTCTCGAAAGTTTGAAGGAAAAGATACAACACATTTTTATCATCGTATTGTACTGCAGTCATCGCTTCCTGCATTACTAAACTCTACTCACATTTAGGCGCCGAATTACCCATTAAAAAATTGGCTAATTTGTTTCTTACACTCCCTTTCATTGACGCAAAATCACGTAATTGATTCACGCGGTTGTCATTCTCGATCACTTTTCTTGTTTTGTTGAGTTTTCATAAGCCGTCATCATGCTAATTATACCACAGTAGCATCAACATCCAGTCATCATCAAGTGATCGATGAGTCCACAATCCGAGCGTGTCACAAATGACAGTGCTTTTTTTAAATTCTGGATTCTGATCTAACATTTTCCTCAAATAATCATCGGCATCATCTCTGTGAAAGCATGAATTACCGAACGTAGTCTATGTCACGTAAATACAATCCATAAAACGTGATCGTGCATCAAATTATCTCATCATCCCACAACAATGCTATCAAATAAACAAAGTTAATCCAATTTACGAGTCATAATTATTCAACCATAACGAGGAAGGATTACGCAACCAAAGAAAAGGGAAGCTCAACGAAATGTCCAAACAAGTAGACTGGTCCTTTTCAGTCTGCTAAACACAAAACAAGAAGTATGCGCATCCTGTAAAACGACATCGAAAGAGGGAATGGGGTCAATAATCAAAAACATTCTACATCTTTCTCTCCAATCCTTCATCCGGTTGGCAATAAAACAGAAAATAAATACAAAACCGAAAAAAAAGGGAAAGGTGTGTAAGAAATCATTAAGACAATGATTCCTTATAACAAAAGAACACGATCCACAATGCTACCAAACACATGTGAACACCGAACACTGAACACGCCAACTTAGGAAGAAAGAAACAGATCCAAGGAGAAGCCAAGTGAATGTTAAACAAAACCGAAGCAGAAGTAACAACTGACAAAAAAAAAGAAGAAAAGAACCAGAAACTAAGTGTAGAAACAAGTTTTCTTCCCCCACCCCCCCAATTCTGAGAGTCAAGTGCCGCAGGGTTCGCATAAAAGGCCAATGATATTATTTTTGTTCGTTTCTGTTTCCTTTTTAACTGCCCATTTTGGCACACACCTTTCCAGCTCCAAAGATAGCCTGATGATGATGAGGATGATGATACTGATGGTGATGCTCATGTTGGATGTGACCATTGAATGGTAATGGCAGCGACGATGTTCATCATCACCTATGTACGAGTGAGAGTATGTATCTCTGGTTCTTCATCCACGGATATGTATAGAAATTGACAGGCGGCGCGATTTGGATGGAGGTTTCAATTGAGGTACGAAATTGAAATATGACTTAATGATGTCATAATAAACATAATTTGTGCCTTTTCTTCTTGCTCGCCTGAGACAGAGACTCGACTCGACATACACACAGATGGGGTCTGATTAATTGAAGAAGCATAATTCATTACTCGCGGGCTCGAATAGTGGTATGCAAATTATGATATGATACGACCCACATGGCTTGAACGGACAAAATGTGCCAGAACATTAACACTGAAATAAATTGATTTCTTGTTGCTGCCTAGCGGATGGTGTTGTTGGCCGAATTGGTGGTGTGTCGTTGTACAGTGTGATTGGAGGCATTATAAAGATGTCAATAATGAAATATTGTTCGGATGATGGGGAAGCGTTCAGAGTGAGAACAAGTTTTTGCGGTGCAAATGATGACAGTCGAACTGGTACATGATTTTTTCGAGAGAGTATTTAGAATGTGCATTGGACTTCCTGGAGAGGATATTTATGCAATGATTATATTTAATTGGATTTATGGATGGAAATAAATTCTGTTTATAGGATCTTTTACGAGTAGCCTGGGCGGTCTTTCAATGAAATCAAGGGTTCTAACTATGATGGGTATTTCCGCTAAGTTAACTCATGACGAGGGTTCTCATAAGGGGCATAGGGGAGATGTTGAAATAATTTAAGAAAAGTTTTTGAATGTGGAAACAAAATACTAGCTTTAAACGCTAGAGGATCTTATCCTGTTTGAAGAACAATGATGATATGTGATGCATTTTTTGAGTGAGGTAAAATAAATTCATTTTAATTGACTTGAACTGTGTGCATAATGCGATTTTTTATAATACAGGCTTTTGTCAAAATTCCTAAAATGAACCTTAGTGAAAAACTCTCCGGTATGCCAATAAGCAATGTTATATTCAGCTAATAATCACCACCGAGAAAGAAATGGTATTGCGATGAGCAGTAGGGTAATGGACAAGAAATACAGGCAAGCACTGACACTGAGGTAAGAGTACCAAACTAAGATGATCCAAGATGACTGTTAGGTGGAGGAAGGGAAAAATAGTCATGATTAGTGGGATAAAGTTGTTTTTCACCTCAGAAATGACGAACAGACTTGTAGTTGAACAATTTTCAAAAGGTAATGTCTTCAACTCTTTAAGAGAATCCGTTGAGTGAATAAAAAGATATGAGTTGGATAGCACTATAAAAAAAAATATAGTGTTGGAATAAAAAACTGAGGTTACATTTTATAGACATTTTCTGCTTCTCTATAAACTTCTATGCCAGCCTAACTGACAAGTTTTCGTAGCCAGATGTAATAGTATCTCACCGGGCGTAAAGGGGGGCTCCCTGCCTACCAAGATTTGAAACAAAGAATGATCGTTAAAACTCTTCACAATATGGAAATGTTAATCAGTTAAATCCCACTTTACGAGTAGCACCAGATTGATACAACAAGTGTGAGGGTTAAGCACTTTAAAAAATGGGTATTGGATATTCAAAATTGTTGGATATTCAAAGAGTAATATCGGCAGTAAAAAAGTAATATCACATTGTGTGAAGCACACACTCAATTTCCTTTCAACTGGTCTAAATAAACAAGCTGTGTTTCAACGGAGAATCACTCTTGTATTTGGTATCTGGGTAACATTCTCTTGGAAGACCAATACGGATCTTGGTATCCTCTACAAAGCACATTGTTGCAGTCATAACCATTTCACATGAAAGAATAGCAGTTAAGGTACGTATCCTATTTTATAAACTCAAGTGTCTTTGGGACAAGGGGACACTGTGTTTGCGTAGCAGAGATCACAGGTCTCAAGAAACTGAATAGACCTTCTCTTGATGATTCATTTATTCAGTTGCTGACCAACCATCGTAATCTGATTTTACCCCTTATCTTGTTACTGTCTTTTTTGTTATCTTATCTATTCACAAAAGCTGAAGTATTCAGGTTCAAGCTGCGTAAACTTTTCAAATGTGTCGTCATTAACTTGCCGATTATATGGAAGCGTCAGTTCATTGGAGACAGAAGCTAAATGCATCTTTAAAATTAATCACTTCAGAAAACTAGTTAGACAGCTAGGCCCTACGTACCGAATTGTGGTGGAATTTTCAGTTTCGGAATAATATTTATGAAGAATTGTAAGTAAGTATCTGAAACCAAGTTTGAATCAAATTCCAAAGACATTTTTCAAATACTTTTCGAGCCTCTACGTACTATGTACAAATAAGTCACAGTATGTATAGGTTTCATAGGACTTCCGTAATCGTCCAATCGTTATCGCTGTAGCAATTCTTTTCATTTGATACGCCACATGATACAACGTTTTCATGTACCTACCTCATACCTCCTATTTTTGCTTACTCCTATAAAGAGCAGGTATTGTTTTCGTGAAAATCCGGGATAGAGAAACTCAAAAATGCAATTGTGTCCATCTGTCTGTCCGTCTATGTATCGGTTTGGCTCTACACGGCTCCAAGGATTTACTTCAATCTTCAAATCTGTAGTCTATTGGCTATTGCATAGAGGAGAAATCTGAATTTTCATTCTAACCTCAAAATTAACGATGCTTTGCTTAAAACCAATTTTGGAAAAGTTCAAATTTTTCGAAAACGCCTTATTTGAGATAATATGTGCATTTTCATTAAGACTGTGTACCCAGTTTTTCTCTAAAAAAAAATGGAATAACGAATAGCAAAAGTGAATATTTCGAAAATTCTAAATTTGTCTCCTCTTTTCAACGGACAATACATATGGAATACATATGAAGCAAGTACGTGCGACCCAGTTATGTCCTTTTTTTTGCAGCGTCTTAAATTTTTCGTCCATCACCTGCAATTTTTCCCAGACTTTCTGCAAGTTTTCAGTACACCTTACTCTGGCATAGGCAAAACCGCATCAAAATCCGCTCAGTGGTTCTCAAACTACATCGTTCATACTGACAGATATGCAGATATAGCGACACTTCCTTAAGCTTTTGCATTTGTTGCCCCGGATTATAGATTGCAATCAACTTTTATTTGTTTAGTTTCACTAAATACCTTCTAGTATGCGGCATATTAGCTTTCTCGTATAACCAGTGACATCCTTATTCAGAAAATCGGTTTGGGCATTTAGGCTAGAAATGGTCACATACAAACATACATACAGACAGACTTTCACGTAGCCCAGTAAAAAGCATTAGGTAAACTTGCTATGTTAATCTTCTGGGCTATAGATTTTCTCTTTCTGACCACTGAATATTGAATAGATGAACTACTAGAACAATTTAATGCTTAGATAGGGCCTTAAACACTTGTAGGACTTCCGAATTTTCACAACTGTATGCTTGTTTGGCATTTTAACCATTTGCTATAGTGGAACAGTGGAAAATCTAGTCCTAGTTCCATCGCCTGTCGTACATATAACATCGATGAATCACTCCATCTCCACCTCCACATTGTATAGAAATCTCCTCATCTGCCAACCCAGCATCTTTAAATTCAAGTCACTAATCTAAACATCAGTTCTCTTTCACGTCCAAATCAATTACAAAAGCAAACAGTGAACAATTAACAGACAGTCTCAAGTAATTTCAAATCCCAACAATTTATCTAAACACCAGTCCGCCTCCTCCACCCGGCTCTGACCAAACGGTGTACTACGAATTACGAGTCACCAACCTTCGAAGTGAGTAAATGTCAATAGTTTCGAAAGATCGTGATTTCTCGTTCCACATGCATACATAAATAGAAGAATTATGTTCGACTTGAAGTCGAGTACTCCAACACCAGAGCGTAATCTCTTTCGAGGTAGGTCCACCCAAAGCAATCACGTGTTCACACGACGGCTACGGAAAAGGCTTCTCGCCCCAAAATAAAAATAGAAAAACCCATTCACTCTCGAACCGTATCCACAGAAAGACATCCAGAGTTCAAACAAGTGCCTAGTACCTAGTTTTTTTCGGTTGTGGGTGCTCCCCAAAAAGAGAGTGCACAATCCCACTGATTGTGTTGTGTTGCTTTGCCCGTTAGGCAGCTTTCCCAAGCCCCGATGTGTTTGCCTTTTGATTCCCTTTTAATTTTTCATGCACAATCCACTTGTGTAACAAATTACGGTCTGCACCGCGCGGAGTAGAAATTCGTGTTCCAATCAATTGGAGGAGGGCTTGGCATTGTTTGGGCACAAAGGTAGGCCCAAGAACACGATGTTCAATCATGTTCGGCGGCAGCAGATACAAGGGTTCTCTTTGTCTTTCGGCGGTGTGGTGTGTCCTGAAAATTTGTTCAAGTTTTTGTGGGTCATACAGTCCAGGAAGTCCAAATGCACAACTCGGCTATAAAACAGCGAATGAAATTTTATTTCTCAAAATTACAGTTCGCTGTTGAAGCTACGGATACAGTGTGACTGTAATTATGAACACAAATCCGGTGAAAAGCATGTTGGATGGCCGTTCAAAAACATTGTTCCTATGTGAACCTGGTGATGGTTTCTTTTATTCCTAGAACATTCCCGGTGGGGCAATTAAAGTTCAACTACAAGCACTGAAACTTGGATACGTACGAGACTTTCCGAAATGTAATTACCTAACAGCAACGTTTGCTTTGCATTTAGCTGCTTCTCTGCACTGATGTTGTTGTGATTCTAATCGTTTTCTGCGGTTTTCACACCATTTTGGTTCGTTTTTTCCACCACGACGACGACGTCGACGACGATGGACGTTGGTTCTTCTGCAGGTGATGGAAATGAATCCCAGGTGTTGTATTGTGTCCGGAAAGTTGGTTTGTTTGGCTTCTGGTTCTGGTAGTTGAAACTTTTTTGTAAGATTCTTATCGTGCATTTAGGTGGTCTCTGTCGTGTGAAATTTTGTTTTCATCTGCGTTTAATTTCTGTGAAGTTGTTTTCTTTTATAGGGTAATTCTTGTAAAAAGATTGTTGTTAACTAATTGCCTTAGGCCCGTAAGGAAATTAACGGATAAAGTGATTTTAACGCTTCTCTTGAAGTTGTAGCTGTTGTGTGACGTTGTGAAGTTCACATAGAGAATAAGTGATGAGATTTTTTTTTTTTTTAGCTTGTTGATGATAGAAATGATGGGAAGATGAAACACCTGAGTCAAGTTTGTATGTCTTTAAAAGCAAAATAGCAAAGATTAGTTAATTTCAGCTTTCTTACATTTATGCGCCAAGTTGTTCCTAAATAAACACCCGCATCAATGAGTAAAGAGATATCCTCGAGGAATCGTTGAGCTAACTGGGGATACACCATCTAATCCATGTGATCCAATGACTACTCGTTCATAACAGCACATCAACATGTCAACCCCCAATTTGTCTTCAAAACAAAAAAATACCCCAAGTAAACATTTCTAAAGTTATTCATTTTGTGCCTTAGGATTTGAATTTTAAATAAAAGAAAAAGTATTAAAGATTTTAATAAATTTTCTTTACTGTTTTAAATTTTGGACCATGCCATCATGCATGTAATACAATATTGGTTAAATGGTTGCCACGAGAGTTTTTGAATACTTCGATTCTTGTGAGGTAATTTTCGATAACTTTTCGGCACATTCCTGGCTGTATTGCAGTCATAACTTCACGGGTGATGGTTTTTAAGTGCTCCAAAGTTTGGGAATTATCTGCACAGACACGATAATTAGCATAGCCCCACAAAAAGGAATCCAACGGAGTCAGATCACACGATCTTGGTTTCCAATTTATGTCGCCAAATCTCGAAATTAAACGGCAAGGAAACTTTTCGTTCAGTAGATCCAAATTTGCCTGTGTTGTGTGGTACGTAACCCCGTCCACAACCACATGTCGCTCACATCAATGTCTTCAATCCCAAGTCAAAAAAAAGTTTGGTGGTGCCTTCGTCTTTTTCAAAAAAACAAACTGCACCAAACTGTCACCCGTGGTGGATGTAATGGCCTCTCAACGATCATATTTGGATTCTCAGAACCAAACATTCTGCAATTTTGTTTGTTTACGTAGCCACCGAAGGAGAAATGGCCCTCACCGCTGAAGGAGATTTTGTTCGAAAAATAGACGTCAACTAGTTGACTGCAATTTTTGTAGTAAAATGCAATACCGAATTACCAGTCACTATGAATGACAGATGGATTTGACAGATGTCATATAGCAGGGATGTGAAATTCCTACCTCGAAATGCATAACACTTTAGTTTTTCACAGTGCATTTTATAAACAGAGTTGGCGGATGATTTGCAAACTTATGGACTCAACACTGTTTCTGTCTGGAATAATTGTCCATCCCATCATGTGACGTATCGCATGAAATCTATAGACCGGAGAAATCCAAATGTGTTAAAGATTTTTTTGGGTAATTCAGTTTGTTAACGATTCGAAAAATTTTAAAAAGTCTTCTCCATGTCTTACCGCCAATGTATCCGAGAAAATTCGTTCAACTATGCCCAACGGATTTTTGCCTAAAGTATAGTTCTGATAAAAGTATTGAAAAGCACACCCATCGATTCTTCACTGCCGTAGAAAAATATGTCTATGATTAGTACAGCGTTGTAAGAAATCTTTGTAAGTTGATACTTATTAAAGTAAAATGGGTGCCATTTAATCTATCAGCAATAATCGGGTTTTTGATCAGCAAAATAAAATGACTTTATAGTTTTCTTTAGATTTTGATCGTTAGAAAATATTTGTTCAATCTGCAGAAAATTAAAAACAAAATCAACATAAAAAATAAAAGATGAAATGTTATTTTCAGAAAACAAAAATTAAATATTATTTGATCAGCAGAATACTGATTTTTGATGAACAAGACCTAATTTTTGATGGACAGAAAAAGTTGAATATCAGGAATTATATTAATACTCGTAGATCGTCTGAAAAACTGTATTTTCAGCAAAAATGATCAGCAGAACATACGAGTATTTGCTTTACTAGCAGAAAATAAAATTTCAGCAGAAAAAGTAAAAAAAAAATAAAATTCATACGCAAAGAGAAAAAGAAAAGAAAGAAACAGTTAATCAAGAGGAAATTTAAGCGCAAATTTTTTGCTATTATTCCACATTTTATCTGCTAGTAAAATAATTAATTCTTCCTGCTAATCACTTAGTTTTGTGTTGATTTGGTTTTTTTTTATTTTCTGCTGGTCAAAAAATTACTTTTTAGTGAGTGATATTTTGCTGTTTAAATATTTGGTTGCTGGTCATTTAATTATTTAGCTGATCACAATATTAGCGAAATATAATATTCGAATTTAAATTAGTGGAAACCGCGTTTGAGTGCGAACATTTCGAAAAAGTACTTCCTACAAAATAACAAGTTCAATCGAAATGTTATAAGTGGGCTCAGAATTTTCGAAATCTTCGAAAATTGCACAAAATTCTTTAAAATGACCGTCTTTAACCTGAATTTAAAAGAAATCATAAAAATTAAATTTTAGCTTTTAAAATTATCTACCTCCAAGGTATTAACTTTTGTAAACATTTTTGACAACTATTCGGAGTTTTTCAGATATGTTCAACTTTACAACGAAGTAAATTTTGAGTAGGTATAGGTATATTTCAAACGTAGAGATTTTGAAATTCTCTACGAGTTGGGTGGCGAGTCCTTTAATTTCGAAAATATTACGAAAGTAAAAATTATTGGAAATTGTTTTTGACTGGAAATATCTCGAAAACGTTACGTCTTACAAAACAATATTGTGAGAACGGAAATTTAAGGGTTTAAAATAACGATTCTCACCAAAACTACTTCGCTGGGATCCCCAACAGGGACGACTGGGATACCAACTTCATCCATGTGCAATCCTCAAAGCATGGTACTGCTACCTATGTCATCTTACTCTCAGCGGAGATCAAACTCCCTTTTCGGTAGCTGAATCACAACTGAGTCAAACTGCTTTAGTCGAGCACGACCCAACCTAGCAACTTAAAAACAAAGATTCAAAGCCTTGGAAATTCATGTGAAAAATATAACGCACACAACACGAGTGGTTTCGAGAAGCTAGGCCCTGGCACTTAAAGAGCTGTTGCGCCAAATATTTATTTTTTTATTTAAAGCCTTGGAAAAAAAAATACCTCCATTCAATCTGAACATTTCATAGCTAAACGAATACGATCTTCGATACAAAAAGTCAGCAAAGCACTAAATTCAGAGCAGAGAGCAGGGAATAGTTTTCGGGGATAAGAAATATGTTCCAAGCATCATGGACAAAGTTAAGCGTTCGTTAAAAAGGCGCCCACAAACTTCAAACATTTTCCAAAATGTAGTAAAGATACACAATTAAAATACCTTTGCAAATTTTTAATTCAACCGCATGGAAAAATTTTACCCAGAAGATCCTTAAAAAAAAAAAACCATCTCCACCAGAGACATTCCACATCCGTTTCACAAAAGTCCGTTGACCTAATAAAACCTTTTTTTCCCATTCCCATTCCAACTTTATCCCGTCGAAGTTCATCAATTTCCTTCTTATGTTCTCTCCTTCCCTATCCTGAGTCCTTCTGGGGTCACTTCTTCAGCCCAAAGAGTGAGAAGATATAAAGCGATGGAATTTTAAACCAGGAGGTATTAAATAACACAACTTTGCGGTTTTTGTGTTATTCCTTCGACTTCTTCTGAATTGCATTTCACTTCCTTACCCATCTCCCTCCCATCCATACTCTCCCTAATGTAAGCTCCGCGACAGGATGGATGACGACGATGTCGAGGCCAACGAAGAAGACCATGGTATGCATGTTGCGAAACAATTGCTTCGGATGTTATTACTTGTGTTGTGCATGCACCTGGGTTCAGAAAACAACGAGAGCCCAGTGCAGACAACAATCAGCAGAAGCCCAGGTTTTCGAGGCATAATTACGACAACTGTGGCCCTTTTGCTGAGGTCTCTCATCCGCATGACAGGAATTTCATTCAAGGGATTCTCATCAGTCCACACAAAAATTCTGTGAGTGTGCGGTTTTATGTTACCCGCGCCACGAAGACCCTTCAGTGTGTAGTCCAGTGAAATCTTTAGTATCCGATCTACGCCATAAGTTTGAGTGTCGCGCATTCCGGTTATTCTGAGTCGTCCATCTGGGCTTCCAACCATTTGACTGATTCCAATGGGCTGAGATTTATTGGTGGACTTCTCTTTACAGTTGTTTCTTTTTTTTTCTGGTAAAGACAAATTCAGATGCCTGAATCCGAATCCACCATCTGATCAGTGTAGCGGCGCGGAGGATATTTACTTTCGTGGTTTGACAAACGAATGGTTGGGTGTACCTGTACATGTACATGCCAGGCTATTATGTCAATTTGGAACTGTGGTCGGTTTCTATCTCTATCGATGCGCGACTGGCATGGAATGTGCCTTCAAATGGACAACAATCTGCTGTTGTTGTCCAGCGATCTGTGTGTTGTGTTGGACGACCGTTTAAGTGGCGTGCTGGCAATCAGAGGCATGTTATCGGCAGCATGTCATGTTCGGTGATATGATTTCGTTGTGTTCAATTTTAATCAAATGGAATTTTGTCAAAGTAATTAAGTTGTCACGGATAGTTGGACATTTTAAGTTGATGCTTGTTGCAATTTGAGACAGTTACAGGAAGGCAGTCAATTCAGCATCACGGAATGAATTGTATTTAAGGACCATGGCTTTGTGGGGGGTCACAGGCTGATTTATCAAGGAAATACCTGAATGGAACTTATTTGGGTTTCACTTAGCAAAAAATTGATAATCTGCAAATTATTCGTGAAAGTAGGTGATGAGTGATAAGTATTTAGAGAACAGGATTTTGAGCTTCCAAGAAACGACTCCTGCAATGGCTATTGAAAAAGATCCAATGACACCTATAAATCTTGCAGACTTTGAGGATGAGTTTTACTAGAATGTGAATACCAGTGATCCAATTCAAGTACTACTTAACTATCATCACTGATAATAATTATCGGTTCCTCTCACTGGTATCGGACTCTTGTTTAGCTAAAAAAGCCTGAGAAATTCTGATATTAAAGGGGGCAGACATTCTTAAGAACCAAAAACTTATAAGCTGTACGTCTTTTTGGAACGAATGAAGCCAGTCAGGTCTATCGACCAGCAGAAGCGAGTGGAGCATGGGGCGGCAACAAATCTCTTCCATCTTTCTCGGTCTGCAAGTAGATATTTCAACTGTGGCCACGTTTTTCTCTGGGACGCTGCTTCTGCCAAGACTATTGATCTTCACGTTGTTCTTGGTCTTTCAACTTCCCGAGTACCCTAAGCATTACATTCGAATGTCATCTGGCTTCCTCAGTGTGTGACTAATCCAGCGCCATTTTCGCGGCCTTATCTTGACATACAACAGCTTCTGACTCCCTTTACGTCACAATTCTTGGTTGGTTATAATTTGTGGCCAGCAAATCTTTAGAATGTATCGCAAACAGCGATTAACGAAAGCCTGTAACTTACTCCTGAAGTTTGCCGATACTTCCAGGTTTCACATTAATATAATAGCACGGCTTTCACGTTGGATTCGAAAAGTCTCAACTCAGTGCGTAAGGAGATTTGATAGGATTTCCAAACTGGAGACAGGATGCTAAAAGCAGCGCAAGCTTTATTTATTCCGCTTTTAACGTGTAGGACCATTCCGCCATCAAATGTTACAAAACTTCTCAGGTAGTTAAACTTTTCGACCTCCTCAATTGGCGTCTGCTTCAGAATAACACGCTAATATGTGGAGCTACCTGTGGGCATTATTTTTGTCATTTTGCCGTTGATTCTTAGATCGACCAATCCTCCATTCAACTGAAGTGATTGACACATCTCATCCAGTCCACTGATGGTACCTGCTAGGAAACAGATATCACGGGCATACTCGTAGTCCAAATGACTTAGCCTTTCAAGTGAACTCCATTGAATATTATGTCTCTCAGATACACCTACTCTGGCAGTCAGTCATCGTCTATCGCCAGTAGAAAGACGATTGGCGACAGAATAGCCCCTTGTCTCACTCTCTGATGCACTTCGAAATAGTTGGAGAGCTGTCGATTGTGCAGAACAAAACATCTTGCGTTATTGTGGGACTCCTTTATAATAGCAACTACGAGTATAGTATTTGCAATTCTTTTAACAAAGACAAGAAACTATATTTTTGAAAACTGTCCTGATAATTCACTTATTCGGGACTTACACGCAGTTATTACTCCTGAAAATATTATAATAATAAGTATATGCAACTCGGTTGTATATTTAAAAACCTTGCCGATAGCTACACGTTGCAGAATCAGAGAATGGTAAATCATGATAGAATGCTGGGAAGTCAGCTAGCTTGTTCGCGGCACTTACAACCGTTTACTACGAACACATAAAAAGCTGGGAACCAACGTCTTGACTAACAACATTTCATTGGGAAATATGTCTTATTCGAGTGCGTGCGGACTTTTGTTGCAGGAGGGTATTGAATTGAAAATATTGAGTAGGGGTAAACGAAATTTGTTATGATTTTGGAAGTACCACAACCTTTTCCTACAAACTGATGACGACTTAGAGCCAAACTTAAATATATGTAGGTACCTATTTGTTTACGCAAAATTAACTGAATGAATACTGTGCCGTGCACCTAAACTCACACTGAATCTAATTAGCCATGGGTTGCTAGTAATGCTTCAAACAATTGATAAAAATGCAAAAACTGCCATATTACTGAATGCGAAAAAATAAAGTTATATTCCTATTTTCTTATCGGCGCTAGCTGCTAGCACCGATGCTCAGTGCGGCTTGCTTTGTGTCTTTGTACATTTAAAAGTGGGAAAATATTTTGTCTCGCTTGCTAAAGCTTATCAGCGCTTGTAACAAGCGATCTACAATACGTGTGCATTTTTAAAGCAATTTTTACTGCACAAATGTGAGTATGTATTAGCTAAAATGAAAATATAAAATAAATTAAAAAATATTTGGACTATAAGACCTAAAGCCTAGCTTAGTGCAAGACCTACAGTTCTATGCTGTTTCAAATGGCAAATTTTTACTGTCGAACGTTTTTGTCAGACATTCGCGAGAGGTGGGATCATGAAATAAGTTTTGGGAACTTTCCTGGAATTCGAACCGGCTTCTCCGGCTCAGATTCCCACGCACTTAATCACTAAGCTGTAGCACTCACGATCAAAGTACGTTCTTTACAAAAGACAAAATATGACAAAATATTTTTTTTAAGATTTTACTGTATATCTTTATTACACTTTAAAACAGCAAAATAATTAATTAGTGTAATATTACGGAACTTCTGGTCTTTTTTACCAGTCGGATTCAGACCTAAACCAAAAAGAAAGAAAAGGAAGGTGAATCAATAGGAACCGCCATCTGTGTTTTTGACAGATGCCTTTCGTTCATCCATTAGCGTATAGATGGCGTTAAGGCCCAAAATCGTTTTTGGCTTTGTTTCCTTCAATCATGTTTAAGTTCATTTTCATATTTATACTATAAGATACAAGTCCCGACTCGGAATAGGACTTCTTTTGATAAGGCTATTTGAACGCCCTAAGCTGAATGATAATTACCTTTGTGAGGTTTATGCTTAGCCCCTCAGCTTCTCACACTTTTCAGATCTTTTTGAAGCCCATTTTCCGGTCAATAGAAAAAGGGCACAATAGAGGTGGGAGGCCAATCTGTTCAATCTGTGCTTGGCAAAGATAGATCTACTAATTAGCATTAAAGTTCCCATATTCACTCTTTGTCAAGTACCTACCCTTTGACCAGATGAGTCAGGGGCGTACGGGAGATATTCTTCCATCCCATCTTTGTGGGGGCCTTGTATCCGACAAACCCATTTAATTGTTCATTCGTCTATGACACTCACCAGGTTCGTCTATGACACTCACCAGGTCGAACTACCTACCTATCGCATAAACAATAAAACGGAAGACCTATCGTCTATTCGATCTTGGTATGTAATTTTGCCGAAATTTTGTGTATTTTCATTGACATACAACACAAGTGATGAAAAAATTAATAAAAGGCTTATCAAATGCCGAACAGGAAATCATTTTCTCAAAAGATAACCCCCAATATTTTCCACCTCACCTGAATACATACACAAAAGCAAAACACGAAAGTATAGATAGATACTCGTATTCGTACCTACCGCACTTTAACCTATGAATCATTCAATCGCTAATAACTTCAATCTCTGCTCCAATGGGAAAGTCAAAAGTCAAAATAATAAATTTCGTTAAATCATTGTCGCCGAGCTCCCTAGGTGGCTTATTCGACGCAATCTCAAATCTTTGTCTCGAATCACTTATACTCTACATGTGTGCAAAGAAAATTGCATTCAAATCTAGTCAGATAAAATTTTAAAAATTTTTACATAAAATTTTATTTTATTTCATCACGTTCACCGGTTTTGGTGTAATAAATCAATTCTCCAACGGCGACAGCATATGACTAATTGACGTTTAAAACCCTAGACACTGTCTCTAATAAACTGAACAAATAATGGCGCATACATAATATATACAGCACACACCTCGACATCCAGAACAACGAAAATTAATTTAAAAATGTTCATTATCAGTGCTGCAGTAATTATTGTTAAAAAAAAAAAAAGAGAAATGAAATGAAAGGAGAGTTATACATATGTATATACATTTATTTATGTATACTTCACTTGCATATGTACGAGTATATTTCTATTGTCTTTATTTGTTAAGATTTTTATTTTGTTCGTTGTTAGCATTAGATACATACGAGTTAGATACAGTATCTCTGATTGAATTGGACGCGATAGTGTCTCTCTATCTCTGTGTACTAGCGGTTGCCTTTCACTTTATGTGAAACTTGTTGATAATTTTTTTTTTTTTTTTTATAAAAATAAAAAATAAATTAGTTGTCCAATCATTTAGAGATAATGATCGTATTTCATTGTAGCAATTTTCAACAGATGACGCTGTACTGTCCAAGAAGGGGAAGAAGGCAAAAGTGAATGAGAAAAAATCAATTAGAATGCTTTTGTGGATTTTTTTTTTTTTTTTCTTCAATTGTTTAAGTCTATTTTTACAACGTGACACTTTTATGAACAATCAAAGTATTTATTTAAATGTAGCCGATGCGCTGTTTTGTATTTTAGATATTCAGATACGTCGGCTATTTATCGGTTTCCATTGATGTAAGTCAGCTGAGCAACATATTATTCTTCCATTTTAAGCAATAATCAGAGATAACATAGATAATGTTTGGGATGTACTGTTTCAAAATCACATAGGCAAATGGGTACCAGCAAGAAGTGCACCTTAAGGGATTAGCCTGTAACGAGGTTTCCCATCTATTGAGCAAGCCCGTTCTAAATTTCCATGTATCCTAATTATTGCTCACCTTTGTGAGAGTAGTTTTTCTGAAAACCTGCCTAAACTAAAGAACTAAGCTGGATTGAGCAATTATGAAAGTTGTTGCACTTGTTGGTGTAGTTCTGAACCTTAAAAGAAAAAAGAACGAAAATGGATGCAAAAAAATGGATGGACATTTTACCACTTCTGACACTACCCTGTACTTCGCCCATTCGCCCAATACTCTACATTGGCATCGGCAAAAATTAAAATTCTATCAGCTATTTATCCATAAAGAGAAATATGTAAAAATAACTCACTTGCCACTAGCACCGAAATTGGTCCTGGTCTCTGGTTAGAATGGTACTTTTAGTATTTCCATGTACACCAAAACCGACAGCTTCGTCCACGATTTTGGAGGAAATCAAGGCTGCTTAACAGCTTTTAATGGTCGTCTCATCATCGGAATACATGCAAATGGATTCTGACTTCTATTTTTATCTGTCGATCAATGTACCCAAATACAGCTTCTTTGTAAGAGACTACTTGTATAACTCTTTCTCCCCCTCATATCAGCATTTTTTCTTTTTGAAAATTAGAGACAAGGCATAGTCTATTAACGTACTTTCCTTTTGATCTCTAAACGTAGAGCTGCACGGAAGGTGCTACATACATATGTAGCTTAGTGAAGGGGGAGTAAAAGTATTTATGGCTTTTGTACTAACTTTAAGCCTCACTTTTAGGTAAATTAGAAATATTCAAAACGTCAGATTCAAAACTAGGAGTATGTTGATTTTAAATAGACCGGAGATGAAAATTTTCGAACTTTGAAATGTCAATACCTTAAGAATCTAACATGAATATTGTGATACCGAAATTATATTCAATACTCCGAAATATATATGACTTAAAGAATAGGGAAAAAGTGTAATTTTGTTCCAAAGTAATATCTGCCTAAGCAGAGGCATATTTCTAGCATTGTTTACCCTGAGATAGTTATTATTTGCAGTTCAAAATCAAAGTTATTAACAGCCACAATTATTTGGTATCTAAGGCTACACAGATTGGTCTTTCTTGAAGTTCCAAGCTGTAGACTTGGAGTAAAAAGCCTTGAAAATAACATTTTGTGTCACAGATTCTAACAGCGGCTAACTGTTAGTTTATTCATCAATTTTGAATAAAATTTAAACTAATTTTCAGCCAATTAATCTGAGCAATAGTATCATAACTGAGATTGCTTCAACATCGATATTTCCAATCAGTACGAGTATGCGTTGTATGTACACAGCCGAGAAGTGCTCGAATATTCGTGGAAAACACTGTAACAGATATGGATTCAGCATTGAATTCCACAGATTCAATGATACCTGAGAAATGGAATGCGTTTTTAGATTTTGCTCGTAGGAATTGTTAGAACACAAATTCAAACTCAGGAATACAGTTCGACACTAGGCATATACAGAGAACTGGCGGCGTCAAAAAATGGCCTCCGAATTAGAGAAACTGGATACTGAAAGGATATCATCCAAGGCACTGCAAAATTCTAACTCAATTAATCTCATTCCCACTTCTGAATATGAAAGTGAACTATTCTACAAATTTTCGAAGTTGGACGTATTAATAATTTCACCTGAAAGGGTGCAGTAGTTTTCGGATTGAGCTCGTAGCTTGCAGTAGCTTGATAATGAATCAAATATCGCCTTGCGACATTATTATCGACAAGGAACAGCCACGGATGCAACGATCAGTGAGATTTGGTATTATCGATCCACAAATGATGTTAAAACAAAACATTAGCGCAAAACCTAATTCAAGTGAGTTCTTCTGTCCGACTTGAATCAACCAACTCGTCCAATAAACTTCAAAGTCAGTATTGCATTCATCTACCGGCTCTTTGAGTATCCTGTCTTGCCTATTGGAAATGATAATCATTTTTGAAAAATGCTGTGTAAACATTAGGGTGACTCATGTCGAATTTAGACCATGGACCATGAGATCCTCAAACTCAGTACACGGAGCCAACTTATCTAGGAGTTTGTATCGTGGTTTAGTTTCAGAAAGGAAGATGAAAAGTTCGCTCGACAACAGTATCAAATTTCCTAAATTTAGTTCTGCAAACTTCAATTCAGTAATTGAAACTTTGCAAATAAGAAAATCTGAAATAGATTGCAAGTAGATGCAAGTAGTGACTTATGGAATAGAATACTTGAGTATTGGGTGAACTTCAATGCTCTAATACACTTATTTCTTTATAGAACTCTACCTAACCTTAGCAAAATTTTTTTATTTTGTCTGATATTTGTAACAGGACTGACAGTAAGATTTTCATGTAACCTAAATTTTTAACTTTTATGTACCTAATTGACTCGTTTTTAAGTTGACAGTTTAAGAGTTATTTTCAAAAGATACTAATTCTTAAAAATTACCTTTTTTTTCTCAGCGTCCAGCACAAATTCCAACTTCAAATCTCCGATCAGATTCCAGAGCTTGTTGAATTTTTCCAACTTGATCACGGCGCCTACAATATTCTTCTTTTTTTTTCTCAAAATTTCGTACACTTTATAAAATTGCAACACGACACTATTCTCCTCGTCAACATATCGAATTACTCTCGAAAATATCCATGGAATGAACGATGTTTCACTTTTTTTTTTGATTTTTTTTTTTTTTCTTTTTTTCCTGTCCAAGGTTCTTTGAAATTTTGTTCTCCTTAAAGACTGCTGACTGTGTTTGCCCTCCGGTGCTCCTCCAATTTCGACAAAAAAAAAAAAAAAAAAAAAAAAACAAATTTCATATTTTCAGGTTCAATAACCAATTTTCTGTCGATCATCATGATCAGTTTTCATAAATTAATTCCTCAAGTTCTCTGTTAAACAAACAATACGAATCAAAAAAAAGAATTCATATCAAACTGACAGATATCTACATATATGTTTGAGGAACACAAAGATAGGGATAGATAAACTTTTCAGAGTCAGTCTCTCTCAATTAGCACTTCAATAAAAAAAATTTCAAAATTTTGTTGAATAAAGATCACTTTTGATCTGAAGTCAAATTTTGATGCTTGAACTCGCGAATGAGTTAAGTAAACCGCGGCTGGCTCTACAATCATCTACAAGACCACAATAAACAAAAAAAAAAGAAACAAAAAAATGTTGAATAAACTCAACCGATCACTACGATCGTTTATACTGAACTGAACTGATCGTGGTGCACACGGGAACAGGTAACCTGGATAAGGTGTACACAATAAGGTATAGAGAGAGGTCTCTTCACCGAGTACTGTATCTAAGCGCGCGATCGTTCGTTATACTCTGCCAGATACCTTTTCCACCTTTCTTTATAAATTTCGTTGTACCTGCTGTAGGGACCGTGTATAGAGGGCTCTCTTTTCAACCCACATGGGAATTGGGTTCGGGTCCGTTCTGCTTGCCTTAGCACATCGAACACACACTTGTTTCGATTCTATTCTACCTGGCCAGCGACGACGACTTCAGGTGTATAAAAGTACAGAGGGGATTAACATAAGCTCGATGGTGTGCCGCTCTAACAGGTGAGATGGCAGAACCTTATGAATGAGTAAAAGTATCTATCTGACTGGCATGGAATAGGACGAAGAGAGTTACTACTCTTTTTGTCAAATTAATGACGAATATGATGACGACGACGGTGTGCCATGTTGTTTCCCAGGTAATGACTTGATGGATCGGCGAGTAAATTACCGGCCAAAAGGAGTCTTTAGTTGTCCGTGACATAATGTTACGACGAGTATTCTATATCTTTCCTTCTTTGTTGCTTCGTTGTGTATCTGTACTTCTGGTACCAACACTAGCATATCTTTTTGTTTCTTTGTAATTTTTTTCTGAGATGAATTAGTTTCTACTGTTTCGGTTGACTTCCAGAAGATACAACGAACTCTTAATTTGATTTTACCTGCTGTAGGTACGGGGAATAGGAAAAATACAATTGCGGATAGGAAAAAAATAAATAAAGAGGCTTATAGGAGATCGGTCGGATGTTTCGATTAAACGTGTTGGTCAATTGCTCAAATTGTTGTACAGTAGTATTCAATAATTTGTGAAGAAGCACTTTATTCCATTTTAAGTACTGAAGAGTGTTACCGATGGAAGAAGACCCTCAAGTAGAATGATCTAAGGAATGCATCAACTTGAAATTTGCACTGAATGAGTGTTAGAAAAACACTCTTTCCTATTGTTGGGTGAAGTGTATTAATTAAGAAAGCAAATAGATTTTGGACATCTACAACAGAATCGATTCAATGAAAATGAAAAATGGCTATAATAGTATCTGCCATATTCTGTCAAAATTCCTTAAGGGGTTTTTGAGCTAAGTTTGAGAGAAAGATAATTTGAGGATTCTTGAACCTCAACATTAAAGTCAATGTGTGAACTGGTGTAAGCAGTATTACTTTAAATGGTAACTATTGACGACCAGAACACATGAGTTTCCCTTTTTAGCGTTAGACAGCTGCGTAGATATCCTTAGCGTCTACCGAAAGAAAGTGCAGCTTTGGGACTAAGCAGTGTCCAGTGCCCCCCCCTCATTAAAAAAATATTATTCACGTTATATTTCGGAAATCAAAACTAAGCTCCATTAACTTTTTTCTTGTGATCCTAACTATAAGTACGAAAAGTAACTTAGGCTATTATTAGCTGTGGTGTAGTGGTAACATCAACACTTGTCACGCAGTGGATTGACGATTCAAATCCTGATGTCACGAATCATCTGTTTATTTCTCATGAAACAAAAAAAAAGTCGATCAATTGTGAAAGCTAAGTCAACTCCACTGCGAAGGCATAACACTGCTAGTAGGGTGTTCATATGGCTGAAATCGCAACTTGATCGTGATGATGACATAAGGAGGAGGGAAAAAAATACTGTGAATCATAAACAATGACAAAAGCGGCAAAATAAAAATGGTCCTCAGTTATTAAGTTTCAAACCTCTACACCAATCTTTATTTCTTCCTCACTCTCTGCTTATCTACAAACGCCCGTGCACTGCAATAATATAAGGATATTCATATCCCCTTTGGAGAGCGCAAATTATAAAAAAAAAGTCTTAGGTTATCCTTAACCTTCAGAATATTCAGGAACTTCTTAGGAAATTTTTATCATAAATGATTTGAAGGTTTTTGAAATCATGCGAACATCACACTGAATTTTTTGACCAAACCTCAGTAAAATCCCTTTAGTGGTTCTCGTGGTCAAACAAGCTTTTTAGCTTTTTAATGCATTTTAAAAAAACTTTAAATCTGAATCATTGACGAATCAACAGCGTATATGGAGAAAGTACATACGACCCAGTCGTGCATTTTTTTCCATATAAACTCTCGATGTACACTTTTTTTAAGACGGGAGCGGGTCGAAATTCTGCTATTCAAAATTCTGCTTTTTTACCGGGAGCGGGTCGAAATTCTGCTATTCAAAATTCTGCTTTTTTACAGTTATGTTTTTTTAAAATTCTGCTTTTCAAAATTTTGACAATTAAATTTCTGCTTATTCTGTTTTTTTTTTTTTTTTTTTTTTTCAATTAACAAGTACAATAACGGACATAGAAATCCGGTCATAGTGAAAAAACCGATTTTAGTAGAATAATTTTAGAGGTTTTAAAGATAATCAAGATCCATCTTTACTGAACACTAATTTGTTGAATAACATTTCAGATTCGGAAAACAATAAACCATTTTCAAATTGTTTTAAGTTTCATTGAAAAAAACTAGTGAGTAAATGTGTAAGACTAATGATAGTCTTTATTGTTAGTCGAGTTTATGATTTTTATTACAGGAAACAGACGTCTCAAACTTCCGAGAACTGAAGATGTTAAACTTTGTAGTCCCTCCTTTTTTTTATTACGGTTTTTGTCTGGTCGGCCATTGATGTAATCATTCCACACTTTTTCAATAAATTTGTAGAACTCGGTTATTGTCCGTAGCTTCTTCTTCGCTACCTGAGCCTTAATTATGGCAAAGGTTCTCAATCGGGTTCATGTCAGGGCTGTTTCCAGGCCACTCCAATGTTGCAATACTATTCTCGGTTAGAAAATTTTTGACCTGGAATGAAAAAATGCATTTACAATAATAAAAATATACAAACGTTTTGCTAATATTTTGGGGAAGTTAAAAAAAATGGCAACCACCAATTTCGAGAGGTGACAAGGCGCAGAATCGTCTTGGAAAATCAGCTTATCTGAGTATGATAAGTGTTCTACTAAAGATGGTAGCAGATTTTCTTCCAATATTTTTTTATATTTTTCTGCGTTCACCGTTCCATTTATTAGAGCCAGCCGTCCAACGCCATGATAGGAAAAGCATCCCCGAATCATCCTTGAGCCTCCTTGTTTCACGGTTGTTGTCACGCACTCATCATTGAATTTTTCTCCAGATCTTCGCCTCACGTACTGTATTCCGCTAGAGCCGAATATGTTGAACTTGGGACTCATCTGAAAAGATCACATTTTTCCAATCCGTTATGGTCCAGTTTTCATGATCTTTGGCCCACTGGAGACGTTTTAGGCGCATTCGTTTATTTTGAAATGGTTTTTTGGCTTGCGTTCAAGCTAGCTTCTTGAAGCCTTTGTCTTACAGTCGGTAAGCTTATCTCTGATCCTCCAGCCTCTACAAAGTCTGTGCTTAAATCTTCAGCAGTTTTGAATCGATCACGCAGACTTATTCGTTTTAAAAGCCGATCTTCAGCGCTGGTGGTCTTCCCCCTGCGACCCGTCTCTTTTTTTTTTAGCCCGTTGCCTCGAATTTTTTTATGAATTCAGCCACTGACGACTTGCTGAATCCCACTTACCTACCTATGTTACAGGCTTAGAGTAATATGTTAGTAGTTCCACTTGAAATTCATCCACATCAAGTAGAGTGGGGGAGGTTTAAAACTGCTTCAAATCATATTTCTCACGCGCCTAACGTAAGAACCACCCAACGGATTTCGATGAAACTTGGGTTTTATGTTTCGTCAGATGTAAAAACATTTGTCTAATGACCATCAAAATCGCATGATTCCGATATTTTTCCAGAACTATTTCTGTCAGAAAGTTCGAAATTTTGTTTTTTAATTTTTTTTTTTTTTTAATTTTTTTTTTAACAACGGATTCATATTCAGGGACCCAGGAAACGCTTTTACTCCTTTATCATCAATTCAACAGTTTATTTGCTGTAACAAACTATTAAGTCGTACTCGGATTTTTGCGAATTTTTCAAAGTGAAAAAAAAATGGCTGGGTTGCAGACATCCCGGGGTCCCCTTTTATTTTTCGTAGCCTGCCTGGATTGTTGCCTAAAAATTTATAAAAAAAAATAGTTGCCACAGCAAAAAATCAACTAATAAAAATACCTTTAGGAAAAAATCTTGTTGACTAATAAATAATTGCTTGTACACACTTAGCTACATTAATAGCTGTATATATTCAGTTTTCCATTTTAGGACTGTGTCCCCAGGACGTTCTCTAAATATTCTACGACATTGCCAGACAATGTTGATGGCAATTGATTTTCTAATCTCAAGATGCTCTTATGACTTAGAAATCCTCTGTTGCGTTAAAACCTTATCTGATTGCCTAAATTTATATAAAGACTTATTGAACTTATCTGTCTGGTGTAATGATAATAATTAACACCTACGGTGGGTCAATAAGTCCCTGAAAAATGAAATAAGGAACACTCTTTTCGATATAAAAACATTTTATTTTTCAACATTGTCTCCTTTTGTCCAATTTTTTGATGACCTCCAAATACTCGTAATACGATTTCCCGAGCGATGACCTCTTCATTCGACCCAAATCTCTTACCTCCGAGTCATTTCTTCATGTTTAGAAACAAAAAATAGTTGCAGGGGGCTAAATCTGGGGAATATGCTGGATGAGGGAGGAGTTCGTAGCCTAACTCATGCAATTTTGCCATTGCGACTGCGGACTTGTGCGCCGGTACGTTGTTCTGATGAAAAAGAACATTTTTCTTCGCCAAATGCAGCCGTTTTTGCTTCAAATCGGCTTGGAATCGATCCAGCAGCTCTGCGTAATATGCGCCGGTGATCATTTTACCCTTTTCAAGGTAATCGATGTGAATAACACCGCGCGCATCCCAAAAAACTGTCGCCATGACCTTGTTTGCTGACAAACCCGCCTTGGCCTTCTTCGGCTTCGATTCACCAGGAGAAGTCCATTGTTTTGACTGTTCCTTGGTTTCTGGTGTGTTGTGGTGAATCCAGGTTTCATCCACGGTTAAGAAATGGCGCAAAAACTCAGCCGAATTTTTCTGGAACATGGCCAAACACACCTTTGAAGTTGTCAAACGAATGCGTTTGTGGTGCTGATGTGGTGACCTCAATTGGGCGACCAGAACGTTCGTCGTCACTTGTGCTTGAACGACCGCACCGAAATTGAGTAAACCAGAGGTGAATGGTTCCAATCGATGGTGAAGAGTCCCCATAATATTTGTCAAGCTTTTGTTTGGTTTGCGTGACAGTTTTTTTCTCGCAAAAAATAGTGTTTAATGAGCACTCGAAGTTCACTTTTTCCATTTTAACGAAAATGCTAGTAGGCGTCTATATAAAATGGCTGCCACAACAAAACTATTTGACAGATCTGTCTGAAAATTTCGGTGCGTTCTTTTGAAAGATGATTTTTGACAAAAAAAAAAAAAATTTAAGGTGACGACACAATTTATGTTAATTTTCAGGGACTTATTGACCCACCCTTAAATGCTTTAAAATTACAAAGTTTAACATTTTGTAGATGTGTCGCGCCTATTCTGTTCTCATATGCGTACTATCAATTCAATATTAATCTCCTAAATAACTGAGAAAAAAAAACATTGGCGTTGTGTTTGATACCAAATTAGATATCTCTAGTCATATTGACTACGTTGTGGCTAAATCAAGTTCTATGCTTAGCTTCTTAACAAGGAATTATAAGGACTTTACAGATCCCTGCACGCTGAAATAATTATACTTTTGTATTGTGTGGGATCCTTTAACTACGTTTACTCATTGAGAATTGAAAGGGTTCAGAAGCGGTTTACCAAGCATGCAATTTGGCAATTTATATGGATATGCCTACAAATTTATGAGGCGTATTCTAGCAGTATTCACTTTTTTATTATTATTAAGCGGCCTCTACTCGCCGGCTCGATAACATAGATCTCGTAATCTTTTTTTATGTTCCCATGGGCTCAATGAACCCATCTCTCGTTGCTAAAGACAAACTCTGTAAGTAGTTACATAGATTTTAATTTGCACTTAATTAGAGATGATTTTAAGTGGTTAATTTATGTAAGTATAATTAATTTGTTAAGTTTCAGTGGTGTATAAGAGATAATGCACTCTGATTGATGAATAGATCAGACTTAAATTAAAGTTAACTTTGGATCCAGAAGGCTACTCAAGTACTTGACTTTGCTACTTGGCACGACACCTAACGAATTGCATTTGCATCTGCTTACTACAATACAGTCATTATCGGCGAACTAATACCTACAAGGTATCCTTCCTCAGTAAGCCTATACAACAACTAGTGGAGTAATAAGTTTCACAAGGTGATCGATATCGTGCCACCCTTTTCAAAGCCTTTTGCAGACTACACTTCCTTTAAATAGCTAAGCAAGGTAGCAGTTGTTATTATAATTTTTTTGATTTATAATAGACGAACCTATAACATTCTGGCAGCCCCACGAGATGCCTGTTAAATCTGCTCTTGAATAGCGGGACATTAAAAGCTTCTGGGATTGAATTCCAAAGTTCACTTCACTTCGCACGATTGTCAGGTGGACATGAAGGTGAAAGGCTCTAGCAATTTGCCTAGTGTAATGCTCTAATGGAGCATTTCTAGTTATTGCTGCTTTTAAGTATCGAAACGATTCATCTCGCTGGTGGATACTCGTAGATCACTCATTTAGATGATAAGGACTGCTCTGTTGCTTCATTACTTGATGGTGTAGTGTTCATGTTGAGGTTAGGATCGAATGTGTGTGCGATTTCATCTCACGGGTACTAAATATGAAATTTTAACTAACTCAGAACGTATTGCAGTTGATTCTAAAACATCTGCTTTTCGATATTTCCTATTGTTTTGTAGTCCTTTCGTCAATATTGCAGCAGCATGTTCGTAGTTATGAACTGTTTGTCACTGGTATGTGCCTTTCATCGGTACAAATGATTTTCTCTACAATTCGCCTGTGGATGATCTCACAGCTCCCATTGCCTCTCAGGACTAGATGCTAATCTGACGTTGATTTCGCTTCTTTTTAACCAAGTCCGTCCCCAAAAAGCTTTAAATTTTGAGTCATTGCAATGAACCCCACTCTTTATACTGGCAACTGTAACCCCTTTCATTTGAAACTATATTTTAACTCTTTCCAATATTTTTTTTTTTTTTTTTTTTCGTATTACATATGTATTTTCAATTCCCCTTTGAAATAACCAGAAATTTATAAAATTATCTCTTAGAAAATAGTAAAAATAAACAACCACCCGATACGGTTCGGTGATTATCCACATGAACCTGCGCCATCATTTCGAATGACAATTCAAATGGTGCCGGTCTCTATGATACGCACACAAGTAGGGGGGCTTTGGATACAATATAGTAACCAGCAACGCTGTTAGCAACAGTGCCAACATTGACAATTTGGTTATAAAACATACAAAGCAACACGACAAAGTATAATACCCTAAAATCTCTTTGTAGAACGAATAAGATACTTTCCACATGTTGGATAGATAGTTCTGTGTACCAGGAATTCACATGGTGACTAGTGAAATTATTCATAGGAAATCGAAAAATAACAAAGAGACAAAGAGGCAAAGATAATTGCCAAAAGGGACCGTTTTTAGGGTCCGCATTCTCACCTATGCAGGTGATCTGATGCAAAATAGTCAAATTATAGTCCATCATCATCATCATCATCATCATCGCCACCAACAAGTGGATTCCCGTGTCATTTATGCAGGTGGACAGGTGGTGCGTCCCGCACGTAATTCTCATGCGTACTTGTATTCTCAGGCAAAAAAAAAAAAAAAAAAAATAGTAATTATATCTAGCGCTTCCTCGAAAAGGGTGCATACTTAGTGGAACGCATTCCAGTGGCATGGTGTTATCGGTTAAATGGATCATTTTGGGGTCAGTTACATGAATGACGACGTTTCAACGGTACCCTTATAACAATAAAATTTTAATAATTGAATCGAGGACATTCCTTCGAGTCGTTCACATGTGAATGGGGTGAATTTTGTTAATTGCATGTCACAAACTAGCATATTTGTTACGCTACAGCGCAAAGGATATTTTTTGTTATCCTGTGGGAATTTTATTGTTCGATATTCCCAGGAATTTTTTACCGGAAGAGCGAGATAAAGAAGACGAATTCAATTTTTCAAATGTCAACGAAAATAAAAGGACAAAAGTCCTGATAAACCCAAAGTCATTAGGTGAATATGGAGGTTTTGGGCAAGGATTGTCGATTCTTTTGAATGTATGGTATGCAGTATGGTGCAATTGATATTGAAATGAGAATTTCTTTCAAGCCTGAAAATATTCCTCCCAACTACAGTTCTTTTAGGCAAAGTCAATTTCTCGACTCTGGTTTACTTATCCTGTATCAGAAAGAGTTTTGATAAATGGATGTCCGCATCATTGCTGGGTGGACATAGAGGTAATGGGCCCTGGTGGCTTGCCTAGCAGAACGGAAAGGAAAGGATCTTTCCATTGAGGTCTTCGGGACATCTGCCATGATAGTATCTATAGTATGGGCATAGGTCTGCTACCAGTCTTCGATGAGCTAACAGTTGAATGTTGGAAGTTAGTGCGCGATCTTCTATTACGCGGACTGCTCGTCTCTGTATGCTGTCGACCAGATAAAAACAATGTTTTGGGGCCGAACTCAAAACGTGGGAACGATACTCACGTCTTGGTCTAACTTGTACTTTGTATAGGAGAAAGAGCTGTTGGACTATAAAGTATCACTTTGCTCGTAAGGTGGCCATGGTGTAGTGGGTAGTGTATTCGCTTGTGATCCGAACTGTGCAGGTTAGAGAGCGGACGGGGAACAGCAATCACAGCCACCCGAACTTTGCTCTAAATAAGTAGCTCAACTTCATAGATGCCGATTGTGCAATGTTGGATATGTGGTCATGCCATGTTACACCAGAGTTACGTAACTGTGATGCCAAGTAAATGCATGGTTTCCTTGGGATGGAAAATTTGGTTGTTCACTTGAAGCTGTAGTACAGTACTCGTAGAAGAGTTCTTTCTGGAAAAGAAGGTAAGTTGAGTTTACTTCGCATTGAAGTCGACTAAGTTTGCTTTTTGCCACTGCAAGATTTTCTGAAGGTTTTCATTTAGTGGGTTGATCTGGTCGCATCTCTTAAAATGTAATGTATTTGCAATCACGAGCAGGCTGTTAGAGCAAGATGAAGTTAAGGTGCTGTCATCGACAAAGCTAAGGGCCTTGTTATTTGTTGACTCTAG
The DNA here is from genome assembly GCA_963082735.1 of Pocota personata. Lineage (NCBI taxonomy): Eukaryota > Metazoa > Arthropoda > Insecta > Diptera > Syrphidae > Pocota > Pocota personata. Next base: position 117,017,839 of record OY720432.1, read on the forward strand.
GATTTCATTGATATGGAAAAAACATAGCATTCTGAATTTTTAAAGTTTATTTCTTTAACGATTTTTTTTAAATGACAGTTTAATGATTTTCCTTAAATTTAAAATCTGAGTAAAGTTGAGCGATACGGCAGTGCACTTTGTTTATTATGCAAACAGCGGCAACATAGTTTTACATACTCAGCTGTGTTCATTCCTATGAGTAGATACAAAAATTGATAAAAAGTTCTTAAATTGACGACTATAATATGTTATATATTTTCCAAGAACTGTTAAGTAACTTCACTGTGCTTATTCAAGCAAATTGAAAACCTCTGACGAACATTTTTTTCGTTTACGTGTATATATAGCTAGGGTTGTTCCAAACTGTTAGTAAATAAAATGTATCTCCATGAAATAATATGAACTTCACGCAAATATCAGACAAGCTATTGCACTTTTTCTGTATCTACTCATGAATCATATGCGATGAATTCAGCAAATTTAATAAAAATGTGATTCATGGGGTCGTGAAGTTTCGAGGTATTATTTACATTTATTTATTTATTTTTTTCTATTCGATAGTGATTGGACTTTTCAGAACAAATTTACATCAACAATTTATCTATTTTCCACTAGTGTAGACCGTTCATTCGTCTATAGAACAACTTTTATTTAAATTTGTTCAGATAATGCCAAATACGAAAACATCAGCAGACTTAACTAACTCTTAGAGGCATTTAAGAGACGTGTTTATATTGAATTCAGCGACAATCCGTTTTTAGATAAACAAAAAGTCACATCTCATAAAAGTCTGAAAATTACTTGTTAGTGGCAAGGAAATCATTCCCTATTTGATCAGAACTACAAGCCTTCTGCAGAGTACATGAACGCATATGCTTCCAGAAGACTGAAATACATAAGAGACAACATTCCTCCCTCATGTGATTATCTATCTTACAATGGCCTAGCGGTTTAAAAGAGACGAATGACTCTTTCGATTACGTTAAGTGAGCGTGTACTGCCGGTAGGGTTGCGTGATTGTTAACCCCTTTCCTAGATACTGAAGGGAAAAAATCTCAAATCTTGAGGCGAGACTTCAACAACGAATCTGGCGGGGATGTGTGACGCGCGACGTCATCTATAGACGCTCAGTATAGCCAATCGAATGAGTTCGTTACAGAACCGAGGGCTGCTGTAAGAAACAATTTATTCGCACTTCCAGAACTTACAGACATCAGCAAAAAGTCATCAAATCTGGTCGACCTTACCTTAAAAAGGTAGAAAAGGATAGGAGATAATCGGAAGGTAGTCTCACTTCTGGGCAAAGAGAATAACGCAGGGAATTTGGAAAGAGGCGAGTGCTGTCTATATTAACCCAAGGCATAAGAGTCAAATAGAGGAAACTAAACCCTCACCACAAAGGAAGCTCACAGTTACGATGACACCGGAATATTGAACTTAGCTTGTCTGAATTTATGTTAGATAACGCTCCAAAAAAGCATAGAACCCTAACGAATATATCTATTAGTGTGGCAACAATCGCTATACCCATTACCCAGACGGTTACGGATAACCCCCCGGACTTGGTAGCAGAATTGTTCAACAACGAAGTGAACAATTGGAGCTTCAAAGAAGTTGGCTATCACCAGGGTTTTATGGTTGCTTTGGTAAAATACACGAACTAGCCAAGCTCAATGCAATGCGAAGAAGTTGTCTTATCTCATCTTCTGGTAAAAGTGTGGAGAATAAAATAAGCTACGAAAAAGCACTCCCTCAGAAAGACTTCAAACTTGTTGTCGTGTTCCTTTCTGAGCTTAGTCTTCAGAAAAATGAGTTCCATACCTTGGATCCATTCACAATAAGCTCCACCATAGAGATGCCTGTGCCAAATACATAGCTACGATGCTAAAACTGAAATAAATTAATCTGGTCAGCCTCACAGAGCACGTTTACAACATAGCCCTTAATGTCCCCGTCATATATACCACGCATAGTATGAAAGTACAAACTAGAACTTGCTTTCTTACAAAGACAACCTTAGACCTATCCTTTTGTCGATAAAAAGATAATAAGTAGTACAGCTAAGCGGGTTCTAGAGCACTTCTTGCAAAATCAAATCAAAATCAGTGATTTGAACTTGTATGACGATGTTTTTAATGTATGACGTCGTTTTAAATGTGTTTTGCTAAAAATGTGTTAAAAAACACATAGCTGGACTTTACAGAAAGAATTTCAATAGAGTCACATTAAAAAGGTTTGGAATGGAAAAACTACAAGCCAAACCAGATATTCTTCAGTAAGATTTCAGTGAACCATAACTCCTTTCAAAATTTATGCAACACTGCGAAAAGTCCTCTCTAAAGCCCGACTAATGACAAGTATTCTAGAGAATCCAAACGTTTGCTGGACAGAATCCGTAGAATAAACACTAAATCTGCTAATTTACACACCCTTCCCTAACCGTATGCCTGTCCCTGCCTATTTATCGGAACTATACCGAAAACCTCAGCCGATGTCAGAATCATTTTATACCCAAGACGAGTAATATCTTACACGAACTCCCAAAAGACCCCAAGTCTGTTAACTTGTTTTCAGTTTATTAGTTTAGAGAGAGCGCCTTACATGTACTTCAATTAAGTACCTTTAAACTCCAATCAGTGTTACCATTAGATACTTTGTAACCAATTTTCTCAATTCTCGTGTCTTCTGAAAGCCATTTAGAAATACTATGATACTTACACCACATTGTACAATAACAATGGCAACTGCATCTCAGTTGAATACAATTTGGCTGACTGCTCCAAGACCAGCAAGTGGACAGCATGAATACTCCATATAAGCCAAGTCTGTTGTTTGTCTGTCTGGCTGCCAGTCTGTCCGTGCCCGCGAACATCCATTTGATGGACTACATGCCCAAATATAAAAATCTAAACCACTCCGCGTGATCTGTGAATTCCAATGAAAAGGCAGCGTCACGACTTTTCGAGTCGTGTGAGTCTGACGTGGACTGACATTAGACCACGTTTTTTTTTTTTTCTGTTTTTTGTCGACCAGCAGTTCAGGCTTTTCTTCACTTTTGTACACAAAACAAAGAACCGAAAAAAGAAAATGTTATGCGCTTTCGTTATCGCTTTTCCAGTGAATTGTAAATGTAGTCCACATCGAGTGACTAAGCAACCCCACAGCACCAAAACCCGGGCTAATTGATAATCTATCGGACCCGCATTTGAATGATGCAATAAAGCCAGCACCACATGCTGACTACAAATTAGAGCAGCACTGCACACCATTTACCAATTTAACTATTTCCAAATGTACTGGCTGTTTGCACCACTTAGCTGGAAATGTGATGCCCAAAAGCAAAGACCCTTAGCGGGGCAAATCGATCATTACCCAACGACAAGTAGAAGACAACGATTTCCTGGTCCCATTAGAACTATGCACCTGACACCAGTGGATGTGTTGCAAGAGTTCTACTTGGTTCGACAGTGTGGATATCAAATCAGCGCAATTCAATTCGGATGAACAGAAGTTAGCCAACTGACGACGACAGTTGTTTTTGTGTTTTCGCCACCACTTCGTCTACCAACGAAGCAAAATTTTCGATTTTGCTCGCTCATCCGGTCGTCATCGGACATTGGCCATTTGGCTGACTCTACCGGTGGATGGGAATACTACCAGTATTTTCCACATGGTTGAACTCCGGCAGAACTGGAATTTATGTTTTCGCAACTCCTCCCGGGCGGAGAGTTCATGGAAGGCAACAGAGAGAGATGGGAGCGCGTGGACCGGCATCCGCTATTAATTGGAGTCTGACGTTGTTGGCCGGTGATTGATTGAAAATGTCTGAATATGGTTTGCAACGCATTTTATTTACAACATTATCGACGGATAGCCATAGCACCTTCCGCAATAACCGGTACGACGGCCAATGTAATTGGATTGGATGGTGGTTCGTGTGTGCTGCTGGTGGTGATCTAGGCAGGAAGTTTGGCAGCGGTGTTAATTTTGAATTATGAGTTTTTTTTTTTTTTCTTTTTTTAGAAAAGCGGGGGGTGATAGGCGAAAAGAGTTAAGGGTTAATGCGTTCTAGGCATGATACTGTGGGTTAAATGTTGAATCTAGAGATCTAAATTATGTTTGGAGATTCCAAAGGGTCCGTTGGCCTTAATTTGTGGTCTATTACTAGAGAAAATTGTGGTTTAAAATTACAGGAAATGCTGGCTTGTTTCTAACTCTGATATTGGTTTGTTATTGAAGGCAATTCACTGAGATTTAGAAACTAGGCTTTTGGTGACTCTTTGACAATCATGAGACGGTGATATTTTCGCCATGCTTTTACATATCAAAAGGATCACAAGGTACGCCAAACTTTGTATGCACCCTCACCGTGTCCTCAACCTGATTAACTTTACTGGTGTATACCACGTGGCTTCCACAGCACAAATCTGTTGACATAAGTCAACAGGTAAACAGACTGCCAACTAAATAGCTCCGTCTGTCCACCTGTCTATCTACCTATATATATTCATATGTTTGCCTGTCACCACATGCTAGCTCATCGTTACTTTGGAGGTTGCTCTAGTAAAGGGTGGTTAAGTTTTAAGGGCCGATGTTGATTTTGAATAAAACACAAATTATTTAGGAAATTACTGTCATTTCTTTTTATTATGATAATATTGGTATGGTTCAATTATGTATGGAACAAAATATCTGCCAAATGGCCGCCGCGACCTCGGCGGCACACCTCCATCCGATGGTCCAAATTTTCGATGACGCTGAGGCATAATTGAGGTTCTATGCCGTTAATGTGCCGAATTATCTCATCCTTTAGCTCTTGAATTGTTGCTGGCTTATCGACGTACACCTTTTCTTTCAAATAACCCCAAAGAAAGAAGTCCAACGGTGTCAAATCACTTGATCTTGGCGGCCAATTGACATCGCCACCACGTGAGATAACATGGCCATTGAATTTGTCGCACAAAAGAGCCATTGTTTCGTTAGCTGTGTGGCAAGTGGCACCATCCTGTTGAAACTACATATCGTCCACATCCATATCTTCCAATTCGGGCCATAAAAAGTTCGTTATCATCTCACGATAGCGAACACCATTCACAGTGACTGCCTGACCGGCCTCATTTTGGAAAAAATACGGCCCGATGATGCCGCCAGCCCATAAACCGCACCAAACAGTCACTCTTTGTGGGTGCATTGGTTTTATTATATTCGCCCAAATGCGGCAATTCTGCTTATTGACGAATCCACTGAGGTGAAAATGTGCCTCATCACTGAAGATGATTTTCTTCGAAAATTGATCATCCACTGTTGCCATTTCTTGCCCTCATTGTGACCATTGACGACGCTTGAAATAGTCAAGAGGCTTTAGTTCTTGAGTCAATTGCACCTTGTAAGCGCGTAAATGCAAGTCTTTATGCATAATGTTCATCAACGACGAGCGTGAGAGGTGCAATTGTTGGGCACGACGACGAGTTGATGTGGACGGCTCTTCAGCCACACTATCGCGAACAGCAGCAATATTTTCTACAGTACGAGCTGTACGAGCATGCACTGGGGTTTTCACATCTCCTACAGACCCGGTTTGCACAAATTTTTGCACGATTTTTCCGATTGTACGCACATTTGGACGATTAAATTGACCGAAAAAATCACGAAATTCACGATATGCATTTTGATTTGAACGCCCATTTTCATAATAAGCCTGAATAACTTTAACGCGTTGCTCGATTGTGTATCTTTCCATGGTTCAAATTGAGTTAGTCTGAAATTGAGAAATGTCAAATGAAATGCAGAAAAAAACTTGACGTTTAGGTGTGGTTCACATTCAACATCGGCCCTTAAAATTTAACCACCCTTTATAAGCAAAAGTCGCAATGGATTTTATTTTTCGTAGTGCAACATATCGTTGAAAAAACAATCCAAAAATATTTGTTTGTACGAATTTAGAAACAAATGAATCCCTTCCCTCTCTCAATACATTACTCAAACATTTGAAAAAAAAATCGTGGTAATAGAGAATTTTCGCATTTATAATGACAAATAAGTCTAATCATTGTTCCGGTACTTAAAAAGTAAGGACGGTAGTGAGAGTCAGTTGTCTGTCCGTCTTTCCATCTGTTTGCCTTTCTGTCTGTCTGACTGAAGCGTTAGACGTAGAAGCTTGAAATTTAGACCAGAGTTGAGCTTTACTAACCTGCAGATTAATTTGAGAAACTAAAACCTATGAAAGTGAGAAACCAAAAAGGTTTTCAGGTTAGATTAAAAAAAAAAAAACAATATTTCCGTTACTTTCAGATTTCAAGAGAAACCACAAAAAATCCCAAAAACAAGTCGCTGACTCTGCTGAACGGACACATTTTACAAACTTTTTTTTGTAGATTTAGATTAGATTAATTTTTATTTGCATGTTTAATGAATACAGAATAATTGAGATATCGGATTGAAATTTATTTCAGGTACAGTACACATGTTAAATTTAAGTATGGAATTCGATCTCGTTCATATGATGACCGCGAGCACGTTTGCAGCGATCAATTCCATGGAGCCAATTTTGGTGGGGATCATTTTAATCGACGAAAAAATAGTCCAATCACACCTCCGGCATGAAATCCACACCACAAGGACACTTTTCATGAATGCAATGGGTCTCTTGAAGCATATGTGGATTTATTGCTGTCCAATAATGCATATTTTGCTTATTCACAAAACCATTAAGCCAAAAATTAGCTTCATCCCTGAAGATGATTTTTCGATGAAATTTAGGATTTTCTTCTCTCTTAAAGTTACGACAACCGACTCAGAATTTCGGTAGTAATTTTTAATAATTTCCAAGCGTTGCTCGTTCGTGAACTTCACCATGATAAAAATGTAGAGCTTAACTGACGTTCTGACATTGATAGATCATAAAAAAGTCTAAAAGTGCGTTTGTATTAAAATACAAAATTGTTATGCCCCTATTGAAAAACCTTTTATTAACAAAATCTTTAGCATAGATTTGCCGTCATATATAATTAATTTTCTATCCATATTTATACCGATAATCGAATAGTGAAAGTACTCGTAGCTATAGATCTTAGATTTGTTTCATTAAGTATCCTTCTCGATATTTTTTTACCACCGAAACCAAAATACCGACTTTTACGTCTCCACAGCTATACAACCAATTACTTTCTACATCCTCCAGCGATAGGTTTTTAGGAGTCATGCTAGACCCAAAAGTCAACTGGAAGTTAAACATCGGAAAACGAGGGAAAAAAAACATGCATAGCTTTCTATGCTTACAGTTAAACCTTTGGTAAGAAGTGGGGACTTCGACCAAAGATGGTCTTATGGATGTGAACAGCGGTATTACGTCCAATACTTATGTATGGGTCAGTAGTTTGTTGGTTGCCATGCAGACATGTCCGATGGAACTTCTGAATGTGCTTCTACATCTCCTATCACTTGACTTCCATATTAAATACATTTCAGCATGTAGCACGGTCAGACTCAGAAATAGAGAATGCTAGTTTAAGCCTTACGGATACAGTAAAATTCTAAATACGTTACCAGGAGAATTGGGAAAAACTCTAACCGACTACACCATACCCAAACTAAATTTTCAACACAATTTCACAGTCGATTTTCGGTCCAGAGCAGAGACGAAGACATAAAGAATTTCAAAATATCAATTTATACCGACGCCGGTTAAAAGATGGACTGTGGGAACAGTGCGCGAATCTTTTCGGAAACACTGAAAATATCGGTATTCTTTCGCTTTCCCGATTCAACCGGTGTCTTCCAAGCGGAAGTTCTGACAATATATGAAGCGTACCAGATAACAAGACACAAATCTACACCTATTTATAATATCGTCATTTCCATTGGCAGTCGAGCTCATCTTAAGCTCACATCATCTTTTCAGCTGGTGCAACAGTGTAGAAAAGACCTCTCTTCGCTAGGTTAACAAATCAAAATCAGTCTTCTCTGGGTGCTAGGCATAGCAACATAGAGGGGGACGAATGGGCCGATGAGCTAACGAGGAGGGCGTCTGCCCTTGACAGATCCACTGCAGAGGTAGTCCTGCTTCCGATGGGAACTGTCAAGGGCGAAATCTGTTCACACTTTCTATCACCAGCGAAAAAAATGTGGAACAGTTTGATGAGTTGTGTCATTTCTAGGCAGACCCGGCCGAACTACAACTGAGCCAGAACTTAAGAAAAAGACTTGGGTAGACGCTGCAAGAATTGTAGCGATAAGCACAGGTCACTGGCCACATGCGTCTAACCCGGGCACACCTTTTAACACACACTGCCGCAGTTGTAAAAATGTAAATGGGAAGAAAAACTTTGCCACTTCCTCTGAGGGTGTCCGGCTTTAAGTAAAGCCCAACATCGAACTCTAGGTAAAACCTTAACGACAACCTTAAGGAAATCCCAGAGAAAATAAATTATCACAGAGATGGTCAGTTTCCTGAATGCCACAGGAAGGATTTGAAACTGTTTCCTTTCAACAACCTTTTAACACCATCCAACAAAAAATGTCACGTGAGTTGTGGTACTCAAAACCATGCTTAAGTGCTATTTGGGCTACAGTTCATCGTGCAGCAGCAACCACTCCTACCTACCTACCTTCCTATTCTTTCTCGATAAAGTAGCAAGATTTTGCAATATTAGAACAGTTTTTGGACAAGACTTATTCATCTGATAGACCATCGCTTCCAGAGATGTGCCTCCTTGTATGTCGCAAGATTGGACATTTACCTACAAAATGCAGCAGAGTAAAAGTATACATAGGGATGATGTGGTATATAATTTAGTTTCAGAAGTTCACCCCTAATTTTGAAGATCATCCCTATTTTGCCAATGCTGTACTCATCCCTAAAATAATTGCTTTGCTGCAAGATCTGTTGGAGCTGGGTGCAGATCGATCTATGAAGTGATCCTGATGATTCTTCTAGAAATCTTGTTCTTGCCTGTTCATCCACCATTCCGATAAGTTGGTAAAGTTGAGGCTTCAGGCAATTCAATCCCATATACGCGAGCAAGTTCCAGCCAATCATTGAACCGTCCAATTTTACCGCGTATAGCTTGTGGGGCTGCTTTTTGTTGGAAGTCGGTGGTCTGGCATATCTAACACCTTAAGTACAGAATCTATTTGCAGTTTGAAGGTTTTTGTACAAAGCGGAGACAATCCAGTTTCTAGCATTACTTGCAGCATGAAGTTCGACGAGTTGGGCTGCAGGTAATACGTCAGCAATTTTTCAAAAGTATCGTATTTCTTACTTCCCCAAACTTGCGTCAAATAGGAAAGGATATATTCGGAAACTGCTTTGAAGACTTTGTACTTACCAGTGCGTGCAATGTATTTGTTATTAAAATAATTCCTCCATGCTGCATTGATGGCAGTTTTCATTTTCCGTTGAAGATGTAAGGATTCCGATGAGTATGCTAAAATGATCACATCATCCGCAAACATAATGGCTTTGATCAGCAACCCTGTGTACGTTACACCTCCTGGCAGAAAATCAATTATATCCTCAAGAAAAAGAGAAAACAAGCTTGTTCTCAGGTCATTGGTCATCAATTGAAACCACTCGGATAACACCTCACCTTCCCATACCGCTGCTTTGGTGTCATCGTGAAGGTATTCTAAGGCACGTCAAACAATAAAATATTTCGATCTACCAAATCAAAAGCCGCCCTAAAGTCTAAAAAGTATACGTAGAGCTTTTTGTTCTGCAAATGGAATGACTCCACAATAGTCCTTAGAACAAAGACGTGTTCATTAGTGGAATATCCTGGCGTACATCCCGCTTAACGTAGGGAAACCATTTAAAAACATTTTTTTTTCATAAAAACTAATCTACACAGGTGATAGAAACTAAAACTACTTTAACCTAATTCTCGAGTCGGACCCTGATATGTGATTTCCGACCTGCCACTGAAAAGACCAATCAAATGATAGTTAAACAGCAAATGATAGTGTTAACCCAGTCGAGCCACCAATATATCCTATTCAACCTGTCGTCGTTGACGGTAAATAATAGGAACGTTCAGTGAATCTGGCAAGTAACTATGTGCATCCAGATAGATACAAGTATGCTTCAGGAAGATGTAACTACTCACCATAGTACTTCGAAAATACCCAGGGTTAGGATAAAAGAAGCCCGACACAAGTTTATTCCCTGTAACGCTTGCTGACCCCGAGAAATGGTTCCTCACATGATCTAGAATGGCATTGTTAATTCTGGATATGCCACAAGCATCCATTAGTCTCTTATTACAAATGTAATGCCGAAAATCGGAATGTGAGTTTCTATATATGATACATATATAGGTACGCATGCAGGTTCGATGACATTTTCATTCAAATAGTCTAAGTTTTTCCGTATAAGACTTTAAAGTCGATAAATAGCTAACATACCGGACTCGCATAAGTCAGAATTGGACGAACGAAATCTTGTTAGCATATGACCTTCATATCGGACCCAAGATAGTTGGAGTAGAAAAGGCGTTTGAGAGACATAAATGCCGCTCCTGCCTTTTGCAACTGTATGTTTATGTGTGCATTGTAGTTCAAAAAATTGCCCAGATGAACACCTAACTACTTCACAACAGTCTTTGACTTCGACATTAGAATTCGTCATTTGTAGGTTTTTCCGCATCTTACTGGAAGCGGAACAGTATACTCGTAGTTTCACATTTCGCCTCGTTTATTTTGAGCTTCCACTCTGAGTAGAAAGTTTGTAGTTTATCAAAGTAGTTCTGAAGCTCTGTGTGTATGTCTTGGATTCTCGAGCAGCTTTCATACAATATAACATCGTCAGCGAACGCTATCGAATTATCCATGTCCCTCAGCATTTCAGAAGTATAGATGTTGAAGAGGAGCGGTGCTGTAACTGTGCCCTGTGGCAAACCACTGATGACATTAAAAACTTTAGTCGTCATGTATTATTTATCTGTTACAAGCTAGCTAAAAAGTGCGTTTGAAAACCAGTATTTTGTTGCATTTAGAGGCGTATTATGGTACAACGCAGCACCAAAAACTTTGGTCACCAACTCTAACTTATAGTGCTAATTGGTGCAGTATGCTTATACTTTAAGGACCTCTCCTATATTCAAGCCAACAAGTGCCTTTTTAAAGTCGACAAGTAAATGGATACAAATTCTGCAATTGTTAGAAGACTGTCCAGTTGGTGCTTTTAATCTTGTCTCCCACTTGCCTAAGTTTGGTGCTCTGACAAATCCGCTAGAGGAGGACTTTTATCTAATCCTTCTGTAAAACTCATTCTAACCCCCGATTCCTACCTAAAAAAAATGCCTATAATCTCGTGTAAGTCGCCTTCTGGGAAATAACCAACTCCATTCAGTCTCAAAGTCTTTCCGTTCATCTATGTATAACCTGTTTACCTTCCGACTTTTTTTCTCTCTAGCAATTCTAACCCCCACTACTTAGACATCTCTAGTTTGGAAGAATTTCACAATTAAATTAAGAATAATGACTCTGTAGAAAATGATCTTTTTTTTCCAGCCATTAACCAATTTTGGCAACAAACAAAATATCACCACAACTAATTTCGTTTCGTGAACAAGAGGTCGCCCAAACACAGTGATCTGACTAATTTCTAGCTTCGGAGCGATGGCATCACAATTGACGTGGCGGTCGTTGTGTTCTCTTTTCTAAATTTTTTTTTTTTTTTTGTCTCCTTAAAATAATGTTTTTGGGTTCTGTGAATTTTGGTTAATTACCCACCTAATGTCACTAGAAAATAGATAAAAAAAAAAATCAAATAATTATATTATTGTTATTATGATGATGATGACTTTGTGCGCACAGATACTTTTTCAAAAAAAAAAAAAAAAATCCAACCGAACTATGACGACTTTTTAATGTCCCACCGACAATAATTTGAAGTTAACATCGAGGTCTCACATCGATGACTTTCATCATCAGATAAGGTGAACTCTCCAACTCATATTCAACCCTAGCTGGCGGAGCAATGGAATTAAAACGGAAAGATCGTTTGATTTAAGTGTTTCAAATTTGACTTCTTCAAACAAAAAGGTAAGCCACCATACCGTAAAGAGGGTTCGCGATTGCACTGTTGCAGGTGTATTTTTCTAAGATATGCATCTTCAAGTTATGGTGGTAGATTTCATAGAGGGGAGGAAGGCTCAAGTAATAACAATCATTTTGATGTTACTCAGATGGTCTATTTAACGTAATGGAAAAGAAGGGGCCGAGCTGTACTTACGAGTAGTGGCATCATCCATACCGTTGAGAAAATCATAAACTTCATGGTTACTCAAGAGTGTCAATCATTACCCACTGCAGGTTGAATTTACAGCAGATGGCTTGACTTAAGATGCGTTTTGGGAAAAATATTTGTGCATTGTCAAGATTGTTGTTATTGACTTCCTTAGTCCATGTAAATTTTTAACTTACATTCCTAAACTAAATGGTGAATCCAGAGATATTTTTTCCGTTTTTTGCAATTACTTTTGAAGAGAAAATCCAAAATGAAACAGCCTAGAATTTCCTATGAAACAGCTATTATAGTCAAGTTTCTCTTGATATTTGTTTAAACTTTAAGTAACAAAAAATCTGATGAAAATGGCTGTAAGAATATTATATATTCGCAAGAATTTGACGGTGTTAAATGCTTTAGAAAAATCTGGAAGATTAAGAAAAGTCACGCTTTCATCATCTACAGCTTGCCTGATACTCGAATCTTCTACAACATTTATTAAACGCAACTATGTTTAGGATAAAAACCGGACTGGATTGGGTATAACATGTTATTACTTTTAAGAAACTTACTTATCTGACAGTTCATAATCCTTTAAAGGATCCTAGATAGAAACTATGAAATGGCTATTTCTCTAAACTCATTTCAATTTTTTGAAACAAGTACAGGGTTATTCATTTTGTGCTTTAAGATTTGAATTTATTTTAAATTAAATAAAAAGTATTAAAGATTTCAATGAAATTTGTTTATTGTTTTAAATTATGCACTATGCCATTATGTATGGAATACAACATCGTTTAAATGGCCGGCACAGGAGATTTTGCAAAAGATGGTAATTTTTGAAGGCTTTTCAGCACAATTTGCTGACATAACTTCACAGCTCATTTCTGGCGGTTTTGCTGACATAACATCACGGATGTTGATTTTTAGGAGCTCGAAAGTTTAGGAATTGTCTGCACAGACACGATATTTAAGCTAACCCTACAAAAAAAAATCCAACGGGGCCAGATCACATGATCTTGGTGGCCAATTGATGTCGCCAAACCTCGAAATAAAAATCAATAGAGCCAAATTGTGTTGTATATCCCCACATGTCGTTCACATCAATGTCTTCAATCTCAGGTCAAAAAAGTTGGTTCTCATTTGACCATAGCGCAAAGAATTCACCGAAACAGTAGTGCCTTCATCGTTTTCAAAAAAATACGGCCCGATCATGCCGCCGATCCACAGAGCGCACCAAACTGTCACCCGTGGTCTGATCGCAATGATCACATTTGGATTCTCAGAATTCAAAATTTTACAATGTTGTTTCCAAGCGATAAATAGGCCTCATCGCTGAAGAAGATTTTGTCAGAAAACTCGGCGTCAACTTATTTAATTTCTAGCACCCAATCGGCGTATATGTATCCTGCGTATTCTATGGTCTTTAGCGGTGGTTAAATGATCCATGTTGTAAAATGGCAAGGCAATAACTAACTACCTGTCACTTTGGATGATAGATGGATTTGACAGATGTCATATGGCAGGGATCTAACCTCGAAATTAAATAACCCTTTATGAGTTTAGCTCGTTTACAAGCAGTTGAAAAAACTCTAGTAATAATTATCGTATTATATACATAAATGAGTAATTTACTGTAAGCTATGTATATGGAAGAGTATCTTTTATAAATACCGGATGAATATCATCAAATCCAGCAAAATATGAAACGTCAACTTTACCGACGGGTGTAAAATTCAAGCTGGTTCGGAAATGTGTTTCGCAAGAGTTATCTTAGAAATGTTAATGAATGACGGAGAAGTAATGTTCTTATTCAGTTCGTTACAATTATAAAAATCTTATGGAAACAAAATTATTATGAAACAAATATGTACTCGGTGGATGCTAAAGAGTTTGTTGGGACAGAATAGCTTCCCAAATTGTCTATTTTATGGGAATTTGAATCTGGCGCCTAGTTTCGACCAATCGCCATAATTTATTGTATAAGAGCAAACTTTATAGAATCATTTGCGGTAATTGTGACTTTTATGTTCCACTCTCTTGGACTAAAACCGATAATTTAAAATGTATAAAAGCAAATATGAAATAAAGCTTTACCCTCTTTTTTGTCAAAACCATCAGTGGTCGAAACCTCGTCTTTTTATTTCCCGTCGCCGTCGTTTTCGCTCAGTTTCGTCCACAAGAACGAAAATCATCGTCAACCTTCCAACGATTCAAGTAGAGGTTGATAGTTGACGGTCTGTAAAAATCTACGACCGTACAGAGTTTTTCACTTTTTTTTCTTGAAAATAGAAAGACACCAAGGAAAACAAATGCGGCTATCTTGGAGGAAATCTTCTTTTCTTTCTACGAGTATTAGGTGCATTAATCTTGTACCTAAGACTGACAGGTCCCAAAATAAATCGGCAAAAACCGAAAGAAGGTGTTTTACGATCTGCGAGTTTTTCAAGATGGCTGACTTACTGGAAGTCATATAAGTCAGGACTTAAGGCAATTACAATATTCGCATAAACAAAAAAAAGTAATTATTAGTTATATAACCGATTGATGCTAATTCGCCTGATTTTGACAAGGAAAAGTTGCAAAATAAGAAAAATAAAGTAGTAGTAGGAAAATTATTTTTTTTTCTATTTAGTCCCTATCATCTTTTATGCAGAATCAAGAGTTTACGAGGTTTTACATTCACCATTTTTCTTAGTTGACGGTTATTGCACAAGTTAAATCTTTGAGAACTTTTGATATTATTGTTAGGGAAGACAATTACAATGATCGGAAAAAAAGAAATAATAATTTTATCTCTGATGGATTACATAGTTACATAGTTAAAATTATAAGATACATACATATAATTCTTTTTCTATTTCGTAGACTATATTCAAGAACTTAATTCTTGAAGTTAGTACTTTAAAATTATAGTTAATCAGAAAAAGAAAGAAATTTTATGTGAGACTGTACCCGAACAATTTACTTTAATTGGTGCTGAGAATCAACTGCAACAAACTTCGGATTAGTGCCGGCCATTACAAAATGTTAAGACTAAGGCACGAACAATTTACTTTAATTGGTGCTGAGAACCAACTGCAACAAACTTCGGGTTAGTGCCGGCCATTACAAAAAGTTAAGACTAAGACACAAGAAGCTAAAAGTCTGAAAAAAATGTCTCCAATGTAAATTTAATCTTTTTAAAATATCTAGGTGCGGTTTTACGCGATGACGAGCAACAGATTTATGAAGGCGCAATTACTGGAGGCATTCCAGGTGGCGCTCATTGAATTTGTGATCACTATATAAATCCGAACTGGTCGACTCTTTCATAGTGCCGACTTCCAGAATTTGTGGGAATTCTTTGACTTCAGCTTCTTCTTGAATGCCACAGATTCCAACACGGAATTTTAATAACTGCTCTCGAAATATTTGCTGTCTTTGACACACCGCCTGGCACTTCTGGAGTCTAAATTTGTTTGTCTAAAAATAATATGTACTTTTTTGACGGGGTAGCTAATTCAATACTGTCAAATTGCTGTCGATAGGCAGAAGCTAGTCATCTGATAGGTATTTCTTTGTCATGTTGATTTCTCTTAGATATTTTCTGTTATACAACACACAACGCCACTTTCTGAACATGTAGTTATAACTCTGAGTCCTAAAGTAGCTCTAGACATCTGTTGGGGCTCTTCTAACCATCTTCGTACATGGTGTAGTGGTTGGAGAAACTTAAATTTTATTCGTTTGTCTTTTATTCTTGGGTGGCTCTTGGTTATTGTTTCCTGCTCGGGCTCGAACCTGCACAGCTTGGATCACAAGCAACCATACTTCAACCACACAGGACAGTACCACGACTTGATCTACATTTGTGTGGTAAATCAAGTAGGGTTTCCTTCTGCGAGGGCCTGCCGTCATCCACTTGGAGTTATGAGTAAAACTTTTTAATATATTCAATTGGTCTAAGTGACGTTTTGAGACCACTCAGCAAATTTCCAAGTCCCTCAATAAACTATGGTGGTTTATTCAATAATCAAATTGGCGACCTCAGCTTCAAAAAACTGTTTCAGATCGTTGATCTTTTCTTACCTCAGTGCAATAGGAGTAGAAGCTTTCTGTAGAGACTATCCTTTATTTCGAGCTGGTGTCAGGGAAGGGCAACGGAGCAACTAATATCACTATTGCAGAATAGATGCTGTGCTGCGCAACATTGCAACCCCGAATCTCACCAAAAACTTTTAATTTGTTATCGTGGCTCTACTTCTCGCTTCTAAAGCTTTTGAAATTATATTACCAGTGCCAGTAGTGCCTTGTTGACTGTACTGCTATAGGCCTCTTAAAGAGCGTTCACAAGCTTTTTCTTCGCGTATTAATATTGGTCCTATTTCCCCTTGTGGATCGTTCGGTTTTTGGAAATGTGTCGCAGCACTGCCCAACTTTGTCCTTGTTGTCATGTATGTCTCAATTGACCCGCTCTTCTTCCGTCCTGAGTTTGCGGGTTCCATTGCATCGCTTGGAAGCAGTAAAGGTGTCGCCTTTTCGAAACATATGTCCGCTCCACTGCCACCTCCATATTTGAATTGTTATGTCTATGGGATCCTAACAAGTCTTCTCATGGAGTTTCGCATTAGAAATGCGGTTAGGGCAGAAAATCAGGAAAATGTTTCATAGACATCGATTCAAACACGTTTGCAGCTTTCTTGTGATAGTGTCGGACATGTTCCAGGTGGTGAACCCATATAGCAGCAAGGATTCAACATTGAATCGGAACAGCCGTAGCTTGGTCCTTAAAGCAATATCATTGCTTCTTCATATTTTGGACAAAACAGATTTAATCTAGTTTATCCGGTTTGCTATGTCTTTCTCAGTTCCGCCTCTGGTGGAGACGATACTTCTATGGCATTGGAAACACTCTACTTCCTCTACCAGTTGTCGTACAATGTTGATTTGTGAGGATGCGGTTATTCCAAAGCTGATAATTTTGGTTTTGGTGGTGTTAACCGTCAGTTTGACTACGTTTGCTTCCCTCTCTACGTCAGCTGTCATTTGGTGAAGGTCTACTATTCTATGCGTAATCGAAATGTTTGAGTTTAGATGTAAGATTCCATCGAAGTCATCCAGTTCCCGTTGATAGAGCAGCACGGAGCATATCACTTATCACTAATAAGTACAATATCAGTGAAATGATACATCTTTGTCGCACGCCACTTTGAATTTGAAATTGCTCTTGCAGCCTTCCTCTAAGAAAAACGTGACATTTGTACGTTGTCTTAACAATAGTCTCGCACATTTAATATTTGTATACTGTAGTCTCCGTCAATTACCTTAAATTGCTTTCCATTAGAGGCATTTGCATTATTTGTTAGTTCATCATTTCTAAAAACCTGATATATATACCTAGGTACATATACAACAGTATTTTTAGAGGTTGTAAGTCTTTTATATTTCTGAAAATTTAACTCAGGGTCTTCAGCGATATTCATTCCATTTTCCACTTCAAGAGCCTTTAAAAAAAAATATACGATTATACTCGTATGCATTTATGGAATAGTACGAGTAGGTATCTGTTTCTTAGAGAATTTTAAATCCAGTTTATTCTCATGAATTACCATAATGGTGTCCCTAATAGCCACTAAACATGCAATGGTATTATGCGGTGATATTCTGCAGAAATGTATCTACTACGTCAAAGTTCCATAAATGCGGCGTTGCAAAAGCAATATAACACATCATAAAAAGAAACATAAAGTTGTCAGTGACATATCTTTATTTCTGCCAACACAATCCTTCCTTCACTTTTAACTTCGTCAGAATGGCTCCGATTTTTCACATTAACCTCTAGTAAGACCGACAAGTACCAATTCTCTTCTTTCATGGTTGAACTATCCCCTCCTTATTCTTCTCCCCATTCAGTACACCTCAAAAAGAATAAAGTATAAGGAGTACAAAACCTCTACTACCTCATTAAGAAGTCCAATTTCCAGTAATATTTGCAAAAAAAAGGGGAACGATATTAGCGCGCAATCTTAATTCCGTGCTAGAAAAGAAGTCAAACGAAGAATGGAAGTAACTAGAAAATAAAAAAAAATTGTATAAAACATATTAAAAATTTTCTCATAACTACATAAGTATAACATCATCAGAACAGCGCTACGCTTTTATCCGATTCCACTTGTCTTGATCGGAGATTATGAATTTCTTCTTTGCACTCGCGCTATCTTCCTCCTTCCTGTGTGCTTCAGTGTTCTGCCGCTGTGCCTGATTTTCTGCTCCAATGAATAGGTTCCATCCGATCCAGCGATGCGCAGAGAAGTCAAGGAACTTCTTTCCTCTGGTGCTTTACTTTAACTATCTGCGACTATCCAGAGTCGCAGGCCCCAGCCTTTTGTGTTTAGAACACATCATTATGAATATTATTTTGTTGGCTCCCGTGATTCATCATCATGATCAGCGGCGGCGGCGACAGTAATCTCTTCATAGTGCCTGATCATTGTAATAATCGTACTTGTGCTCCCCTTTACCAGAACGGAACACAATCTTTCCAACGAACTGAGCAGAAAGTGATTATAATCTCTGTGGATTGGTATCGTAGACATCAGGTGCTCTATGGAGAAAATTTCAATTATTACACCTGTTATTCGATGTTTCAGTTTCATGGTAATTTTCGTTCTAGGAAATTCACCTCTACATAGATCCTCGTGATCGTGATCGACTTGTAGATACTTTTCTTAATTTCCATTAACTTGTCAGCTGAATGCGTTAATCCTAAGATTACGATGCGATGCCCCAACCAGTAAGGATAACATGAATCGAAATAAGGTAGACGCACACGATCAGTGAATGAATGTAGGCAAATCAGAACGATCGTGAAACCCATCAATTTTCCAAAATGGAACGCGGCGCAGGTGTCTGACGCACACCAAAAGTGATTGGTTGTTGTAAAGTTACAAGCTGGCTGCGCCGTAATCGTCTCCGTCTTTGTCTTCCCTTGGCATTGATGAAAGGTGAGAAGAATGGTGTTTACGTGCGCTTGGCAGATCGATCAGCCAGCAAATTGAAGGAATTTCATTGCCGCCACTGCTGTTGTAAGCCAGTACGGGTATCTGTTCGGTACTATTGTGTAGAGTAATTGCTGCAACGAACTGGATTGAAGAATTTCGCACGTGAGCAAATAGATACGTTCGCCAATTCCAGGTGCGCTGATGCTAACGTGGGCTATAATTGTGTTTATTGAAAACCAATAAATTGTGAATTGATTGGTAACAGGCATGGTTCAAGGAGTCATAATCAATTTTAGATACGTAAATACTTGTATGTAGCTTTTAGTTTTGAAGTTAGATATCTGAGCTATTTGCTGGTCGACTTACCACATTTATCATAAACATCCCACTCAAAGGTTTGTAAATTGTCTAAGCCTCCAGTCAAGTGAAATAATTTAAGAAATTGGCTTAATGCTATTAACTTATTTTGAAGCAGTTAACAATTTTAAAACGAACTCGTTCGAATGAACTATCAGCGGCTTTAGGGTGAGCCACTAAATTAATGATATTAAATGGATTTTGAATAGATATAGAAGTTGTATCTTACATATGTACATATATAGTATATCGGTACTAACAAAAATAAGGATTACCATAAGGCAGTAATTTAGGACCACTTTTTTTATACCGCTTATAACTGACATTGAAAAGTTATCAGCAACGCATTTTAAATCCTATTTTCAGATAGAGTCTAAAGCAAGTTGCAAGAAATATATATTTTAAGAGATACACGTTGGTTCCGACTATCCAGTGACCTGCACTAATTGGAATAAGTTTGTTCTAGTAGATCGTTTCTTCCTAAATATGACAAAGCTGGTTAATTTACTCCACTCTAGGTCGCCTTTTGGTAGATAATGCGAAGCATTTTGCTTCTTACAGCTCTCAGCGCAAGTGAACCGTATCTCCGCCCTCTATGAATGTCACTATGATCACGAATCCAGAGAAAAACTACCTCAAGCTTATTTCCAAAGCCGGAGGACTCATTCCGGTGGTATCAGAATCTATGGCTTTGATAGAGGCCCGTCTATAATTGAATATAGCTATGTTTCGCTTGGGCGTTCGATTGTGCCCAGTAAACCTACAATCTTTGAGTATGGTAGGTTATAGAACTTTATGATATAGTTGATGTCTCAGCGAATAGGTTCTTTAATAAATCAATATAAAGCTATGCATACTTCTTTAACCAGTTGTTCTTTGTTTAATTTCCAATTAAGCTTTGGATCGACCACGCCTGGTAATGAACAGTTATGAGATTGATCGTTCTTTAAAAGCTGAAGCCAAGTATTTTGGTTTTGATGACTAAGGCCCGTTTGCTGATACGAGTTTTAAATATTTAAGTATCACTTATACACCTAAGTAATACTTAACGGGTTGCACGAAATATAAAGTAAGTCTTAAATATCAAAAACAAAAGTGCGTCATTGCTAAGATGCACTTAAATATTTTCCAGCAACTGGAAATAAGCTGTGATGATCTTTAGGTTTAAGTTCAACATAACACTAAGTATTATTTAGATAAGACACAATATTATGACTAGTATGAGCAAATGGGCCTAAGAACAGCAATTCCATTATGCCTGCCACATTGAATTAATATTTCTTAAAGTTGTCTGGATAATTATTATTTAAAGTATTATGACTATCACTTAACTATGTATTCGAACTACCTCGTGGAGAGACATGTATTCCCTTGAGGTATGCGTGCTGCTATTTGGATAACAACTATCCTTCTAGAATATGTCGCTTGTAGACACGGCATCTACCATAGCCATGCTCCATCGTGTATGGTTCATAGCGATGTATGTCAGCTCTTCAGACTCCATAAATATCGAGAATCATTCGCGGCCGTCATGCGCCAAATTGGGTTCCTGTGCAAGCCCTGGCAGACTATGCCCTTTCGTACGGTGTGCCTAATCCACTGCCACATTGGATTCTATATTATCGCATCTATACCTAGGTTTCTGAACCTTTTTATCATAAAAGTGTTCGTTTGAGATTCGATTTGGTCATACAACGACCAATAGAAATTTGCAGCTTTCTTGTGATATTGGTAATTACGTCAATCGAGACTATGGTTTTAAGGTTTCGCGCATTCTGTATTCTCCCGATCTATATTTCAGCAATACATAGCTTTCAGTAAGATTAAGAATTTTGCTTTTGGTGAAGTTCATCCTCAGCATCAGGTTTACCTACATATATCAGAGAAAGTCTTAGTATTCCAAGCTTTTTCTATGAATGGGTACAGAATGTAACACTACTGCTTTGTTCTTTCTAGAATGTACGAAAACTATATGAATCCTGGATTTTGGGCATCGGATAGACCATCCTGAATTTGGAGGATACGAGTACCTGCGTCCACAATTTGGCAAAGATTGTGAAAAGTGGTACCCCAATCTTTTTAGCTGATTCTCATTCGAATAACAGCGTTCGACGCAAAATGTGATCATCTATAGGCTTTACTGGAACTCAAGCTAGCTTCTATGTATGCCTATGTAAATGGCTATAATGCGAACTTTAACTTTTCAAATATTGCTTAGATGTCGATTTTCGACAAAATCGTTTTAGTCATTTCCGAGAAATAACCAATTTTTATAAATTCTGTAATAAATGAAGTACCGTTATACAAGTGTTTCTCCAAAGACTTGGTACGCCATCGAGTGACATACATACGAGTATGTACATATTTTTAACTCAATCCAAGTATAATACATAATTTTTCAATAGCAACGCTTGAATTTTGACAGCCGATTGTGGTTATGTTTCAAATGACAGCGCTGTCATTCTGTGACAATTGTGTTTTACCATAGCTGTCATTTAATCCTATAAAACTATATGCTTCAACAACGAAGTGTCGAAATTGTCAAAATTTATTATAAAATTTTGTTTTCTGCTTAAACAAAAAACGTCCTCAGGGAATAAATCGTCTTCGGCGATGAAACACAATTTTGGTTTAATGGCTTTGTAAATAATCAAAATTGTCAGATCTGGGATGGTATTAACACACAACGGTTCTAGTAGCTTCCTTTGAAAAACTCACTGATTGGTGTAGATTATGGTCGGGCGGCATCATCGGGCCATACGTCTTCTGAGGGCGAGAGGATAACTATCAACGGCGGAAGATATCGAGAGGTGATAACCGATTTATTTTTGGTATGAATTGAATGATATGGACAACATATCGTTCCAGCATAACGGTACTACGTGCCACACGTCGTATGAAATAGTAGAGTTATTGAGAGAAAATTTTCCATGTCGCGTTATTTAGAGAAGAGATGATGTCAACTGTCCGCCACGACCGTGCGATTTACCGCCCTTAGACTTTTTCTTTGAGGCTACGTTAAGAACCTAGCCTATGCCAATAAACCAGGAACAATTCACGACCTGGCGGAAATGCCCCCGATTTATGTGGAAGAGTTATGCAAAATTGTCTCTCTGCGATCACCTTCTGCAAACGATGCTGTGGAAGTTTATTTTTAATACATAATATCATTGAATGTACTTTAGTCAGCAATAAAGATCCGCCATTAGTAATTCGCCTTAAATTTGGACACCACAGATCCCAGATATGAAGTTTGAAGTAAATCTGTTCACCCGTTTGGGCTGCAATCCAACGAACATACACAGTAAGACAAAACTGAGACACTTTCTTTTCAAAATTCCATAAAGGGTCACCACCTTCCAGTTCCCAAACTTTAAAAGCTAAAATGTTGGCACAAACCTCCTCTTTATAGTGAAAAATGCAGGAAGGATAGTTCGTATTTTTCGCACAATTTTTCTATGTATGATGATCAGAAATATTTTTCATGATTATCCATAAAAAAGTACTCGTACCTACTAACCAAACATTCTACAAATCATCCTCTAACATGCAAAGGATTTCCAATGGTCGGTACACGTCCAGCTTAAATAAGTTTTCACTTCAAAATGTATTTAACATTCTGATTACCCTACCACCTACTGAACTCTAAAACATGAGTACTTCCTTCCATCTGTACACCAAATAACGAAGGACTTCATCTAAACACTCCATCTCCTCGGCTTTCATCAATTTACGATGCGCACACACTACAAATGAATGAAAGGAATCCCGGGTGTACACCACAAGTGCCATTTGAACTTTTATTTCTCTCGAAAGACTGCATCCCGCCGAGTAAGCAGCGTGATGATAATGTATCGGGGAGCCGTCTCCACAGTCAGTGCCAACAAAATAATTCATAACACATCGCTCTTCATCACACGGATGGCGACGTACGAGTATGTGAGGAGCCATCCTTTAAGCCGCGGGCTATTTGCCGTTTTGCAGGAGTAATGCGAATTCAAGAGGAAACCGACTCGGTCAACAACGTTGATGATGAAAACGATGCTTCCATCAGAATGTTAAATGTTGGACATAAATCATCCACCAGCAGCCGCTGCCAGTGTGTCACACGTACCCAGGGACGTGTAAATAAAAAAAGAGTATTAAGGTTGGGCTTTAACTCCTATGGAAGGTGTTTAAAAATCTCTCCTGATGCCTTCAGGCAGTTGAGAGCCTAAGAACAAGGAGTTCTTCCTATCTCAACAGAACAGTGGCTCTGGGAATCGCCTGAGAACACCAAATCCTTGAAATCCCAGTGTGAAGAGAGAAAAACTCCCCGGGTTGGTTTCATTTTCTGCTAGTCGTTATTTTCTTGTTCAGACACTTTATAGCTAAGCTGGGCGCAAATTGAGATTGGCGCACATTGTCTTCGACCTGTGACCAATCGACAGTGTCTTGGATAAAGATATACAATACGTACGCAGTAGATATAAGTAACTTTATTAGTGCATTGACACTAATGCTGCGCTCAAAGTACTTTGAAGTATTTTAAAGTGTCTGTAAATTAGATGGTGACCCTTAGGCGGACAGGTGGATGCTTTGGTGAAAAGCTTTCTTGTTTCTTAGGGTTACTCAGAGAAGTCATTTGTGAATCCACAAAAAGCTATGATTTGAACTCAAATCAAATGAGTTCTAGTAGTTAACGCCATATAGGACATCTCGGCCAATGTAAATTACGGAGCAGCTTAGGCCTTGATGTTTCTTAAAAACGCCTATTGTTTTGATAGTATCTCAAGCACGTATGGACGATCTATTCACTTAATATACATATGATCCCGCACTAACACTCAATCTTCAACCCTTTTCTCATTGAAGGCTGTATGTAAAAATCAGTGGTATTCGCAGAAATGCGAAATTTGGACAACATACTAGGCAAGCAGCTAGAGACCGTGTTCAACTGGCTACCGCGCAAACATCTATATACCAAAATTCCTTTTCGTTACAGAGCACGTAAACTTTGAAGTTCACTTTCAGGCGATATATGTACTTCCAGAAGCTTTTAATCTTCAGATATTCAATAGTAGAATTAACAGGCAACTCAAAGTACTGTCCCAGCGTTATACATAGGTTCGCATTTCCTGAGTGAAAAATACAAAGAAAATAAAAATGCTGATAGTATAAACAATTGTGTGTACCATATATGCTATCGGACGGCGGTAGATAGGAAAGAATGATGAAGTGCAAGCTTCATAACATTATTCAACGATCTAGCTTACGAGTATATAGAGCAAACCGTACTATAGACCAAAATCGGCATAGTTTTAAAACACTCAATTCCGGAATGAAATGTAAACTTTCATCTATAAACAACTGGTGCCCTGTAAGCCAAAAACTGCAATAGTTGAACTCTCAAACATCTCCTGCTTTCAACCTTTTCAGGTCATGTTGATCATAAACATAACAACTTTATCTTACATCCAAATATCAGGATTGACTTTTGTATCTTATGTAGTCCACAGTATAGAGGCATGCAACTTTATCCAAACGATAAGCAAGAACAGAGCCACAAACTTTCGTATAACCTTCCAGTCAGGTGCAACCTGTCAGTTCCACTATAAATAACGTATTATTAACAAATCAAATCGTGAATCACCTAGCTCCCTTTTTACAACTATGTTGTCTAGCTGAGTGAATTCGCAACAATTTACTATTCGAACCTCAGTCCCATTTAAGTGTTGGTAGATATACGAGTTTATTGCGATTCCGGTTCCACCAGTTATCTACCACCGATCTCCACCATACATCCACCGCTCCAACCCAAGACCATCTAACAAAGGGTTTAGCTGAATGAATTCGAAAATAGCCCCCGTGTCCACGTATAAATTAAATCACTCCGAATACATGACATTTGCAGTGCTTAATTACCCATTGATCCCATGTAACCGATCTGTCACGCAACGTATTCGCATTTGATCATAGTGGCGGCAACACTACACTGTGTTCAGCACATGTTAGCCCAGCGGCGTAACAACAATCGCGACTCTGTCATTTATCGGCGGTCATTGGTGGAATCCACCACCATCAAGCAGAAGCTACTCCATAATCGTCAGTCACCGAACACACTTCACACCGAATTGATTATCATCAACGCCATTCGCGCGGCAGAGATTCCGATCGGACATCATAATTTCGTAAAGTCTATCTGTGTGCAGGCATCTCTCTAAATGGCTCTCAATATCCGGCTGACGATAGCGAAATTTTCACTCACTCACTCGATGGCTCGGCCCCCGGCCACTCATCTCCAGGCAATTAAAGTGACATTTTAATTTAATGGGGAGGTTATACTTTAACAGGAGCTCACTGAGCAGATCTGAGTATCATCGATTAAAACACGGCTTCCTGATGTCTACGGACCGCGCACTCTCAATGGATGTCCAACGGAGTTAGGTGCGAGAAATTAATTCAAAACGTCTTGAGTGTAAAATATGTGGCACTTTAGCAACGCACATCGTTGCGTTGCATAATCTCGTCAATCTATATTAAGGTTGTCAGGCCAAGATTCTGAAGTATGCCGGATGGTGATGTATCATAGAATATTGGAGGAAGAGACGCCATTAAAAGGAGTTGATCATGTTGGAGGTTTTAGCAGTTGGCTGGGGTTTACACGGGACTTTGGTATTTATATTCGATTACCTTGTTGAAGATACATGGGTAGGTAACATTGGAATATAAATTTTAGTTCCTTGCTTTTGATGATTGATACTTGATTGAGTGAAGGATTTATCTTCCAGACTAAAAGGTCGGCATGATCATTGTGGGTACCCTAATAATATAAAATTATGTGGTCTATTTTTCATTTGTTTGTGTTGTAATGCTGTAACTGAAGAACGGATGAACCGATTTCAATACAAATTGCTTTACTCATTAGGAAATTTCTCGGAAAAAGTTTACTGATATCTAAGCATCAGGTTCAATTTTGTAAAAGCTGAGCAATAATCATAAATTTACGCCACACAATTTGATCATTTTACCGTATAAAGACAAAATAAATCTGATTTCTTATTAATTTCCAATCTGAGATTTGCTTACATTTGTTTTTATGCCCTATCCGAAACTGTGCCCAGACAATCTAGAGCTAGAGACTCCTGGATATCCCAAGACACCTGGGACAAACTCGCACATTGTAAATCGTTGAAGATGAAAATAAACTTTGAGGCAGATGCTCAAGGAAAGCTGGAATCGGATAGCTCATAGAACAGTGACAGGAGGTCGAGGTTGGAAGGTCTTGCGCTGCAAGAAGGGGAGATATCGTACATTTTTATGCCCTGCTTAATGACGTTTCCTGCAAGCAGAGTACAGGAATGAGTCTTTAATTGCTCGACATGCGCATATCTTACAGGGGTATTCACACCAGATCTCGAATTGCTGCAGAAATCCAAAGTGCGATCAATCTCCTTAAAGTCAACAATGCAGCTGAACTTCATGGCATAACTACTGAGTTTCTGAAAGCAGATCTCTCCACAACGCGTTAGCTGCTAGTATTCTACACATGCGTTAATACAGGCCATTTGCGAAAAATTAAACCTATCCCAAGGACTGGAATGACGGTATTATTGTTGAGATACCAAAAACAGGTGATATTAAGAACTACAATAACTGGCGTGGTATTATTTGTTCATTTTTCCGAAACTAATGGCAACTATCATTTTCGAGCGTAGCGTATCTCGAAAGTAGTCAAAATCGATAACAAAATATGAATTTCAAATTTTTTTAATACTCGTTTAAAAGCTGGAAAAAAAAACATGTTTGACAATTAGCTCAAAAGTTGAATGCCATGTATCGATTGTGGATAAAAGTGCTGGCGTATCATAATTTAAGTAACTTCCCCCCATGACTGATAGATTGAGCCACATCAATTGTTAAACTGACATTTCTTATTAATTGATTGGCTCCACTGGTCAGTTGCACTTTCCTTTTTTGACCACGAGGTGCTAAGTGTGCGCACTAATTGTGTAAAATGTGGAAACAGTACCAAATAATCAAAAATTAAAACTAAGTAATCTACGAGTAAAGCAAGCTAAGTAAGAACACCCAATTTGAGCTACAAATGTATGTATATGTAGATATATACAGGGCGTTTTTTGGGACTGCAGCAGATTTGAAATTGGCGTCATTTCTCACAGAGATGGTTTTATTATGTAGAAGTTGGGAGTAGTGTTCAGCTGTTAGTGCTATTTCATCATGAAAAGTTTGACACAACGCAACGTGTTTTAGTGTTTAAAACATTTTATCGAAATGGTTCATCAATTATTGCAAAACAGCGTAAATTACATGCCTGTGTAGAGTGCCTGTAAACAGCTCTATTCAAAAAATTATTCACAATATCGAGAACCTTACACAACAAAATATTAATGCAGTGAGGAACAATGTGAGTGAAAGTCCAGAAACTTCGATTCATAGTCGTGCTCAACAAATTGCGATTTCTTCAACGTCTATGTGAAAAATTACGCATCGCGACCTGCATTTCTTTCCATACCAAATTCAAGTGACTCAAGAACTTCAAGAAAATTACCACCAGGGACGGCAGGACTGGAGTGCAAAAATTTACCAATTGAATAGAGATGACCGTGAATTTTTTCAAAAATTGATTATGAGTGACAAGGCGCATTTTGACTTGAGTGGAGCTATAAACAAACAGAATAGCTTGGAGCGGAAAACCCACGAGCAATTAATAAACGACCTCTTCATCCTCGTAGCGTGACTGTTTGGTGTGCGATTTGAGCTGGTGGGATAATTGGACCTTTTTTTTCGAAAATGACGATGGTGAAGCTGTTACTGTTACTGGCGATCGATATCGTTCAATGTTACGACATTTTTTTTTTTGCATAAGGTTGCCCGGCTTCGCCTCCGAAACATGTGGTTTCAACAAGTTGGTACCACATGCCATACAGCCAGATTAATAATGGAAATTGTGAAACAGGCATTTTCAGGCAGGGTCATGTTGAAATTTCGGGATATCCTCTGGCCGCTGAACTCACCAGATTTAACAGCCTCCGACTTGTTTCTCTGGGGTTACTTGGAGGACCAGCTGTACGCTACCAAACCATTAACTTTGCAACAATTGAGAGACAATATACGCAATGCAGTTGCAGATATTCCGGATGACATGCTGCAGAATGTGATGACAAATGTGATTAAAAGGGCACGCGTTTGTGTCAGTGCTAGAGGTGACCATTTAGCCGACATTATTTTTCATCATTAATTGCATTAAATACATAATACATTTATAACAAAACCCAAAGATTTATGTGTTTGGTTTTTAAATGATTCCAATTTCAAAACCCAATTTCTGAATTTCTGAATTACACAACACATTTCTTCGTCGATTTATAGACAATTTGCAATCTGCATACGTCTTCCTGTACTCCTCCAGAGCTGATACTTTGCGGAACCAAAATTTGATTGTAAAAAGGGTTTTAGAGTGAACATTTTTCTTGTGACTTGTGTAAAAGTTTGTCTTTTAACACCCCTCCCATCACAAGCGCCTAGATAGCTTACGAAGAACTTCACTGAAATAATTTGTTTAATTCCGAAATGCAAGGTGTTGCAAACAAGTTTTTTTCTTTCGCGCGTACGTGTTGTCACACCCTTCAACAATACCTTCGATGATCTAGGAAGGTCATAGTATGAAACATAAGACAGAATTGGAATCAGACTTTCGATTCCATATCTGTGAGGTTGCAAGGTGATGCAAAGGCCATTTCCCCCCCGTTTGTATATAGCAAGTTTATTTGGCTTACCATCAACAAACTCAAATACTATCATCCGACTTTCGACATGACGCGCACATGGGAAATTAAGAAACTTTTAGAATGTTGCTTAATGCACTTAACTGAGGCATATTTCGAAATTCCCTGCCTCTAGTTTTATTGATATTTTTTGGCGTTATCAGCCCAATACAGTTTTATGCCTTTTATGGAGGACAATTTTTTCGATTGAAAGAAGCATTCCATTACAATTTTTACTCTCGGATGTTTGACAGACATTCGCTAGAGGTATGTATGGCTGTGAGAAAACTTGTTTTCTTGAATTCGACCCTTGAACCTCTCGCTCAGTGATCGCGCACTTAACCACTGAGCCGCGGCACCGATATACATAATAATTATATTATATTATATACAAATCATATTCCAGGTATTATAACTCGAGTTATCATGGTATTGCATGGTAACCGCTTTTTTTTACAAACTTTTCTCAGGAAGTTAACACTGTGACAGTGCCCCGAAATGCCTGAAATATCGGCCCATTTGCTAAGATCCGAAACGTGATCTCTGCTTCACGGAGCCTATACATAGCAAGAAACGGTGGTATCTTACCGGACGGGAAGAGGGTGGGTCCCATCCCAATCTACCACCTCCCATCCCAATCTACCACCTGAGATAGATAGAATAAAACTACCTTCCTACTCCATCATATGTATAACGAACAACTTGGTTTCTGTTCAATCCATCAGTAGCTATTCATGAGAAAAAACCTCACGCTTTTGAGAATACATTTTTGAGTAACTCAAAACACTTATAAATTACGCTTAATTCATCCCAATTAGACTACTAAATTATTATTATTTCCCATTCGTATTTGTGTTTCGTCTTAGCATAGACGAAAAATTTAAAGTGTATCTCAAGCTGAATAATCATGACAAATATAATTAACAAAAGAAATAATACTCCTTCTTGGTAGGGTTCCCCAGTCAACAAACGAAAATATTCCCACAGATTTGTGTAGCGCCCTAACCGCACAGCCACCACTTTCACATTATGCTTCATCTCATACCTAACCATTGCTCTGTGTGCACACACACCGCAATAACTTCTCCAAAACATGACCCTTTTCACCAGAAATCCTCTGCATTGGACAGAAAAACACTCGCGGGGGAAAAAAAAACTCTTTAATGGGTTCAAAAAAGTCGCACAAGGTCCGAATCCGAAGCCCAGAAAAAAGTGTCACAACAGTAGCCAAGAGTAGTACAGTGTTGTTGTTTGCTTATGCTGGCCACTGGGCTGCTTCTTAATATGGCTTGCAGAGTTAATTGTGGTCGTTTTAACCTTTTCTGAGTTCACAAGAATTTGTATCGGGTTTATGACGAGACCGTTTGCATTGTTGTTTACTCAGAGTTTTATGACCACTGCCGCTTGAACAACATGTGGCGGTGTATTCGAGAAACAGAAGCAACAATCCACTCTTCATCATCAGCGTAGTCTTCATTGTCATTGTAGTTGTTCGGCGGCTTCTTTGGAAATTAACTCACAGGCATTACAATTAAAATACCCAAAAAAAAAAAAAACCCAGAGTTCGGTAGGAGGTAGGTACAAGTACTTAGAATCAGTCAGCGTTTACAAATTTCCTTCCGCTTTGCAGCACTCTTTTTACAACTCTATCTTATCTGGTGGTCTCTGCAGTTTAAGCGAAAGTTTAAGATAACTAATGAGTTTTTGGTCCCACTGGGGTAAATTCTCATGTTCATACAGGGTACCATTTCCCCTTTGCACCCTTTACAGATGGTGATCATTTCAAGCAAATCTCAACCAGCATCTGTTGCTGCTACAGTTGCAATTTGTTGAGTACAATGGCCCATAAAAGTAGTCCCTACCGAATGAAGATTTCATCACATTCGAGAAACAAAGTTGTGCCATAGAGTAGCCCGCCTAACTTATAGTAGCTAGCTTTGAAATCTACGAAGCGAAGCGCTCCTCTCGTCCTCTTGCCAAATCATCTCAAAATCTCTATTATGCTTCTTCATCAAAAGAAATCCCAACACGATTTAATGGCACGCTATTCCAGTCACTTTGGCCAAATGAGGGAGGCCTCACCCTCCTCCTCTGCTGTTTCCCCTTTTTTTTGCAGTTCGTCTGGAAATGGCAATAATAATATTTCCCTTCATCGTAGTCATTCAACCTGTTGAATTGTTTATACTGCAAACAACACGACGTCCAACAACTATCAAAGGGGATCGCGAGGAACCAAGAATAACCAAATTAAAATTATGCTAGGTAATTCACCTCTGTCTCGTCGGTGGATTGGGATTCTAGTGATATAGGGGAGTAAAGCCACCACATACAGGGAGGACCAACGAATTCAATTGAAAAACCGAAGCGGGAATTATCTCGATGGCTAGGCTATGCGATGCGTGACGAATGCGGACCACTGAGGTGGTGCCGGCATGTAGGAGCAACGACGCGGCACCAATGAGTTTCCGCTCAGTCAGCAAAACCAGGCGAAACATAGGTACGAGTATACAAAAAAAAAAACAATTCAAAAACATTCACAATAATTCAAAAAAGGGGCCGACGGAGGCAGAAATGACCCCACACGCTTTGCTAGAGGTTTCTTTTGAAAAAAAAAAATGCTTCGGAAGAGTGGTATGTATGTATATAGAACATTTCCAGGAACACATTGTATATCATACGAACAAATCAAGGGTTAAGTCCACCAAAATAAGTTGTACTTGTACGAGTAATAAACGGTTGAATGACAATTAAGATTTTTTTGGCATCCACAAAGGGGTTAGCAAATATTTAAGTGACAAGTTTATAGAGTTTCCAAAACACTTTGCCTCTGAAGTGAACATTTAGACAAAGACTTTCATTCTGCAAACAAAGTTGATTAAGAAACTGTAGGTTCTAAGCCTGTGGTACTTACATAAGTAAGGTTAATGACCGAATGTGACACAAGCTCTCTGTAAGGCTCACCGAATCCCTTGATGGGGCTCCGAAAACAAAACGGTAATCAACCCAATCATATGAGTATTTCTCGCATCTCTTCAATCCTTTCCACCCAAAAACCGTGCGGAGAACCAAGTTATTTTCGGATATACTTCTCTGGTTTTCTACATGTGTAATTAATTAAAATGACTGATTACAAATTAGCATTACGAAGATTAAACAAAGGTCCTTCAAAATTTTTTCATAAAACTGTAGATCACAACCATTCGTGAGGCTCACAGGACGAGTGGCTGCGGGAAGCTAGGCCAGGCCCTGCATTGGGCTGTTAGCGCCAAAATAGTATTGTAATACTGTACTTCCACGTCCACATCTGATAAGGATGGGCCGAATGAGGACAGTATTTTTGACAGTGCCATCTTTTTGCTTGCACTTATACGAGTAGGTCAAGGACTCGTTTCGGGAAAATGTTCGAACTCAACATTTTTGTCAATTATTGTATTGATCGTACTAGTGTAGAGGAACTCAAAAAAATGTATCTACCATTTCTATCTATCTTTCTGGCTGGTGTGAGAATTCGATTGGAAAACGGAATTTTCGTTCTACCTTACTAATGACTGAATTTGAAAAAAAAAAAACATTTTCTCGAGAACGCCTGCAACGATTTTGTTAAAATTTAGTATTTGAATTATGGTTGGTGTATGCTAATAGATGGCGTACCAAGTTTTTGGTTATAATTGGTTATTTCTTGGATATGACTCAACTTGTTTGTTCAAAATTAATATATAAGCAACACTTAACTTTTCAATTTACATGTTATTTTGACACTGACAGCTCTTTCGCGCTCAAAAAATTTACAGAAACACAGTATCATATCTCCGCGGTACGAAATGAATCGATTTCGAAACAGTGCGAATTTTGAAAAGAAATTTCGGTCGAAATATTGCACCAAACGTGTCTTCTGTACCCAAGTTTGTGAAGAAAGTGCATGAGATTGGCATGCTAATTATTAACACAAGTTCTTCACGTGCTCATTATGTGTGCTCAGCCGAGAATACTGCTGGTGTACCCGAAAGTGTTCGCTTAAACCCAAGAACCTCAACTCGCCATAGATCTCAGCAACTGCCTGAAGAGAATTATGAATAAAGACCTCGGATTATTCCCTTACAAGGTCCAACTGACTCAGCTTCGTTAACGCTTCTCTGTTTGGGCTTTAGAGCAGCTCGAAATTGACTTCGGCTTTGCTAAAAATAAAATCATTTTTTCGGATGAAGTGCATTTTTATCTCGGCTGCTAGGTAAACAAGCAAAACTGTCGTATATGGTGCACGGAAAACCCAAACGTAATACTAAGGAAGCGAATGCATCCTCAACGTGTGACTGTTTTGTGGGGTTTGTGGAATGGCGGCATTATTGGCCCATTTTTTTTCGAAGTAAACGGAGAGCGCTACAGAGGCATGATAACCGATTTTTTTGGTCAGAAACTGATGAATTGAACTTAGGTGATCTCTGGTTCCAGCAAGATGACGCTAAGTGTCATACAAGCCGTCCAACAATCGATTTTTTTGCGCACTAAGTTTAATAATCATGTAATCAGCCGTTTTGGTGATGTTGCTTAGCCTCCGCGGACTTTTATTTTATGCGTTTCGTAGCTTGACAGATCGACAGGTACTACAGGCCTTTCGGGGTGCTGTCACAGCGTTACATGTTCGCTTTTCGTGAGAAAAGTTTTGCAAAAAAGTGAAGTACGATTATCTCGGCACCGATAACATAGGGCATTGAATTGTAGATGTATTTAATAAGCATTTTCAGCAGTCGCTAAAAAGGCAGCAGATAAAGAGAGTAATGGAGCAAGAAGAGGCTATCGCAGCTATTAAAAATCTGGAAAATAATAAAGCCGCTTGGTAAAACGCGTGCACCAGATTATCGATCAGATATGGAATTGTGAAATGCGATCCTCTGTTGCATTCGATGTATATCCCTGTTAAATTTTTAGCACAGGATTCTATCTACCGTATTGTATGAACTTTCGAAACTTTTCTGTGTCATACTGACTAGTTCCTGGGGAAAATCTAAGAATTTCAAGCTGAAACCCACTATTCATCGACTGCAAATGCTGTAAGGCAAAAGGTGTACCAATTGTAAACATTGGTCATGACTTCTTCAAGCTACACGAAACGTGTATTGGATTTCGACAAGCAGATGCGCTACATGTAATTTTTTTAATCTGATGCTGTGTAGCAGATAATGCATAGTCTATCTTCACCAAGTCCGTTCTGCTGCTTGGATATGCAGATGATATTGATATCATTGATCTTCTGAGAGTGCCGTCGTAGTGTCTTACAAAGGCATTGAAGACCAGGTGAAGCAAGTCTGGAGTTCTTCCGGTAGATCAAAACAGTGCTCCTGTGAAGAAAATCTTCGAATCCCAGAGTCATGTAAAAATGTTCTACTCGCTCAGGGTTAGTTACAGCACTGCCCGGACCTTCCAAAAGCACTTCTAAATTCGAAGAGCGTTCGTCTCTTTCATGGAGAAAAAACTGCCTATCGCTAATTTCAAACCAAGAAAAAAACATCCCATAAACCTCACCATTCAGCTCAAGTCATTAGCATATAAACTTGCTTGATATCCTGCCGTGACGTCAATAAAAGAGATTTATTGTTAGCAGTGAAGCTTGAGGTGGCACAGCTATCTTAATACTGCTCATATGATCTAATAATAGAAATGATTATCTAACTTTGTTTCAATCATAGCTCCTGCTGATCTCAGATTCAGTTCATCTAGAAAACAAAAACATATTCAATGTGAGTTCCGCTACAAATGCATTATCTTCCACAAAACTTAGCCAACTTTTTTGATTAATATACCCACAGATTCAGGAAAAAAATGAAAGAACCAACTAATTAATTTCATGTTCCGTTTAGTACGTTGACCTCCTTCTCTCCGGAAAACAAAAATGACGAACAACTTAAGAGATGAAAATACATAATTTCATCCGGAGGGCAACACCAAAGTCAGCCTTTTTTCTTCACCATCATATGGGTTCTGAGTTTAAGATAGTTTATCGTTTCCGGTTTTACTTCGATTAAGATGTAAACTTACCTGCGCCCATCTAGGCATGTATTTGCAATAACTTCCCACCAGTAGTAACTGTGCATGACTCTCCTGAGCCTATAAAGTTTTTCCACAACTATTCGTATCTAGCTTACGTATTGTTTCATTTTCTTCTTAATTTTCATCATTTTTACTATCTAACAGATATGATTGTGTGATCTAATAAAAATTAATGGCCGGCCGCAACAGGCACTGTTGATCATAAAGTTCCCTCCGTAGACATAGAATCTACCTCTTCCGAGCGGTTATGAGACATTTAAGGAATTTATGAATAAAAAAAAAGATAGCTACTACTAAAAGAGAAATTATATTCTTTGGTACACACCGATGAGTGAGTGGGGCAAGTAAAAAATGAATGTTTTATGATCATGCCCGATGTAATTGCCCTTTGAGAACAGGTAGTTCATTGGAGTGTAGTACATGAATAGGAAATAGTAGCAATCTGATTGTGCTTGAGATTCATCTACAAAAAAAGGGCTAATTCTGAGAAATTATCTGAAAGATCACTTAAAGAGAATACACATACTTTTTGTTCAGAATTTTTATGGCTTATGGCCTGAGAGCAGCAAGGGAGGAGATTATTGGATGGATTGCCATCTACTGGGTGGTACTCGTAATTTTCTTTTTCAAATTTCATAAATGTAATTCTTATTTTATTTGCTCTTTTACTCAGTGTCCTAAAAAGTGATTGCTCTTTATCTTCATTAAAGAACACTAAACAAAAAGTGTTCATCATATGCGGAAAACTTTAAAGAAACAGACGATTATGTAGTTTGAGCATTTGCTTGTCGCTTGAAGTAACTTAAATATCTGGTTTTGAGTTGGGTAAGACTGAATTCTACAGAGCTAATAACATTCTTCACTCATTTTCAAGATTTCGATGCAATAAAAGTTTTGAACAATATTCCCAACTATCCATCGCGCGTTGCTATGCCCTTTTTTGCCGAAATGACGCTTTTTGACGTGGTTAAAATTTCATAATGATCGGTTGAAGGGTTTAGCAGTCCATAGGGAACATACATACAGAATTTCACTTTTATGTATATAGAAGATTACATCGTTTAAATCCACTTAGATAAGGATAGATTCTTACGGAGGTCTTGATGGCACTGTCCCCATCACTGCGTTCGCAGTTTATTGATATCAGTACTGCCCATATGACATCGTTACCAATAGCTCTAAACTTCAGTTCCCGTTCACACATATTAGCCATCATAAAAACTTGGCATCACTGATATTTACTGACACCTTAGCAATAAGCTATTTATTAAAAGTGTACAAAGGAGTTAGTTAGTGGACTTTCGTTTAACTTTTCGAGCGTCAAAGCCCACTCACATGTTAATATTGTGAAAAAACGAGGAAACATTGAGGTTATGTTTTTCAAGAAATAGAAATAAAAAAACTTTATGTTGATAGCTTTTTTATTAATACAACGAACATTTCCATATTAAAATTATACATGCACAAATCGAACAATTTTGCAAATAGAATTTCAATGAACAACTTTTTTGACATTTAGTGATGGCTCTGAGAATTTTAACGCAAACGCGATCGGCCGAAATATAGCTGCAGTAGCCATAAATGGCTATAGTTGGCATCACTCAGTCCTCGTACTGCCGAATGTTTAGTCGGCCAAGTGGAAGAAAGAAATAGAGTATATGGATATGTACGACTTTTTCTTTCTTATATGGGATGATGCTAGTGTAATTTAATAAAAACTTAAAGATGCTTGTTTAGTTAGTTTATATATTCAGAGATTATGTTGTTCTTCCACGAGGAACTTAATCATAAATACTCTCTGAATGTTGGGCTCAGTGTTGTTAGATAGTGGGTTTTTCGATACCTAAAAATTTAAATTTAAAAAATTATAAGTTATAAAAAAGACCATCAAGAATTTGTTTATTAGTTTGCTTGCATTGCGTTCTCACCTTACACTGCATAAACCTTCAAATTGTGAAAATGTTAAAATAATAATTACTGATGGACTTTAAACAAAAGTACATAATATATTGTAGCATAATAATAACTACGCCCCCTAAAAATATGACGCAACAAATTCCGAAGTGACTTTTCATTCTGGCAGAATTTTGGTTCGAACTGTCCTTTCATTCGAGGTTCGTCTCTGGGACGAAGTCTCCACAGCTCATGTCAACGAAAGAGACGAATAATATCAGGGATAAAAGGGAATTATAACTGCAAGAATTATTTCTCTCGTTCCAGTGGTCGAAGAATTTGCTAGAAGTTTCTGGCTATCAGAAACTTCTGCTATATAAGGACAGATGGCGATTAAAAAGACACAGCAGTAGTTTTTAAACTGTGGCGAAGAGATTAGAAAAGTGATAATGGGCGAAGTTGTAATTTTGTGATAAATTGAAAGTTCAGATTTAACAAGAAGAAGTAATTGGTTTGGATTTGTGAATTAAGTAATAGAAAAGAGATAAAGTGATTTGAGAGGACAGAGACATTGTAAGAAAAGAATTGCGAAGAATAGTATAGTGTGAACCTGAATTGTTCTATAGACTAGAAAATAAAGAAATAATTTAACAGAATATTGTTTTATCTACTCGAGCCGTAGCTCGCATATTACATTGGTGTCAGAAGCGGGATAAAACTTATTCTGTGAATAACTATTTCCGTGGTGTAAAATTGCACAAGCAAAAAAAAACAAAAAACGATTTCTGTGTTGAGTTAATTAGTTGCGCAAAATGGGTCGCAAATTGGGAAAACTAACTATAATTCAACTAAAGGCAGAACTCAGTAAGCGGAATCTCGACACAACTGGGGGAAAAGATGCCCTACTGATTCGTCTGGAAGAAGCAGTAACGCAGGAAGGTGAAAATCCGCACGACGTAGAGTTTGACGTGGAAGAGGAACCAGCAAGTACAGCAGCCGACCCGGGTATAACAAGTCTGCTCCTGCAACTTAAGTTAGTCATGGACGAACAAAAGAAAGCAATAGAAGATCAAAGGAATTCTGTAGAACTTAAGTTGGATGAACAAAAGAATTCTCTAGATGCTCTGGAAAGTAAACTTGATGAGCAAAACAAGAACTTGGAATCCAAATTCGAAGTGATCGAAGAGAAAATCGAGAAGGTCGAGACGCAACTCGAAAAAGTCGAAACTAGATTCGATGAAAATTTTGAGAAACATGAAACTCAGTTCGGGAAAATAGAGACTCAGTTTGAAAAAGTGGATACGCAATTCGAGATAGTAGGAAAGCAAGTCGAAAATCTTGCTAAGGAGCTCAGCAACGTGAAGAGACAGAAAGCACGGGAATATTCCACTGACGGTCTGAGAAGAAAGGAGATGCAGCCTCCTATCTTCGATGGTCAAACATCATGGCCAATTTATAAAAGGCAATTCGAAGCGGCCGCAATGACCAATAGCTGGGACGATGAAGAGAAGTCCATTGCACTCACACTTGCACTGAGGGGTCCAGCTGCGGAGCTCTTGCAGACCATCCCGGAAGATAAACAGCAGAACTACGATTCTCTGGTTCAGGCTATCGAGATACGGTTTGTGGATGAACACATGCAGCAGGTGTACAGGGTTCAGCTGCGTAGTCGAGTCCAGAAAAGGGGGGAAACGCTCCAACAGTTGCAAGCGGATATAGAGCGACTAGCCCATCTTTCATACCCTAAAGCCGGTGAGGAGCTTATCAACGAAATGGCGGTGGAAGCTTTTATTCAGGCCATAGAGGACAGACAACTGCAAATGGCTGTAAGGATGGCTGAAAAGCGAACACTCCCCGAGGCATTGGCATTCGCTTTGTCAATGAAGTCTGCGGACCAAGCATACCAGGGAATACACCGTGTCAGGGAAATGTCCGTCGTGGAATGCTCATGCCAGAGAACAGCCGTCATGGATGAAGACAGAGCTCGCGGAAGTCAAATCCGTTGCTGGAATTGCAACCAAACCGGACACCTACAACGGCAGTGCAGAAGTGCACCTAGACGAGGAAATTGTCCACATTGCGGAAGTAGGAGAAGCAGAGAGGAAGCATCTGGCGGTGATAACATCCATCCTGTCAGTCAGACTTCCCAAAACCAGCAGTCGGGAAATGCGTAAGGACCAACTTCACGGGGCAGAAGTTGGTTACTGGAATCGAGGCCCCCAGGACCACCATTCAAGTTTCGCAAACCAAACGGGGTAACAAGAGCCTGACAGTGGAGGCACTAATCAACAAGAAGAAGTGCGTAGCCACCATCGACACAGGTGCCACCGCCTCCATTGTAAGAAAAGATATCGTCAAAAGCTCCTGGCTGCACAACACCAACAGCTACTGCCTGAAGACTGCAACATGGGAAATGGCGAAGGTATTTGGAGAAGTTCGTCTTACGATTACTCTGGCAGGACTGATGTTCTCCCATGCGTTTCTGGTGGCAGATATATGTGACGAGTGCATCATCGGAATAGACTTCATGAAAGCAAATGAAGTAATCTTGGACATCGGGATGCAAGTACTGAGGTATCGAAATGTGGAGATTCCGATGGTGTACGGAAACGAGAATGCCGTAACTCTCAGGACAGTCATCAGCAAAGACGAAGTTTTGCCGCCTTCTTCAGAGACAATCATTTGGACGAAGCTGGAAGGTGATCTTGGGAGCCACCGATTCTACATAGTAGAACCAGACCCAGAGAAGAATTCTCAAGACTACATCGTGGGAAAGACGTTAGTCGAACCAAAGAACACCATGGTTCCAGTGAGAGTTTTGAACACAAGACCACACACTGTCAAACTAAGGCGAGGGGAGGTGACTGGAAACAATATCTGAACATGATGCTCCAAAACCTCTCCCATCACCTTGGACAGCGGAAACGAGAGAGACGATTCTCCAGTCCAGTGAGCTGAATCAGGAGCAGCGAACTATGGCAGAGAATCTTATCAATGAGTACGCTGATGTATTTGCCTCACAGGACGGAGAATACGGCCGAACACACCTGGTACAACATCGAATAGACACTGGTGATACTAGACCAATTCGTCAGCCTGCTAGGCGCCTTCCATTGGCAAAGCAGACAGAAGCTGCAGAGATGGTGTCGGCAATGGAGAAAGAAGGTCTGATTGAAAGTTCCAAAAGTCCGTGGGCATCACCGGTTGTACTGGTTAAGAAGAAAGATGGCAGCACGCGGTTCTGCGTGGACTATCGGCAGCTCAATTACGTCACCAAGAAAGACAGCTACCCTCTGCCACGGATTGACGACACGCTAGACACACTATCAGGAGCCCGATGGTTTTCCACTCTCGACTTGAAGAGTGGCTACTGGCAGGTACAGATCCATCCAGAAGACCGGGAGAAAACCGCCTTCACCGCAGGAAATGGGCTATGGCAATTCACGGTAATGCCATTCGGGCTGTGCAATGCTCCGGCGACTTTCGAGCGATTGATGGAATGTGTCCTGCAAGGGTTAACATGGAAAACCTGTTTGGTATACTTGGATGATGTCATCGTCGTAGGAAAAACGTTTGCGCAACACCGAGACAATCTAAGGGATGTCTTTCAAAGGCTTCGAAGTGCCCACCTGAAGCTCAACCCCAAGAAGTGCGCCCTGTTTAGAGCAGAAGTCAAGTACTTGGGGCACATAATTTCAGCGAAAGGAGTGAGAACCGATCCAGAGAAGGTCGAAGCGGTGAAAAACTGGCCAGTCCCCAAGGATAAACACCAACTAAGGAGCTTCCTGGGCCTAGCCACCTACTACAGACGGTTCGTGAAGGATTTTGCCGGGATCGCAAAGAACCTGCACCAGTTGACGGAAAAGGGAAAACAATTCAAATGGTCAATTGAGTGCGAGAAGAGCTTCAAGGCACTTAAACAACGGCTATGCGATGCCCCGATACTGGCTTACCCCACTCCCGGGGAAACGTTCGTTGTGGATGCAGATGCTAGTAATGTCGGGGTAGGAGCCGTACTCTCCCAGGTGCATGACGGCCAAGAGAAGGTGGTTGCGTACTTCAGCAAGGTGCTCTCTAAGCCAGAAAGGAACTACTGCGTGACAAGGAGAGAACTTCTAGCTTTGATCTTGGCTACGAAGCATTTTCACAAATACCTCTACGGGAGGAAGTTCGTTCTTCGCACAGACCATGCAGCCTTAAAATGGCTATTACAGTTCAAGAGTCCTGAGGGTCAGGTCGCAAGATGGATCGAAAGGCTGCAAATCTACGACTATGAAATACAGCATCGTAAAGGAAAACTCCACTCTAATGCGGATGCACTGTCCCGGAGACCATGCAGAACGGATTGTAAACATTGTGCGCGTCAGGAAGAACGGGAGCTGGTTTCCATCCAAAGAATGAGAGCCGAACCTATCGCCGGCTGGAGCGTAGATGAGATCCGGAACGCTCAGAAGGAAGACCCGGATATCGAGCCGATTCTGGCCTGGAAGGAGAATATGGAGAAACCGGATCATCAGGACATCTCTCACAGAAGCCCGACCTTAAAGGCATATTTTGCGCAGTGGGACTCCCTCCATGTCCAAGAAGGTGTTCTGAGAAGAAAATGGGAATCCTCCGACGGAAAGTCGTTTGTAATGCAGCTTGTCGTACCGCGGACGAGGGTCAATGAGGTGTTACAGGAAATGCATGGCGGGGCGTCCGGAGGCCGCTTGGGAGTGAATAAGACGCTAGAAAAGGTACGAGAACGTTTTTATTGGTTAAAAGCGAAGGAAGATATCGAAGACTGGTGCAGAAAATGCGACGTGTGTGCAGCTAGCATGGGTCCGAGAATCAAAACTCGAGGTAAGATGCACCAATACAACGTGGGAGCACCTTTCGAACGAATCGCCATTGACATCGCAGGGCCCTTTCCGGAAACCGACAATGGTAATCGGTATATACTCGTAGTGATGGACTACTTCAGTAAGTGGCCGGAAGCGTTTCCGATCCCTAACCAGGAAGCCAGAACCGTGGCGGAGCAGATCGTCTACAATTGGGTGAGCAGATTCGGTGTGCCATTGGAATTGCATTCTGACCAAGGGCGGAACTTCGAGTCAAGAATCTTCCAAGAGATGTGTCAACTACTCGGAATCAAAAAGACAAGGACAACCCCGCTTC
Organism: Pocota personata; assembly: GCA_963082735.1. NCBI lineage: Eukaryota > Metazoa > Arthropoda > Insecta > Diptera > Syrphidae > Pocota > Pocota personata. The sequence goes on from OY720432.1 coordinate 117,060,267, forward strand.
ATCCACAGTCGGACGGTATGGTGGAGCGTTTCAATAGGACTTTGGACGAACATCTCTCAAAGGTCGTAGGTGACTACCAACGGGATTGGGACCGGCAGATTCCCTTGTTTTTGATGGCCTATAGAAGTGCCGTGCATAGCACTACTCGACATACGCCGTTCGAAATCTTATTTGGTGGAATAGCTCGTTTACCCAGTTTACCCATGTCAACGAAAGAGACGAATAATATCAGGGATAAAAGGGAATTATAACTGCAAGAATTATTTCTCTCATTCCAGTGGTCGAAGAATTTGCTAGAAGTTTCTGGCTATCAGAAACTTCTGCTATATAAGGACAGATGGCGATCAAAAAGACACAGCAGTAGTTTTTAAACTGTGGCGAAGAGATTAGAAAAGTGATAATGGGCGAAGTTGTAATTTTGTGATAAATTGAAAGTTCAGATTTAACAAGAAGAAGTAATTGGTTTGGATTTGTGAATTAAGTAATAGAAAAGAGATAAAGTGATTTGAGAGGACAGAGACATTGTAAGAAAAGAATTGCGAAGAATAGTATAGTGTGAACCTGAATTGTTCTATAGACTAGAAAATAAAGAAATAATTTAACAGAATATTGTTTTATCTACTCGAGCCGTAGCTCGCATATTACAATATCAATACTAGTGTGCAAACCTGCCAACGATAGGCGTGCAATGTCTCAGCTTTCTATATCATTTAGGGGCTTATGATAGTTGCGAAGGGACTTAAGAGCCAACCATAATGGATTTGAATGAGTTTACACCAGCTTAATGAAATGTCCCATTACATGCAAGTAATGTAAGTAACCATAATGGGATTATGCTCGGTTTCATTAAGTTTTCGTTAATTTCTGTGGACTTACGGAATGTCTCAATGAAATGAGACATTCAGTATGGAAATTTAACAGTTGACACAAAAAAAAAAAAAAAAAATCCAAATCATTTATTTTTGACAGGATATTTATCCCTTCCATTGAAAGATGCAGTAATTTTATTTTTTTTAATTGTTTCACTGAAGTCCATTATGGTTAACCCTTTAAGGCCGAACTATAATAGAAGAATGATTTTGTATGACCACCTCCAAAACAGTGCGAATACAAAGTATTTGTATTTTGTTACCATAATAGCTTTTTACTTTGATTCGTTAAGTTTTCGTTCACTTTTGCTCACTTGGATTCACTCTTTCGTACAAAAATTTGACACAACAGATCAAATGACATGCAAAGCGATTTGGCAGTTGCTTGCAAACACATCCGCCTATTATGGGCTACTTGAGCAATTGACCGTACTGAAGGAAACTTAACGTAGAATTATGACATTAGCTTCCAATTGCTTCCAACTAATATAGTTATGTGACATGGGTGCGTCTCTTCTTTGAAGAAGGATTTGCTCCGTTCTTAGGGTGGTGTTGTAGACTTAGGTATATAGAATTCTGTTTGAAAAGTTCTGTTGCCCAATTGTATGAGACTATCTCTAATTGGCTTTACTGCTTTTACCTAGGATACATAAAATCACCCGAGTCTCACGACCCAGTGAGATTCTGTCACAAGGTCAGACAATTTGGAGGAAAGAAAGATGTACTGTTTTTGTACATGCTCTTCGGTGCGTGAAGGGTATTCTGGGCGGGTCTGCTTTTTCATGACTAGGTTCGACCTTAAGATCGACTTGCACCACGAAGTCTCTCTTTCTACAGACAAGGCGTTTATGATCCAGGCTCGGTTTCTCTTGCAACATCTTTAGCAATTGAGCTATTTTTGTTGACCTTTTAGTCAAGCTGATCATTGATTATCCGCGCAGTTCAGTTCAGTTGACACAAATAACCCATCCCAAGGGAGAAAAAAGACATGAATATATTGGAAGAGTCTAGGGAGGAGTGATTCAGCATCTTTAGTTTCGAGCCTCCTTGATGTAGGTAGATCAATACTGCCCCAAGCGTTATTAGACATTAGGCGAGGGCTGACATTTATCGTCATAAAATTCGGTTAATACTTATTTTCAAGCCACGTGGCTTTTAACCAATGTTCCAGTATTGTGTTGTTATCGATTTACGGTACAATCTCTTTGTTAAGTTATGTGAGTGAACCACTTCCGAATATGTAATTGAAGCAGATAGTTATTTAAATACCCGCCATTGAATTTTGGTCCAATACTTGGTTTCCAGATTTGGGTTCGTCCGTATAGTTTAAATTTGTTGATCCATTAGGTGCTTCCAAGTTTCCAGTGGATGTCCAACTCTTCTGTGATTAGTTTGTACTTACAGAATCTTATGGTTATAGCACGATATGACTGACCCACTTTCACATTCAATTGTGTTTAAATGCTACTTGTTATTACTTCCAATTTATGTCAACAATAATAATCTATAGGCAAAATATCACGCCGGCTATTCATCGCACCTAAACAAATAAATAATCAAATTATAAATAAAACAAAAGTCAAAGCCTTATCAAGACCCAACATATGTTTCCCTCAGATAAGAACTGTCTGTTGAAAAACATTCACACTTTGTTTTGGATTCAGATTCAATGAAATCACTTCGAGAACAAGATGCGAACAGTCAGTTTAATACGAGTAATTCTTTCCACATTGTGTATATGTGTGTATTCATTTGAAAATGAAGACCGCCCTGGTTCACCTTATATCCTCGAGTCAGAAAGGTAAAATTCAAAATTTTGTTTGCTGAGTCCATTCATACTCAATTAGTTACCTCTTCTTCCACAGCCTTCCTGAAGATCTCAATTTTATGCCAACTCTTGGCAATGGACACCTTGGCTTTACCATCTTTGGCGATTCGATATTCATGAATGGAGTCTACAATGGCAAAGGGGGCCTTAGCCATCGTGCAAGAATACCAAATGTTGGAAATATCTCAGTAATTCCCATCGGAAGCGAAGGCTATACAAGGGAATCCTTCAAACTGGACCTCTACACAGGCATATTCGAGCGGAAACAATCCAATTCGGATATCGAAACTATTGTACGCACCTATCCGCACCGTTACTTCAATAGAGCCATAATTAATGAAATATTCGTGGAACGCAATGCATCAGGTATACTATAATGAACAGGAAGTGGTTACTATCGAATTTTGCTCCAAAAACTGTTCCCCCTAAGTGCACCTTATCCATCCCACAACTATTATCATCATCATCGTCAAGACTTCCGTCTTAGAAGCATTCATGGTTTGTTTACATTTGTATAGTAGCTGAGCGTATCATCAGAGAGGTAGAAAGATTGAATCAAAGATCACGTAACAGATTCGATCTGCTTCCGTGTATAAGAATTGTCCAACGCCCAGCCTTCTCTAATGATTGCTCGCACATCATTAGAAGTCTCCCAACCACCAATCCTCGTTTTTATTCTCCTCACCTTTATCTCACACCAAATGCCAAATGACGATGCCCGATGACGACATGACAGCAATATGCGATAATGACTTCTCAGTTGGGCATTGGCTTTGTCTTCTTGCTGGTGCCCGCTATGTATGCTCTTCGTACAAGTAAGTCAATTAAGACCGATCGATCTGGGCTTTTGTTCTCAACTCTGAGACCGGACGGAATGTGCGTGCATCTCTCTGACGACAGCAAGGGTATCAAATGATCTTTCAATTGCACGTGGGTATCTTTCTAATGTCGTAGCACGTAATGGAACTGAAATGGGATGGGTTGCTCCCATGGGGAGCTATGACTTTGTCAACTCTGTGTGAATTCTTGTTGATTAAGAAGCGATGGGTTCCTTGAAAGTGGCAAATGCCTTAGATGGGTCTATACTATGGAGTGGTTGATGGAACTAAGCAATAGGTAGTAGCTGTGGCGGATCGTACATAGGTGTACATGAGCAGGTGAACCTCTAATTTTGTTTTAAAAAATTAATATGTACATATATTCCTATAATTTGTGCATTTTTTGCGTTTATTTAAATAATGTTGACAGCAACGCCTTTTACTAACATTTTTGGTGAACAAATATTGCAAGAGAATGAAACAGAATTCAAAAAACACCTGTCTGGAATGTACAGAATGGCATGTATTCACCTGAACTCAAAACTAAATGTATATGTGTCTGTCAAACATATAGGTTTCAGACAATTCTGAGGAAGGCAAGCCATTTCCGAAATTTGTTTTACATACGAACTAAAGTTGACAAGTTACAAGATTGTGGTATTCATACATTAAAAAATATTTGAACAGAAAGATTAGTTTGGGTCGAAAATGACCCAAGTATATTTGGTTGTTGCCATCTAGAGCGAAAACTACTCAAACGATTTTTAAGAAACAAAAGCTGACGTCTCAGGATTTCTTAGTGGAGATGGAACTAGATTTAGCAACTAGATGGCGTAACAATTAAGTAGATACACATAGGTTAGTCGTAATCTAGACCAAAACTTTTCAGGTTATTTGAGTAAATTTTGATTAATCGATTTTGTTAAGTTTTCCTATTTTCTACAAGATGTCCGACTTTACGCCGAAATCACTTTTCAGTGCGAATTACTCAAAAATGTTTTCTAGGATTCTGTAAATACTCGTAGACAACGATACCCTTTGCTCTGACTAGGGCGTTCGTCTGTCTGTCGCCACTTTTTATATGTAAAACTATAAAAGCAATATCAACGCTTTTTTCACAAGTTATGTAAAATAATGACCCATACGCAATGAAGGTGTAATTTTTGAAAAAAAAAAAAAAACCTTATTTTGAAGTATGCTGCAGTACAAGCAAAAGTCGCAACAAATATTTTTTTGTTCGTATATAGACGCATACTGTAAAAAAGCTCTTTTGCACTCATTTGCAAATTACAAACTTTTATTTTAAGCTCACAGTGGAGGAGTATCTGCTAAAAATTAGTGTCCCTGTCTCGCATACTCAAAAAATTGAACAAAAAAAAAAAAGGTAATAGAGCATCTTCGGACTTATAATGACAAATAAGTTCGATTTCGATTCCAATAGATCTGCGAAATATCAAATTTCTTGTATAAGCAAAATATTGTTTATTTCATATCGCTTTGCCATGCATCCTGAAGGCCTTCCAAAATAGTCATCTAACAATAAAACAAACAAAAAATTCTTTCTCCTATCCACTTCCAGTGATCAAAGTACACCTTCCTCATCAGTTCGAAGTTGAATCTCCTTCTTCAGGTTCCGTCAAGGAGATAGATACTTAGAAGTGTTTATTCAGGCAGTCTATCTCAAAACTTATTCAGCGCTAATTATGCGAGATGCCAGTTTAAAATCGCATGTCCGTGACACAATTGTTGCGATATTTAGCTTAGCTGTATTGTATTTAGATCTATCCTTTGAATTTCTGAGAAAAGATTCGCCAAGGCCCAAAGAATACCAACGCGATTTGGCAGCACTGACTTATTCAGTGACGTGACATCAGGCAAGGCATCTTGACGGATTTTCAAATTGGAAACATGAGTCAATGCACACCGAAATGAGGTTTGTGTCATGCCACTGCCAAGTCGCTGTTATATCACATGCCAAATCGCTGCTGTGTCACTTTATTTGCGTGGAACCTAAGGTTGTCCAAGATGGATCTTCCTACCGCATGGGCACTGGCTTCTGCCGAACATGTGCATAAGAAGTTATAAAGGTTTCACCTTTCCACATCATTTACAGGGTGTTGGAAATGATATTTTTAGTGTTCCATACTGAGACGATAAAACTCGGTATCTGTCTGTCCTTTAGTATATCACAAGTTTGTAGATTTTGAACCAGTTTAACCTAGAGAGCTGAACATTTTTTTTTTTAAAAATGTACCCGACTGGCACTTGGCTTTAATCTATATATATATTATTCTATCTGCCTTATTTGCACCTTGAAACTGAACGCTGGATTCGAAAGGTCTAGTGTCTTATGTCAAGTTGGCACTAATTCAATAATAGGGGAACTCTTGAACTACGTCTGTGTGAAAGACTCCTTTTGAGTTATCTTCCTGATATGCTACCCTTTGTAGATGTCTTTGAAGGTCTTGCAGAAAGAGGAATCATGATGATGATATGATTTTTCTTTCGTTATTTAGCGATGGTTTGGCTCATAAGTCATATAATTGTCATTATTAGGAATTTTCTATATTATCCTTCTACCATTCTACTCATTCCGCGATTTATTCAATCTATTGCTCTTCTTTTCCAAACAGCTACCCCGCGTTCCTTGAAATTACTCATCGATACGTATCCTGGAGGGCATGCCGATGACTTTACACCCATATCCGTTACCACACAATCCGCTGACAAAGGAGTTCTTTTCTGTGAACAGACCAAGGATATGGAAAACCCTGACTTTCAGACCTTCAAGCCCTACATATGTTTTGCAATGCATGCTTGGCCGACACACATCGATCTGCTTCCAAACCAAACAAGCTTATACATGCGCATTGTTGTGGCGATTGGTGAAAATGCAGTAATTGCTACCAAGGAACTGAATGATGGTAAGTAGGTTCTACCCTTCAGAATAAGTCTCAAGCCTCTAAATCAGTTTTAGCTACATCGTCAGAGTCTCTGCTCCAATCGCACTCTGAGCAATGGAAAACTTTCTGGAATCAATTCCACATTGACTTGGATGGCAACTTGGACTTATCACGCACAATAAATGCTGGGATTTTCTATCTCGCCAGCTCTCTGCCATCCCGCGAAAGTAACCAACCTTGTGCACCTTATTTTGGGCTCAGTCCAACAGGATTGGGAAGAGGTAACCTTAAAAACGACTACCAGGGCCATAGCTTTTGGGACACCGAAATTTGGATGTTACCAGCAGTAACACAGTTATCATCAAAGTGGACAAGAGATCTTCTCAGTTACAGATTTCGTAAATTAGGAGCAGCTGTGGATAATGCCAACAGAACTGGCTACGCTGGAGCACGGTGAGCCATCTAATTAATTCATTGCATGAGAAAACTGACACGAATGCCTTTTTTTGATAGATTTCCCTGGGAAAGTGCACTGACCGGAACGGAAGTAACGAATCCTTGTTGTCCTGAAATAGCCACGCAGCAACTTCATATCACTGCAGACATTGCATTCGCTGCACGTCATTATTTTATAGTCACTAACGACACACGATGGATGGAGCATGAGGGGTGTGAATTGTCGAAACGCATCGCCGAGTTCTGGGTCAGTCGTGTCAGTCTAGATGAGAAAACGGGCCAGTACGATATTAAGTGTGAGTTTTTCATCTGATGGCTCATTTGATAGTTTGATAGGAATTTTGGTGTTTTAAAGATGTCATGGGGCCCGATGAGGATCATGAAAATGTGACCAACAACGCATACACGAACCTTGTGGTACACCATACTTTGGAATTCGTTCAGTAAGTAAGAACTCCCACCCATTTAAAGTTTCTAATTAAATCCATTCCAGTCTCACACAGACAGTTTGTGGAACGGAGCCATCTTTCGCAGCTAAATGTCTTGATATCGCAGAGAAATTAAAGGTCCCATATGATGCAGTGTTGGACTACCATCCCGAATACGAAGGATATACTCCAAATATAAGAATTAAACAAGCTGACGCAGTGCTGCTGTCGTATCCAATGTTGTATCCTATGAATGTGTAAGTGCCTCCAAACATGGTTCAATAAAAATGTCTTTCGATGGCTGCTTCAATCCACAGATCGACTCTATCGAACAATCTAAGGATCTATGAAAATGTTACTAGAGCTACCGGTCCAGCTATGACATGGTCAATGCATGCAATTGGACACTTAGATGAAGGTAACCAGCAAAAAGCAAGAGAACTCTTTGAAAAGGGCTACAAGGATTATGTTCGGGAACCTTTCAAAGTAAATCAATTAGAATTATTTACTATTTAATATCTTTTCAAGAATTTGCTTATACATAGGTCTGGAGTGAGCTAATTAAAGGGAAGGATGGCGCTGTAAATTTCATTACCGGCATTGGTGGTTTTTTGCAGGCCATCATTAATGGATATGGGGGCATTCGATTCCATTCAAATGGAATGGAAATAAGAAAGCCAACTTTGCTACCTGGAACGACGAGTGCTATAATTTCGGGTAAGTTTACACCTTAGATTGATGTTTTCAGGTCACATCATTTTATATTTTCGTCCCGTAGTAAAGTAGGCTTGGCTAAATTATCGATGTTCACGTCCAATGATTACATTTACCTAAAAATACTGAAAAGTACCTTTAAAAACTGGTATAAATCAGAGTTTGTCCAACATTTAATATGACTGTGAACTTATGTACCAAGTTTGTATTGTCTAGCTCAAAATTGATGGCCACAAAGGTGTTACAAATGGACGGACGTAGCTCAAACTATTTCGCTATTGATATTGGGAAATTTTTCCAGCACCTTCTTATTGAAACCACATTTCGTCCACATCCATATAATGCAATTTAGGCACAAAAAACTGGATTACCATGTCACGATAGCGAGCACCATTAACTGTTATTACCTGACCAGCCGCATTTTCAAAGAAGAATGGTCTGATGATGTCTCCAGCCCAAAATCCGCACCAAATAGTGACACGTTGTGGATGCATTTGTTTCTTAACAATCACTCGTGGATTTTCTGAACACCAAATTCGACATTTTTGACGATTAACAAAGCCGTCAAGATGAAAATGAGCCTCATCGCTGAAGATGATTTATCATTATTTTTAAAATATTGCTCAAGAATGAAAACGCGTTGTTTTTCGTGTAGCACTCCATTTTTAATAACCTTGAACTGTCACACTGTCTTTTTTTTTTTCGTTGGCAATACTTTACCGCACAAATGGCGCAAAATTCATATCTACTCGTAGGTATGCGTCGTACTATGATAGAATCATAACGAGCAGTTCTTCAAATTCGAGAAATCCTCTGATACAAAATCACCGAACAGTCTACAAGCTTGTAGCTGAACACGATCAAGTAGATTCGAGCATGTGCCGGGAGCTCCCGCCTAAACACGCAACTTATTTTCAAGTTTCGAACGAACTTCTTTATAGATTCTGACCAAGTCCGAGGGAGTGAAAAAACGCTTACACCTTTTGAGGAAATCTAGACATCTAGCACCACCTTTTGCAGCATTAATAATATGCTGGTTCCATCGAAAGACTGGGCTAACATGCAAGTCGAGCTTTGACTAGCCATTAAATTTCTCAAATAAACTCCACTCATTCTGATTTGGCAAGGTTCGTACTCCGCTTCCAAGACAAGAGACAGCTCTGGGTTTTCGACACATTGAACACAACTCGGTAGTTTGCACCCTATTTGATGATTGCATCAATGTCGTTGTTGAGTTCTATTTGGGGTCCTTGCTAGGAGTATGGTCAGCGAATAGGCGAAGTCATGAGTGCTGTCAGCCACGAAGGAATGAATCGAAGTACAAGGTGGATCAAACAGACCCTTTTATTCTTTTAACGAACGACCAGAAAGATTTACTAGAGGACACCGCAGATTTTGTTGTCTTAATTTTGCAGAAATTTGCAGCACGTTTTAAGATGACTTTATAGTCATTTCTAGCCCATTCATTGAGACTTCAATTTTGCTTAGAAAATGGTCGGCGCCATAATGCTACAGCCTCTTCCTTCTTCCGGTTAGCAGTTGCACAAGCCGAATTAAACAATAGTTCTTGTTTTGGTTTGAGGCTATCTGATTTACTTGCAATGATGGAGCGCATTCCAAGTAATATTAGGTCTGTAATCATGTCAGCTGCAGCATTCGTTTCTATCGAGGAAGCATAGAGACCAGTTAAAGCGCCCTCGCACCGCCTCACGGAACCCTGAATGTTCTCAGCCAGTCCAATGGGTAGTGAGAGATTCTTCTGGTATAGTAAATCGTTAATTAAATAAAGGACACGACTAGGTCACGACCTCATTTAAGTAGGTAATAAGTTTAACCAAAAGCAAAACATTGAGTGTAGAAAAATGGAAAAACAGATGGTGCCATCTACTGCAAAATAGCCAACAGAATTTGGACGCATACTCATAGCTAAAACAACAACCATCATTCACAATAACGAAATTGTTTTAAATGAAATGTTTTATTGCAGGAATAAAATATCAAGGCTCAGTGTTCAGCATAAAACTATCAAGCAAGCCAACTATAAGGGCAGATTACATAAAGTCAAGGCAAACGATAAATTTAGTGAACGAGCAAAACAAAGTTCGGTTAATGATTGAAGGAATTGAATGTAAGTTTAAAATTAAGAATAGAATAAAATTTATAAGATGAATACGTGTCTTTTTCTATTTTTTAGATCCAATTCAGAAGACTAATTTTGTAAGAGCTAAAATGAATTATTGATTTGATATACTTTCTACTATGAAAAAAAAAAGAATTTAATAAAATAGACTAAGTGCCGAAACGCTAACAAACTTTATTTTATGACTGTACACCGTTATCGTTATGCAAAGTTTCGATACTTAAGCGACGACCAGAATGCTTCCGATCTGATCCGTTCCGGTGGTTGTGAAGATTTGAATATATTTATATAGCTTGCCGAAAAGCTATACACAATGAACGGATAGGAAAAATCGGAAAGCATAACCTATAAATTTGCAATTTGTTGGTAGAATCGACACAAATAATTCCGTAAAATGTTTTTTAAAACAATTTTAATGATGAAAGAATTTGGGAACCCACAACCAACTACCTTTGCTTTTGTTTAGTTGTGCACACAATACGTACCATAAAAGAGCAAAAAAAATTTGGATAAGGTCCAATTACGATCAAGCTGTTCTTCGCTTATTTGAGTAATGGCGAAAGGTGAAATGCCAAATCGGATCAGAAGCATTACGTGCAGCAGTTTTGCCGGAACCAAAATATCGGACAGAACTAATCGGATCAGGGGTATTCTATTTCGATGGTGGTCTACATGAGCGATACTTTGTACCTTGTGACACACTGCAGGCATGCATTCTGCTGTTTTCATTGATAAACAACAATACAAGAAAACAATAAAGATTTATGGCAATAAATCGTAACCGCCGGAATGGATCGGATCGGTCTAAGAAAGAACTATAATCTAATGTAAAGGTAATTGAACTTTTTAAATAAATTTAAATATACAGGGTGTTTCAACAAGGTTGGGCTGGCTACATGTACATATAGCAAGAAATAATACATTTTTCTCGGATTGCTTACAGTTTTGGAGTTTGAATCTTTTTTTTTTAGTCTTCTCCACTACTTAGAACTGTGTTCTTTGTAGCCTGTAAAACCCAGTGATGAAGTGAAAGAAACATATAAGGAGTAATATTTGTAATTTATACATTTTTCGAAATACTGAGGAAGGCAGCTTCTTTAACATTCGTGTTGTATGGCAACAAGAAACGATCTCCTATGGTGATCAGTGCGAGCGAAAGTATTTACATGCATGTGCAGAATGAGCTACACGTGCATTGCGATTAAACAGACGGACAAGTATACATTTCAGCCGAACATTTATGGTAGAAATAACGGTACAGGAGAGTCAAGCATCCGACATTTCGTTGGTGTTCGAGAGAGGGCCATATATAGACTAATCACTTATCAGTCCACAAGCCTGTCGTTGAACACGATCAAGTAAACGCAAGTATGTAACGGGAGCTATCGACCAAGCATGTAAATTTAAGATGTATAGATTATGGCCCAGACCGCAGGAGTGAAAACCCGTTTACACTTTTTAAGGAATACTAGGCAAATAGCACCACCGTTTGCAGTATCAGCAATATCTTTAAATTGTGAAGAAACTGAAAGTTCAATGTTTTCATATTATTCTGATATTTAAAGACCGAACGGCTACTCTATTAAAAAAAAAAGACCTTGAATTCGATATAGATAGTCTCCAAAGGGAGACGATAGCAGTTATAACTCCAGAATGGTAAGTTTTCTGAAAAAAAAAAAACTTTTTATTTTATGGATGAGAGGAACATCATTACATGTTGACAGTGAAACATCCCTTATAAGACTCACATGTGAGAGTCAGTGCTGCTATACGAGGCAGAAGAATAGATATTGTAATATGCGAGCTACGGCTCGAGTAGATAAAACGATATTCTGTGAAATTATTTCTTTATTTTCAAGTCTATAGAACAATTCAAGTTCACACTATACTATTTTTCGCAAATTCTTTTCTTACAAGGTCTCTTCTTCTCAAATCACTTTATCTCCTTTCAATTACTTAATTCACAAATCCAAACTAATTACTTCTTCTTGTTAACTCTCAACTTTCAATTTATCACAAAATTACAACTTCGGCTGTTATCACTTTTCCAATCTCTTCGTGCGGTTCAAAACCGACTACCCGGTCTCGATCGCCATCTGTCCTTAAATAGCCGCATTTCTAATAGCCAGAAACTTCTAGCAAATTCTTCCACCACTGGAATAAGAAAATTCTGATGTAATAATTCCAGGATGACAGCTGCAGCCAATAATCTCCTGTTCTCTCTTATCCGTGATATTATCCGAACTGTGGAGACTAATTGCAGACACGAACCTCGAATGAAAAGACACTTCGGACCAAAATTCTGCCAAAATGAAGACACTTCGGAATTTGTTGCATTATACTACATTATGTTACAATATTATCACAAGCGGATGGAAAACCCCTCTGGTTGTTTTGTAGGAAACATTCTTCGAGTGCTTTTTGCTCCCATTTGTAGTGACAAGGTATAGATGAGAAGATATAACAATCAACTATACCAGCTGTACAGAGTCTTTGAATTCAACGCTCCGTCTAGGAAAGTATTCGAATTCATCTCGGTGCGCCGTCGCGGTAAAACAATACCTCACATAAGGTGGCGCCACACAAGGAGGCGGTTAGCTCAAGATCAAGGTGACTGGAGATGCTTGTTGCTTGAACCTCAGGTCCACCAAAGTAAAGTAAGCATTATCAGAAAATCTGCTACAAGGTATACGACTTTCAGAACATCCTTTTTAATGCGTGCAGTTCGAACTTCTAAGTTGTCCATTCTGTCTAGCCGTTCTCCGTTTTTTTAAGTTCGCATGATAAACGCAACCATCGATGCTTTATCCAGAAAAGATATCTTCAACTGTGTACTTTGCCCTGTTTGATTTCATCGCTTTTTTAAAAATTTCTAGTGTCACTGGAATAAAGTCTATCATAGAGTCCTAAAGTGGAATCTAAGACAGAATCTCTCCAGTTTTCTGACAACCTTTTCAGCTCAGCGTAATATGTTATTAGGTTATTTATTGTATAATATTTTGTAATTAAGTTTAAAATTAAGAGTACATTTAAAATTTACTCGTACAGCATTCACTTATATTTCGATATTGTTGTATTGCTAACTGCTGTCGCCTGTTTGCCACCGCTCAACACCACATATGGTGTTTTCGTCTCCTTTTGCTTTTGCTGTAACATTGTTAGTGTTCCCAGTGGGGTGTCCGTTGAACTCATTGTTTTCATCAACTATTTAGAGAGGGAATCTGTTAATTTCTAAACTCCCAACTAGCTTTCTGTTGTAACTTACCCCATCCTGTTCCATTTTCTTCAGTCTCTTTTCGATCTTGTTTTTCCCTGGTCCTTTACCATGGAACTTGTGCGATAAATATCTGAATGCCTCCTTCAAGTTTAGAATACGTCCATTGTCGTCGATGTACTCCAACTTAACGTTCGGTTTAAAATTATCTTTATCGCGAAATTCCATAATTGGTCCGGAATGGAAACGATCTCGACGACCAAACTTATCATCGTCACTAGACAAAGAAAATGCCTATAATTAGACTGTGATCACTTAACGAGTCAAGTATTACTTACCCAGCTGATTTGTCCTCAATAGAGTAGTTCTTCGCCTGAAGATATGCCAGCTTCGAGTTACTCGGTCGATTCTTATCATCTTTTTCTAGATAGCCCTTTGACAGTGCAAGCTTTAGGGCATTTCCAACGCCCGCTCCAACATCTGGCTCCTCGTCCAGAATGGCAATGTCTCCAACATCATTTGAAATGTCATCCTCCATAGGTCTAATGATATCCTCTGGATTCACTGAGTTCCAAGTGCCAGTACTTGCCTCTGGCTCCTCCTGCTTCCTTTCGTCCACTCGCTCTTCGACCTCAAAGTCCATCATATCGTTGGAGTCCTCATCGCGGTTACCAGCCATGCCGTAAGTTGGAATGTCGCCCAATGTTCTACAGAACTCCGCCGTAGCATTTAGAACAATGTTTCCCTCTCTCAAACCATTTGCCAGCTCGTCCTCTACCTCAGGCTCCTCCTTCACTTCGGCTTTGATCTCTGTCGCTTCGATTGGGAGGTTTTTCTTGATCAGTGACTCCTTTTGCTTGAGTTTTCTCGCTTTGGAGAGAACTCTTTGCAGATCGTCTTCTTCTTCTATGTCGTGTTTCATTTCTGATTCTTGTGCAGACACCATGTCCATGTCATCATCTACGACACCGCGCACACGGCCCCGCCTTCCAAAATGCTGCTCAGCGGGCTCCGCTGCCAGTGCCAGCAAATCGTCTGCTCTTAGCTTCTGCCGCAACTTTTTTACCTTTTTCTTTGGCTTTTTGAACTTGGCTATCTCTACTTCGGTATAGATATCTGAAGCTAGCTGTATCCTAGTGTCCTCCAGCGTCTCTAATCGCTTGCCAGCCAACTTGGTCTTGATCTAGAAATAGAGAGAAATTTCAAAGCCTACCCGCAGTCATTTTGTTCTGGTAAACTCACCTCCAAGAGCTTCCGCTGATGCTCTCGCTGCTCCTGCAGGTTCTCTCCAATGACAAAGTTCTTCTTCATCTTTGCACCCTCAATCTCTTCGTCGTATTTTCCAAGTATTCCACGATCAATGGGATTGCCAAGCATATCGTACTGCTCCTCATACACATCGTAACCATAGCTGAGCGGGTTCTTTTTCTTGTTTGCGACATTCTTACGATAATGCTCGTCGTCCATCATGTTCACGTTCACCAGGGCATCATCGTCCTCATCTAGCACTCCTTTGTCTTTCAAAGTCAGAATGACCGTTTTGCCCTCCGAGAAGTCGTTCATATCGTGGTCTACGCGGAGTCCTCGTAAATGCCTATCGCTGTAAGCTTTGCGCCTCGATTCTATGCGCTCTTTTTCGATCAGCTCGTCGACTCCGAACTCTGCATCCATTTCTTCCAGAACCTTTGCCTAGATGGAGTAACCCTTGTTAAGACTTTAATCCCGTATTTGTTTTTTTCCATTTAATAACTTACCCTCTTATCGGCCTCCTTGCGCATGTCCTCCTTCTTTTTGTTGCGGTTAACCCACTTCTCCACGTCTTCAACTTCATCGTCTGACTCGCCCAACGTCTTGATGCGCTTCAACTTCTCCTCGAGCATACGTTTTTCTTTCTTTTGCTTGAACTTTTCCCGCAGCTTCTCAGCCTCGGCTTTGTCCTTCAAATTGTCAGCTGGCTTGTGCAAGAATTCACCCCATTCATCTTTGTAGCTCGCAAGGTGCTCTCCGCCCCTTCTCTCCTCCGTTGAGCTTTTTTCCGCAGATGCTGAAGAAGGTTTTATGGGTCCAGAATCGACTTCTAGTGGCTTCAGGCCCAACTTCAGACGAAGCTTGTTTGTCTCTTCGATGGACAGGCAATCACCAGCTCCACTTTCTGGGATTGGAGACGGAGAGCGCTCCCTTCGCCTTTCAGGTTCTCTCCTGGACGATGATGTGGCTTTCTGCTGCTGCGAGTCCCTCTGATATCTTTCTTGCTCGCGTTCGCGTTCGCGGTCACGTTCACGTTCACGTTCGCGATCCCTCTCCCTTTCTCTATCTCGAGCCATTTCTCTTTCTCGGTGTTCGCGTTCTCGTAGCTCACGTTCGCGCAGCTCACGGTCTCTTTCTCGTTCTCGTTTCTCCCTCTCACGTAGTTCCCTATCGCGATCACGTTGCTCCCTCTCTCGTGCGCGTTGTTCCTTCTCCTGTATCTCGACATCGTTCGAAGGCGTTACAGCTTCTTTTGATTTTGCCGCTCCAGCATCGACTGGAACCTCGATACAATCCGAACCTGGAAGAGTAAAAAAAAAAAAGAAACATCAGCTTCAATTATTTACAGATTCCATGCAGTCGTGTGCTTATAAATTCGTTTTCATCCAATCAACTCTCGGTGGCAAGCATTTTTGCCCAAACCCACCTCAGGGATCCAAATTACAACATCAAGCCTGCAATAGAAGGTAAAGAGAAAATTCGATAATTCAACGTGAACCACTGAAACAGCGCAGACTTTGGAGAATTGCTTGGTTAAACTCGGACCGGTTCGTTCCAAAGAAGTCACATTAAATCGCTTTCTTCCATGTGACCTCTTATCGCTCACAAGCAATTCAACAATTTACCACTGCACTAGATGTATGCATTCAAGTGAAAATAAAATTAATACAAATTCCTTCTACTCACTGTCACTGTCCGAGTTGTCCAAGGAGACGACTATGTCCTCCTTGGGCCTATCCTTCTGCTGATGACGCTCCTTGTGGCGCTTATGTTTGTGCTTGTGGCGACGTTCCTCATTGGACTTTGTCTTGGATACGGGCGATCTCGACCGAGATCTAGATCCATCCTCAACTTTCCGCTGACGATGGTGACGACGCCGATGACGAGAAGTATCACGATCTTTTTCAACACGTAACTCGGACGTCTCAGACTGGGAGCGGGAACGTTTATGCTTTTTCGACTCTTTACGATGTTTCTTCGATGAAGAACCCATTTGAACAACTATTTACAATAAATTTTTAATGAATTTTAACAAAAACTATGGCGTGGCTATGCAAGGTGCGATATTTTCACGAACGACAATTTATTGTTGTGAAAAATTGTACATAACCTCATTGTAAACGTTTAACGTGGGTCGGAGTTGCCAGGTATAAGTAAAAGTGACATGGCGCTGCAGTCTGTGGAAGGAAATAAAATCGTTGGTGTTAATTGATTTTTAATTATTTTAGACAGGAGTAGGTGTCTTCCTAAAAAAGGAAACGAAATATAAAATAAATAGATAGAAAATTCTGGCCCTTCAAATTAAATTCTTTATAGTCTGAGACCGCCGCAAAATTTTGACATGAGTTGGAGTAGAATTAAAAGAATTCGTCAAATGCAAGTTGATTTGAGCTCACCGCTCTGACTGACTGAATGTTAATCCTGACACAACTTTAATGCTAGACTTCAATCATAAAATGGAGCCAGAAATCGGTAATTCGCGTTTATCGAATTAAATAAACAAATTTATTTTCAAAATATTTTTACCTCGACGTTATAATACTTTTATTGGAAACCACACAAGCTGCGGCGCCGAGCTCACAACTCAAAGGGAATTTGTTTTAGAAAACCGAAAACTGAGACTTTAGTTTTCCTCGTCGTTATTTTAACTATATCCTAATTTTACATCCTCGTTAATGAGGAGAAAAAGGGAACATACTTATTTATGAAGCGCTGAAGAAATTCTGATAAAATTCGACTCAATTATCTTTATTTGCCGTCTAACTCAGGAACGTCTGAAGAGATGGGCCCCTAAAGCTCCAACAACAAATATTTAGTATAATGCCTTCTCAATCTTTCGATTCACATACTAAATTCTAAAAAATTTCAATTTCTTGGTCTAACGGTTTAAAATTTAGAGGCATATGACATACTAACGGATAAACAGACAGACACCGTGTTGAACCCATTAGTCTTCCGTTTTATACTATTCTGGTGTGGAACACAAATTAAACTTTGGTGTAGATTAGCTGCCCGAATTAGCTTAAATGTTGACCCCTAATTTATACAAATTCTAGCCGTCAATATTTTAAATTTTACGAAAGTACTTCCCGTTCGTATGAGAGATATTTTTAGATTTTTAACCAAAAGGTAACATATTTCTGATCAGCATCGAAAGTTGTGTCGATTTAGCCATGTCCATCCATATGTCTGTATATCACCACTTTTTGAGCCTTAAATTTTAAGTTAGGAAGATGAAATTCCAAATATAAACACTATAGAACCCGAAGCAGTACGTTTAAAAAAAAAAAACCTCTTTTGGACTCTTGGAATTTTGAGCTAGAAAAACGAGATTTTATAATATAATATATATATATATATATAAAAAAAAACAATAAAGATTCTAGATCTCGCTTTTGCGGTATTGATTAAGCCCTACTTTGAATCTCTGAATTTCGGTTACAAATAGTTTTAAAAGCGTATTTCTGACGAAATTTGTTAAAAATCCTGAGCAGAAAGATGTCATGCTGTCATTGTGTGCTTTTGAGGTGACATCTGTCAGACAAAACATCAAACCACGATTGTCGAAGCATTCAGCATGAGCACTCAGCATTCACACTGCTAACGCTAAACATCAACCGATTTTCCAACTATCAATCTTTGAATATCGAAGATGGAAACATTGGAGGTCGAAAAGCGATTCAGCGGTAATCAAAGTGGTTCGATAAATGCTTCCCATGTGAAACGAGAAAATCGTGAAATATAAATCAACGCACACACTCATTATATGCCAACATATTGATTAATCTTAAAAACAAAATTCAGACATTAATTCTTAATAAATACTTGTGAGATTCCAACAAAACACAATGACCGTGGTCCACAAAATTTAAATAGTTCTATCCCATCTCCAGATGGTACCGTCATCGCAAACACATATCAATACTCTGCCATCTTTCGAAAAGGACGTTTGTCTAATTGCAGTTGTACACTTTGAATGAACCAAAGTACTGCATTTCGTCGCATGGGGATCCGTGTTATCCAATTCCCATACATAAGTCTTTCCCTGTTGATTTCCCAGCGCTAGGATTTTCTGCCAATAGTTGAATGCGAATCGTATAAACCAAATCTCGCACTCCTTGTAGTCAAAGTGATGAATGATTGTCGTAGAGGAGTCCTGTGACTTGATATGCGGTTGGTCCAATTTTCCAGGCTTCCAGCAAACAATCGAATTCTCACAAGACTTGGATAGAACGAAGTCTCCAAACCACTGTACACAGTCTACATAATTACGATGGATATCACGGGTGCTGAAATCAGGAAAGTGCTCCTTGATAGTGGGAAATGGACCCAGGCATTTACTAGCATTGAATGTGGTACTCTTTTCGATTGCATCCTTAATGTCTGGTTTATCTAGCCTCCACAGCTTGAGAGAATGATCCATGCCACTTGACATTATACGATCGCCCTTCAAATCAAAGTCCAAACTTAAAACCTCATCACGATGACCCTCAACACCTCCAAATATCGCAACGCAGGCGTCTGTCTGAATGTTCCACAACCGCAAGGAGTGGTCTTTGCTGCCAGATAGTAGAATTGTCGGCTTCTTTGGGTGAAACTTGAGTTCATTAATTGCATGACCATGCCCGATGTAATGTTTTGTACAAAGATGTTTCGAAGGGTCGAAAATGCGAATGACACCACGATAGCCAGCTGCTGCAAGTACAGGATCCCCGGTTTCTGGATCATATGACCAAGCGCAAGTATAGAAGTTCTCATCAGCCTACAATTCAACCATGATTATTAGGGAATCTTGTAAGGCATTCACTCTTACACTTACATCTGGATCTGCATAGCACTGTAAGAGCTTCATTCCACCATCAAGTGGACACTCATAAATCGAAACTCTATCCTTACCCACTGAAGCGAATATCGCTTGCTCCTTGCTGAGATAATGATTGAATTGAGACCCAAAAATGGGCTGGCCATGGTCCTCACGCAAGTGGCAACTGCAATCTTCTATAGTTTAGTCGGATCAAAGGAGCAGGACAAGGATCAACTTACCTGTAAGTGTAAAGTGGTTTCACCGACTTAGAAAGGCTTTTCCTTTTTTTTGTTTTGGATTTTCTTCCAGACGGAGACTTGCTTCGTGATGTATTTGTAGTTGTAGTGGCTGTGCTGACAACACTCCCAGAATCGTCCTGTAAACAAAAGGAATCAAGGCTGGGACACAGCAGGATATCACCATACCTTGTCATCGTCAGATGTATCGCTTTCTTCGCCAACGGGAGTTGCATTTTCGTCTTGAGGAATAGCTTTCATTTTATTATACAATTAGGAACTACTAACTTGCAGGAGAATCGGGAAATGTAATTAAAATTCTCCTTCACCAGTCAAAATTTTGCAATTCTGCGCGAAGAACTTCAGTAACTGTCATTTTGAATGACAATTCAGCACTGCTTTACCGATGAAAAAATAATGTTTGTTTGGACACTTAGTTTATTTAGTTGTTTTATGTCGTACCGGCGATCTGGGTTTTGATGTTGAACTGAATCATTTAAGGGGGGCTATACTCAAATTTTCATGCGGGGTACCCCTTTCCGAAAGTTTTGAACGTTGTGGGGAAAACAATTGAATTCTAACACTACTTGTCAAACAAAAAAATAATTCTTAAGTGCCGAACAGAATACTTCCGATTCGGTCCGTTGATGCAAAAACGCTGCACAGAATGCTTCCAATTCGATCCTGCATTTGACGTTTCGTCACACAAAATATGTGAAAAACACAATTATAAGTGCAGAAATAAAAATTGGACTTTTGTATGTACTCACAAAATATGTAAGCACAATTAAACAAAAACTATACATTAACAGAGATGTATTTGTTTTTGTGTATTTGTTCTGTATGAATATAACCTAATTTTTTTTATTGGTTATAATTTTCTCAACTCTTTCTGTGTTTAAAATGTTCTGCAAAACACTATAAGAACTTATTTGAGCCAAATCTAACTACAAATGGCAAATTTATAGGTTATGTGTTCCGACTTATCGGTCAAAGGTCGAACCTTCTGATCCGATCCGTTAATTGCGTGCACCTTTCCGGCCAGCCGTACAAAAAACATGTGCTCTCAGATTTGCAACTTTTCAGAACCATCGGAACGTATAAATTCGGAAGCACTCTGTTCGGCACTTTAGAAATATATACATATATACACCCTTTAAGGAAAAATAACTTCCCGAAAATTTCTCAACTCAATAAAATTTAGTGATTTCTCATATAGCCAAAATTATAATTATTTATTAGGAATAATAAATGCGAAGTTAAGTATAAAGTTATTTAAGGACTACTTCACAACCTTGGAAAAACTAGAATTTCACAAAAATTCTCCCAAAACATGTCGAACCGGAACAAAATAGAAATGGAATTTTTGCAGTTCGTAGAAGAGCCACATCCAGTGATTCAAATTGGTTTTATTGAATGCCTCATGACGTAAAGTTTCTTATATGTGCGGTCTACTCTTGCTTCCAGAGCAACGTATTGCGGTTGCTTTTGATGATGGTCTTTAACTAATTAATGCAATTATTCTTTTACATTTTAGGATACTAAAATCGCTTTTCTTTTTTATGGATTATTATCACTATGTAGATATTCTGCACAGTTGGGACTTGTTTTCCTTTTTACATCATTAGCCTGGATATGATAACCAGCTGAAAGCTGGTGATGATGGTGTCCATTACTATGGTTATATTTTATGGATTCCATTGCCGTATTGTAATTTTAGTTATGTCTGCGTTTCGTAACTGTCGATTTATATGAGTCTCGCATTTAAAGCGGAATAAAATACAGCGAAAAGTTCGCTACCATTAAGGAACAGCATTACAATATCCAACGAATTTCGACACCATCCTTTAGAAAGGAAGCACAATTTATTACCCTCACTTCACACATTCTTTCTTTTTCCATGCAAAAAATAGCAGCTGACTAACTTATAAAGTAGTTGTAAGGAGAAAATTGAAGGAACAGCAGATACGAACGTAAATTAAAGACAAGTAAATTTTTAATGTTACAAACGATAAATACATAAAATAGAATAATCCATTAATTTTATTTTAGGTTTTGTTTACATTGTATAATCTATCGAATAGTGTCTATAATTTATAGGAAATAAAACTTTTTGATATGATTTGTTATCGCTCCCCTGCTTAAGAATTATGATGGATGGTAAGAAACGAACTTGCTTTTCTAATTTTCCGGGCGTGATGGGCGGTATGATCATGGAAATCGACCATAATCGTCAAGCTGTTGCGTGTTCCTCTTCTCGACTTTGTAATCGCAATTTGCAATTCTAGCGGTGCGAGATGATTTTACTTTAGATTGTAAAGCGGATATTGAAAGACGAACATTTATAGAACGGTAGAATTATAGTGTAGAAAGAAAATAAATTAACAGAAGTAAAAGGAGAAACTAAATATTAGCTCCGACGATCCAAGGCGAATTTTCGTAGCAGTTCTGTTCATCGATTTAATATTCGGTACAAAAAACAAACATATCTAAATTCTGTAAATGACATATTAATATCCCCACCCTACCGAAGCGTCGGTAACTATGAGCCCAACTGTCACTCTTCAATTTAAAATACGAATTTTTTTACAATTCATTTGTTTTCCCTTGAAATGTGTGATTTTAGTGAAAATACTCGAATTATTAATGCCGAAAATCAAGAACAATTAATTGAAGCGCGAAACGTGGAAATTGAAAAAGTAGAAAAGTTGAAAATTCTCATAAATCTGGTGAAAAATGCCAATCTCCGTCAAGTCGATGTTCCCGACAAGGAGAACATCCAGAAAGCCATCAAAATCCTTTCATTCCAGAATTACTTACGATTGGATGATGCTTCTTGCATTTTGGGTAATACGTTCTCTACCATCATCTCCTCGGATTACTTTATTTCCTTGCTTTAGATCTACAGGACTGTAAAACAGTTTCCCTCACATATACCGAGCGCAAGGCAATGCGCAACTATCTCATTCGTAAAGTTTCCGAATCCTGTGATTCAATTGTAAAGTTTGCACAAAAAATTAAAGAAGAAATCCCCCATGTATATGGCATGAGTGATAAAAACAAACAAATTCTAGAATTGGAAATGAAAAGACGAACTTTACAGCTGAAACTGGCCGAAGTTAAGAACAAAAAGTGTGCAATGCTGAAAGCGGCTGCGGATCTTAAGATGGGGCACTATTTGAAAAATGAATTGGAACTTATGTTGGCTGAACATAGGTTCAATCAAATGAAGACGTCAGTATTTCAAGGATATATCCTTAGTACTCTGTTCTCAGCGAAGTACTCCCGGACTGAGCAGCCAGTTACGGTTAAAGCGATCAAGGAAGCTGAGGGTTATTTGGATGCAGCGTTGGAGGCTGAAGAATGACGGTGGATTGTTTTGCAGTGTAAGATTGTATATTTTAAGAAAATTTGTTTCATTAAAAGAAGATTTTTAATTTACGCGAAATGGTTTCAGTGTTGGTCGAAAAAAAAAAGATCTTAATTCACTTTTGCAAGGAACATGGTTAATTTTCCAAAAATCAATTGGATCGACTAGCGTCTGCTCACGTAGACCAATAGTTGGATCCATTGTACCCGTTATTTATGACAATAGGAATCTGAAAAAGGAGCCTCTGGGTTAGGACCACCCGAAGAGAGGCAAGAACCTCAGGAGGTCTCCCAGGAGTCGGTCAGTTCAGTGCCTAGTAAGGATGCCAGAGACTACTCGTGGATCTTTACGTGTTCTCACAATTGCGTAAGTGTCCAGGGATCAGCGCGTATTTGCTCTTTTTATGGCTGCATCGTCGAGCTTATAAGGGGAAGGACATGGGAAGGGTCCCTTTTCAAATTTATTTTGGCAAGTCTCAGTTCTTTTATTGGCTGGAACATCCATATGTCCCGGTGTCCCATATAGGTTAAACGAATGCGTTGCTAATAGTAGTCATGATTTAATGGCAGTATAGCTACAACATACAAAGCGATGATCTTCCGGCTATATTGCTATCCTTGGTCAGTTTTTCAGCCTTATATGAAAAACACTATAGACTAAAACACAAAAGACTAAGTGCAAAAAAAAAAATCGTATCGGAGCTAAAAAATATTCCACTTATTTTGCGTACGTCTGCTGTTCTTTCGAATAAATACTCTACCTTGAATTTAGAACTCAAGCCATCTTGGAAAGATGTTCGATCGAAGGAGATATTAATTACAAGCGATATATTTGAAAAACCGCGCAAACGAATGATTGAGTCTATTAACTCTGACAAAATCACTGTACACTGATGGGTCAAGCATTTGTAGAAGACAAATCTACATACGCAATCATTGATTTAAAGCCGAAAAGGAAGTCTGTGGCCTTACATCAAGACTACTTCCATATCGTCGAATTAGCAGCCATTATTAGACTGGTCTATAAAAGGGAAAACCTTGACATTCTTCTAGGGTTCAAAGTAGGGTGGGCAAATTTCCATCTTTAACGTCCATCACACCGGAATTCCTGAAAATGAAGCGGTAGACTTAGCAATGAAAAAACTTTACTTCCCATTACTCGTAAAGTACTCATATTCTGCAAAACTTCGTATAAAAGTTAAAGAGTACCTAAGTACCTGACAGACTTCGAGAGTAAAATTGTCATGAAAATCTTAACGAATATTAAAAGAAACAGGACCGAGCGGCCTGCAGGCGAATTCTAAGGTCCGTGAAAATAGTCAACTCTACAAGCGGATTGCAGTAAAAATGGGAAAAATGTTTTTTTTTTTTTTTTATGCATAAGTTCGTATAATAAGGAAATAGGTAGCAAAAGGAGAATAGAGAAACCATATAAAAATATGGGTCCATTCCATTCGTATACCACACAGCACGATTGGTTGCGAGAGTCTAGACCTTAAGCTCTATATAGATTGTTGATGCCACGTATTTATTTTTATTTTATTTCTTCGCCGAAAAATAGTCAGTTTTCAAAAAAAAAAGTGCACCAGTATATTACCGTTATACGAATTGTTTGCCAAAAACTTGGTACTCTATTTCATAGCATATGTATGTATGTTGAACGTAACTCGAATTCAGAACCCCCAAGAAATTTTGCAAGCGGTACAGATTTTGGAGTCAAAATGTTGCGTATTCCACCAGCTAATGGAAAGACCAAATAACATGTTAAATATTAATTCATTGTTAATCCTATACGTAAAAATAACTTTAAATTTAACCCTCATAGAACATAGAACCCTCAATAACACTTAATTTGTAAACTATGTACAACCCCTAGGTTTAAATTATTGTACATGGAACTTTTAAGGCAATGTTGGCTTATATGCCAAAGTTAGAGTTTGTTAATTTGCAAAATATTGTTAAAATTTTATTTTTGAAGTTTTATATTGTGATAATGATGAGATTATATGTACATATATTTTTTTTTTTAAATAGATATTCAAAATATGTTGGGTTATTGTTAAGTTGTTAATTTTTCTTAAATAAAAGTTTATGAATAGAAAATGTCGATGAAATAAAAATTGCATTAATTTTTTCTTGATTTCCCAAAAAACAATTGTTGATAGCAAATGCAAAGCGATTTCTTGTCTGCTTTTCTGCACAGCTAATGATACACACATGACGTTATCGAACACCGTGTAAATACAAATGATTTCCAAACAAATGGTGGTTACGACATCCGATTTCCTCTCATCATTTTATTTAATAGAATCGCAGCCATTTAAAACCTACATTGCCAATTTCCAACCATTTTTATGAGATGATTCACCTATTAAGCGGACTGCTTTACTTCGTTAAAAGCAAAATAAAATGTCTCTACAAATTGAGCAACTATACTTGTGCCCAAAAAAGGTGTGCATTTATTTTACATCTCTGGTAATGCTGTCAAACTACGGAAAAACCCAATGGTTTCTTGCCCAAACGTCAAATTTAACATGCCCCATCTCGCTCTCACTCTGGCACACAACAAATCATAGAAAAACTACTTACAGGCATCTCACTTCATCTCCATCTTAGAATTGGCATTTTTTATTGATTTCAAATACTTACATGAAATTGTTGGAAGCTTTTCCTCCTCCTGCGAAGTGATAAACAACAAATTGTGTGATTTTCAACGTTTTTAAGTGCGAATTAATTAAAATAAACAGTGCGAATCGGTTTAAAGACATCTAATACATTTAATGTGAGTAAATTTATGATTTCTTTAGTAATTCTGACGCGAAAAATCCACCAAATTCGGTGCACAGACATCTGGTCGCCTATGAAAAAATGTTGAACAGTTCGTGTAGATTCTTTTCATTGCTGTGATTACTTTTTTTTTTTTTTTCTTTTTATGTCTTATCGTTTCGTTCTTTTCTCTGGCTGAGAAAAGGTTTATGCAATTGTTTGATGAATTGAAAATTTGTGCGGGATAATTGAAGTGCTCTAGAGTATTGAAATAAAATCTGGGCAAATGTTTAGTACAGATTGCGTGTGAAGGGAGGTTAATCGTGTTTTTTTGTTCGTCAGTTTTTTTTTTTTATTGAGGTTGTTTAGTGTGAGGAGGAATCTGTAGTAGACCCGCTGCCATAGCCCCTGTGGTGTGTTCTATATGAACGCACGCATCGATCACAAATAAACAAACGCAGCACAGGCACAAAGAAGCGCCGTCGCCGCCGACATGGGAGGACTTTTCGTTATCAACGCATTTGATTTTGGATTTTATGGCGATAGGCTGGTGGAAAATGCGGTGGAAGAACTGCGCTGCACTGGTTTGAAAGAGTATAGTGGGTTCAGAAAGAAACGCAACAGTGGGTCTGCGATGGAGAAGTGTTTGCGTTTAGCCAGAGCAGGATTTGACTAGATTTCGCTGACAACCAGATGCCGGGCACCTAGTAATGAAAATAAGTATAAGTAGCTATTATCCAAAGTACCGCTGGAAGTCTCGCTCCTTACTTCATCATCTTGTCGCAAACAGCCCATATACAGGGTCTGGTCTAGCTTCTCGTTGCATTCGTGCTATGCGACACAGGAATGGGAGGGACAGTTTTATGTCGTTTCCGAAGGATAATTTTTCCATTGAGAGAAGGTTCTCAAGACAATTTTCCTCTCGGATGATTGTCAGATGATTGCGGATTCGAACGAGTTCAGTGATCGCTCACTTAACGACAGATCCACGGCGTCAGTTTTTCCTAGTAGTTGTATGCACTGAATGATTTCAGCAAAACATTTTGTATACGAAATTTGGTTCTGTCTATGAAAAGCACTTATGAGTGGTATGAGTCGTACCTTACGACTGCTCTGCTTTGAACCCATCGAACGAATGGACTACAACCTGCAGAGAGTTTCGAGGCTCGTTCTTTGTGCCCGTGGGTTAATTTTCTTGAATCAAGCAAGTGAGATCTTTAACATTTCCCAATTAATCTTTCATTACTAGCAATTCAGAAGTTCAAGCAGTTTCAAATAACTATTATTACACAAAACAGGATTTTTTTTTTAAACTAGAAAGAATATTCATACCTAAAATAAAACTGAAGTGTCCGGTAGCTGGTGCTTTTACCCTACTATTTTGAGTCTACTGTTGTCTACAAATGATCAAAATAAAATTTGTTGCACCTTTGCTATAATATTCATTTGCATTTCAGCTACTATTTTTGATTGTTATCTATGGTCAGTTAGAACATTAGTCGAAGATTTTCCATGCGTCGTTTTTTTAATTTTCAGTAATGTCAGGGAAGGCATACAAAATACTTAGGCAGATACTTTTTTGATGATCTGAAGAAGGTAGTTGCAGGAAGATTAAGTTGCTTGGAGGAAAGTGTTTAGGCTTCTGTGGCTTTTATTAAGATAATCCAGGTCCTAACTTCAACACCTTGCTTAACCTAACTTAGTTTCTCGAATCTCCATTATATTAATTTGGTAAGACATTTTTTTTACTAGCATCAATTGTGGTGTTAGAAATAGAGAGATAGTGATTTTTAAAATCAAAACTGTCCAGTTTTTATAGAATAGTTTATCCTAGGTACGCATTGTAGTAGAAAACGTGACACGGAATGCAGAATATTGTTGTTTCTAGCTTTATTTCTCTCCGAAATACAATTTACGTCTTTTTATGCAATGCAAGTAGACGTAAATAGGAAAATTGTTGTATCTCGAATAAATATCACCAAGCTATCTTTGATTTTCATCAGAGTGAAGTTAAAATTGGTTGTGGTAGAATTAGGAGCAGAACTTTCGCCACTGTCCAACTGCGCAGAGGCTGCGACAGAAATTAGTGGATACCAGATATTAAGAACTTAAATCCGAACAATACCCAACGAGAGTAATACAACGGGACCAATACAGGCATAGGTTAATGGTAATAAGTTCACGTTCTCCAAATAACCAATTGTCTCCAACTCAGAAAGTTGATGTGGAAGGAAACTACATTCGGCGCTCCATTCAGTCCATTAACGCTAGCGGAAGTCCATTGGGCACTATTAACCTGACAGTAATTCTTTTCACCATATACCTAACCTAACATTATGTGGCACTATGGCAGGTCAGTTAGCGAAATATTTAGCTCTAAGGTGAAAATTTGATAGGGATCTACCGGATATACACACCCTTATTCTTAAAATAAAAGTGACAGATTATCACCCCTCTTCATTTCAACTTGTAGCCTCACGTTCGAAGAATGTAATCCCATAGTCACTCCTTGAACGGAATAATTAGAATATAAATTTGTACCAATCATCTCATTTCGGGTGACACGGAAAAGAAAAAACATCGATATGTCCAAGATGATTCGACTGAAAGAAAAAAGTGAATAGTTCGTAGCAAAGAGTGTTTCCGCTATGTTCAGGACCGGTAATATGAATCTTAAAGTTGAAGCTTGCTTGGGTAGGCCCAGTCTTTTGGATATTGATGATGTCCTGAGCAGTGTTGTTGCATAGTATCCACCTCTCACCACCAGAGAGATTGCAGGAATCGTGCATTTCACCGTAGAAAATTTTTTCAAGAAACTTGGATTTATCTAAAGGTGGTCTTCCATGCAAATAGCGTGCTTTCACACTGAAAGCGAAGCAGAAATGAAACAGAATCGCGATCGTCTCTGGTTTGT
Organism: Pocota personata; assembly: GCA_963082735.1. Lineage (NCBI taxonomy): Eukaryota > Metazoa > Arthropoda > Insecta > Diptera > Syrphidae > Pocota > Pocota personata. The sequence continues at coordinate 117,088,974 of OY720432.1, forward strand.
AGTGGACGGATTCCTATCCTCTTAACTTAACTATCCGCAGTACTGTTAAGTTGGTGGATCGATGAAGGAAGGTCATTAAAAGTCTCATTAATTAAAACTAAGTATCATGGAAAATTCGAGCCCTCCAATATTTGTTAATAAAATGGGTTAAGTGAGAGCCGCGCCTCGTGCAATCAGCATTCCGTAGGCACCGTCATTTTAACATTTTACTATTTTTTTAAAAACAATGGTTTGAATCGAAGATTTTTAGTAGAGTGAAAGGTAAAGCTCATCCTACATTATCCCCATAATTTAAGCATCAATTAGCCCTTTTTATTTGCTTTCTTGGTTTTTCAGCTGTTATACATATTTTATGAGCTGTGGGATACTAATAATAATATATAGATCCATAAATTACTAAATAAATCGGGCAATAAACTGCTAAAAGTACAATTTTTAAGACGAGTTAGTTTCAGCTCGCAAAGGATCCCAGTTCACAAAACTATCGTAAAAAATTGCTCTACCTTCTTTCACTTAAACTTCTCAGATGACTAAGCAATATCTTAAATGACTCACATAAATCAAACCACAGAAGCTCCTACCTTCGTGACCTACTGTTAAAGTTTCGATTCTCCAGCACTATTCAAATATGAATCATATAATTATTGTCAGTTTGTTATCAGTACCCTGGGGGAGGAAAGCCAGCAGTGGAGAGAATACAAATATTGCGCTATTTGTGCTTCGTGAATGAGTTGTGCTGATAGTAGTGGATCCAGGAAAATGCGCAGACTTTCGTGCAACCGGAAATAACTGCCGGTAGTAATTTTGCGTTTTTATTTCGTGGTTTGAATTTATAACAACAAAAAGTAAATAAATATAAAAAAAAACTAATGCTGGCATCTAATTTTGGAAAATGAAGTGGTTCACAGTATGTGCTGTGCATTGTAATTATTTAGAGCTAAGTGAGTAATATGATGCTCGTTTGTTTTTATAGGAGTTAATCTGTGCAAAACTGCGAAATTTTAACTGATAATCTACATTTGAAATATGAGTCAGTGTAGCATAGTGCATGGTGACTCATATTAAAAAAAAAAAACAAAACGAGTGAACAAAATTACAGATAGACAGAGCGGCTTGAGTTGCAAAAACTAGAATAGACCGAATACAGATTCACCAAATAGGTGCTGTGTAGTCAGATATTTTCTCAACACTGAGGAAAGAATTTGAGTGGTTCTGTTCTGGATGTTCACAACTCAAAAGAGGACACTTATAACAGCTTCTTCAAGAAAAATTCGAACCAAACAGAAGAAAAAGCATAATGCATGAACATATTAGCAGAGAGACAACTATCAACTATATTGTGCACAACTAAATGAGTGATCCATGTAGTTTCGAAATCGAAAATTTGCCGAAACTACTGTGAGCCTTCGGTGGGACACTTCCTCATGAGTATGTTCGGTTTCGGTTTTGGCCCAAAAACTCAGTTTCCGTCGAAGACTAGCCTAATCAAATGTTCTCATCACAATTTCACCGGATAAACTTAATAGTGGTGGATTCGATTGAGTCGTATAATTAAGAACTCAATTGAGCTATAAATTACTTTGATTCTGTGGTCACACCAGTGGTGTATCTATACACTGGGCCAGCACAAAGCCTCTAGGGGAACAATCCAGAACCATTTTTTAAAAAAAAAAAATGAAATAGTTAAATGTTCGATTTCATGTTTAGAAAAACATTTTGGTGTAGCGGTAAAAGAATCTTAATCGTTTCACAACTAGAAATCTTTTATATCAAGGCATAATGGTTGTACCATATTGGTACTTGAACTAAATCAACATGAAAACACGCTACTGCTCGTCCAAGCAGTGTGCCTAAACGACGAAGTTATGAAAATTATAGAAGTTTTCCAGCATCGCCCAACGTACTTTTCATTGCACCTGTAATGTTTGCACATAGTGCATTATTTGAGGACTTAGCCCCAAGGATGTGATTAATATTATAAAAGATTGTCAACGAATATTGAAAAGGATCATTATAAAAATAGCATCTACTTAGTAGGGACAAAAATACTATTACTCCATTTGTTGCATCCATTGCGCAGCCAAGACTTAGGCGTACCCAGAGATTGACATAACATTTGTAGCAGTCAACCTCACAAATGTTTGTTTATAAAAATATTTCAAATTTTCTTACGCTTTCGCTATGGAGTGGATTGATAAAATGAATCTCATTTACGCACGTACGCTACAAGTCATCAAAACCTTTAAGGCACGAATACCTCTCCGAAAGCAGAGAACACTAAGATGAATGTAACGTAAAAGCCAATGCCGTACTGGAAAATTGCTGACTGTGGCCTTTACAAAAATTGGGTCCAACAATCAAAGCGATTCTTGGTGGAATACGTTGCTGTTCTGCACAGACAAATTTTGTTTATCGATGAGAACATTTTCAAGGTGCAGACAAAATTCAAATGGGCGTCGTGACGTAGTGGTTAGTGTGTCGGATCACTACGTAAGAGGTTCCAAGTTCAAATCCCAAAAAACACCAAACAGTTTTTTCACGATCCCACCTCTCGCGAACGTCTGACAAACATCCGAGAGTATTGTTGTCACGAGAAAGCTTCTCAAAACAAATTCGTTTACGGCACTAAACTGTAGGTCCCTTCCATTCGTGTGAAAAATATAACGCACACAGCACGAGTGGTTGCGAGAAGCTAGGCCCTGGCACTTAAAGAGCTGTTGCGCCAAATATTTATTTTTATTTTATGATCAAATTCAACAAACTAAATAATAGGATATATGCACAGTCACCTAGAGAAAGGTTCCAGTAGGTCCGGAAAGAACACCCCCCAACGTCAGTCATGGTGTGCTTGAGTCTCTTATGTCAGTGTCACTGACCTGTATTTTTGCGAAAAGGCGGCGAAATAATGACCAGCAGACCGTATTATGATACTTTGTGTAACTTTTGAACCATATTCTATTCCAAAAAAGGAATGGACATTCCGACAAGATCCCACACCAGCCCTTAAGGCCAAAGCTATCCATACCTGGCTCCAGAGAAATGTACCACAAGATTGGCCTTCCGAGAGCCCATGCCTTAATCCAATAATTGATCACAAATTGTGGACTGTCTTAAAGGATATTGTGTGCCACAAAATATACCCTAGTATGGAATTTTTAAAGTGAGCTCTGACTGAAACTGTGGCCAACTTTCAAATTAATGAGATGCGTGTTGTAATTGATGATTGACCGAAGCGACTAAAGGCGTACATTAAGTCCAAAGAAAGCCATTTTGAATAAAGTTTACATTTTTATTTTAGAAAATAAATAATTTATGAATAAATCCTGAAATTTTTATTGAATTAACTTCTGAGATCTTTGTTTTATAGCAATAATTGCGTGAACAGTATTTGTGTCCATACGAGGGGCATTCGATAATTCTGTACAATAATATAAAAAACACGGTTTTTTCGGCAAAAATAATTTGTATTTTTCAACATAATCTCTTTTTAACTCGATACACTTAGCCCAGTGATGCTCCAGTAATAAGATCTGTCGAACCCTGCAAAATAGGCCTCTGTTCCGGCGATAAACTCTTCATTTGATGCGGATCTCTTACTTCCAAGCCATTTCTTCATATTTGGAAACAGAAAATAGTCACAAGGAGCTAAATCTGGAGAATATGGAGGATGGAGAAGCAATTCGTTCACTTTCACTGTTGCAATGACGGAGTGTGAGCCGGGGCATTGTCGTGGTGAATGAGCAATCACGGCACCTATTGTTTTCTCATATCCAAATAATTTTTCAAAATGTTGTGCACCCGATCATTTGAGATGCCTACAGCCTCAGCAATCTCACTCATTTTAATTCTTCGATCGTCCATACCATGAATTTTATCGACTATTTCTGGTGTGGTGACCTCAATTGGACATCCAGGACGCTCGACGTCCTTTGTGCTCATATCACCACAGCAGAAATTTCGGAACCATTTGTAAATCCTTACAAGCGACCGCTTTGCTTTGGTTTCCGCAGCTGTTTTCTTCTTCAAATAATAATTTGTATCACTACACGAAATTCGCTGTTCTCCATGTTTTCAAAAATACGAGAAGGTGTCTGCTTCCAATGGCTGTCAAACAGAAACTAAATGACATATCTGTCTAATATTATGTATGTCGGAAAAATATTACCACGTGAAACAAACGTCAATTTGCGGCTCGCACCGCCAAGTTAACCTTGGGTTCAGAAAGATATCCAAGTATTTGCCTCTGCTAGATGGAGTTTATTATGTACCACTTCAAGCAGCTTCTTCTTGTTATTGACTGCATTATCCCACTCGAAAAATTACAGACAACGACTGCTCATGGCCAGAGCAGTTTTCACTTGAAAGAAATGATTCTCTCTACATGTACATATCTACAGTGAGTTTTTTTTTTTTTTATCAAGACACCTCAATATCTAGGACAAGGTTAGACGCTTAAGAGCAAAGTTGTAGAAAATGGAAAGACGTTGTTCTGTGACCTGAAATGTTCTTGATTTTAAGGATACGGCCAAAGGTAAATTTTTTGCATGAAAAGGGAAACTATAAAAACGAACTCAATCGCTTACGAGATACGAAAACTCAATCGCTTACGAGATATAGACACAAACCTTTCATACACTGTATGATCATACATTTTTCAGTAAGTTTACAGACACGCCACTGGGTCACACTCGGTGATGGAGTAATACCACCTAGTGGCTTCTAGTAACATACTAAATAAAGAATAATATTTTTTTTAGGATTGGGCATTTCGACGGTATTATCTTTACGGCAATATATCAGTTGTCGTACTTCATTGTACATATTGACGAAGGAGTTACTCGTATGACCTACACAAAATGTCATGTCCCGTGTACAGATTTGGCAATTTATCCAAACCAAATAGCATGTGTGAAGCCATGTTCAGATACCGATTTTAGTCAAAATTGTCTAAGTCGCATTCGAAAAATTGATTTTTTGGGCGTTTACTACATATCTATGTATGTATCTATCTCTTGAATTTGTAATACATTTGAATTTGTCATACTTGCCAACATTGTACAGAAACTCGATAAAGGCAAATGAAGACATATACCAAGAATCTTCTTCTCTTAATTTGTGCAGGCTGGAAGAGAACATACAGATAATTTTCTTCTCTTTGACGTGGACCACGAACAAAGAAAGGTTGAGAACCACTGATGTAGTGGATTGTGTGTTGGTTTCTTGCGGATGGTTTTAGTTCGAGTCCCAGTCGGAGTAACAATTTATTTTTGAAAAAAACTGGACTGGCAACCGTGGGATATTAGGAGAAACAAATAAAATAAGGCTACATAAAAAAAGAGAGACCAATTTTTAAATAGAAAGTACATGGAAACATGAATGTGTTTATTTACCTATATATATGTAAGTATGCGATGTGATACTTTAAATTTAAAGTATAGTAATGAATAGCACCAACAACATTTGTATAAGAATGCCAGCAGACGTATCCTGAACAAACTGGCATACAGACAGAAAACCAAACTCCTCAGCGAGAGAGTTTACAGTACAAAAACAAAAGTCGTCCAGTATCAGTCTCAGTCTATAAGAATACAAGAAGTGGAAAAATAACTAATATTAACACACTGTTAATGCCTTAACTATAGAATAATCTCGGTAATTGGGAAAATCTGGAAGAATCTGAGTGTTAATGTATTTTTGATTGATGCTGAACAAGCACCGAAGCTTGTTTAATCATACATATCTCATTGTTATAATAGTTGTGGGTTATTTTTAACATTACCATACTAGCGGGTGTAAAGTCCAGTCTCTATTATTACAGAATCAATAGAGAATTTTATAAACAATCATCACAGCGGAAAATCATTGATTAAACATTTTAGGTTTCCATGAAAAATGTCTGAATAGCCAGTCGCATCCAATTTAACTATCTGATCTTTTATAATAATATTTTGGGGTTTTTCTGCGAACAGTTTTGTTATTGTTGTGCTTAAGAAATACCAGCATGAACTGTCAACAAATTCTTTTGTTTTCTATGATTTTCTGATGAAATTTCTAAATACACATTGTAACTGAAATCTTACATTTTTTTTTTATTAAGCATTAGCTCAAACAGCATTCATGGACGTCATAAAGACAATCCTATTTAGTACGTGGTGTCACATCGGCTACAACACGTGCAGAGTATTTGTCTGAGGTACGGCATCCAACTCCAAAGACCAAGCTTACCGTAATCTTCTCCTAGCATCCGATGCACAGATATTTCGCAGGAATATGTCTCCCTAGAATAAACATACAATAGAATCATCCCTTTTGTGGGTGACACATAAGTCTGATATTCCATGCTTTCGTCCATCAATACATGGCGCATACATGCGTGCGCGCGATAGTAGAACATTGCCTAATTCCGAGATTTGAAAACCCCGATGGTAAGCCATCAAAACTGGAGGAGGTTTTATTTAGTATAGTAGACTGTTGCCTAAATACATCATGTAGGCCTTTTTTTTTTTATCCATTGGTGTCCTATACCATACGAGCGGTGACAAGATATGACGTACATACATGCAGTACATACTACTCGTTATTTTCTTTGCCTCCCTCCCTTAGTTCGATAGGTTGAAGAACTACAAAATATATTTCACTAATTAATTAATTAATATCGCTTCTGATCGCCGTTACTCTTTGATAATCATTCGAAATTTATTCTTATCTATAAGAAATACGACGTCTGCAGGAAGTTCTTAAAAATTTCAATAAATGGCTGTAAAATGTCTGCTATCAGAATTAAAATCACAATTTTTATAAGCTCATAGGTATGTATATAAAAAAAAATTATCAATTGCTTATCAGATGCAAAACATTGATAAACTGGGTATTTACGCATAATTATGAATGGTCCTCTATGTTTATTGCACATACGAATAAATGAATGAACATAAAAAAAAAAAAAAACGTGTAGGTACATACATACATATGTACGCACTGGGTTTACAATCTGAAAAGGAACGTATACCCCTTATCTTCAATGCCTGACGTTAAGTGTTTGAAATTTGTACTGTTATAATTAGGTACATATACGAGTATAAGGAAATTAAGTTTTTAAGTTTTGTGATGTAGTGGTAACATCACTGCCCGTCACGCTGCAGGTTCACGGTTCAAATCCTGATGTAAGGAATGTTCTATTTTATTTCACACGAAATAAATAATTAAAAAAAAGTCGATCAAATCCGAAAGCTTATGAAACTGTACATTGACGTAGGGTAGTCATATGGCTGGAAATAAAAGTTGATCATGATATCATGTGGACGGAAAAAAAAAAAAAAATCAAAAAAATCTATCTTAACTTGATAAACGCTACCAATCCCTGGATGGGGAATTAATATTACACTGTTTGTCGGGAGATACGAGTAATTCAAAGATTAATATTTGCTTAAAAGTGGCTTTGAAAATAACTTCACTTGCCACGATTCCGCCTTTATTTCTATTAACAAATGGTCGCCAGGTCAGACCCTTTTTTTTAGTTTCTCTTAGCTAGTAATAACAGAATTGATCAAAATCCGAGTTCGAAGATTTCCATGAAACCAATACTCGTCCTATTGGTATGAGTAACAAATTATCGCCGAATTATATGCATATTGCAAGCAAAAATCACAAGCGAAGGGGGGGTGTAGATAAGAACCTCCCTGATATAGTTCTGCGAAATAAAACCCCAGGAAACAAGGCAACAGGCCCGAAAATAAAAATGAAATAATGCCCCAACAATTTTTTTTTTTTTTTTATAATTTGCACGTGTGAAAGTGGTTATGAATACCTTATACTAATTTTTAGGACACGGGCTTTTTTTTTTACGAAAGGGGAAGAGACAGAGACAGATTGGTGTAGTTGGTTTGAAACTCAGCTGGTATTAAGTTTCAGTGAACTCCAAGGGTGGCTGTCCAGATAACTGGGGAGCTTCTTTGTTTTTGCTTTTGTCGTTGCTCATGATTCACAGTATTTTTTTCCGTCCTCCTGATGTCCACGATCACCACGATCAAGTTGCATTTTAGCCATATGACCGCCTTACTGGCAGTGTTATTCCTTCGCAGTAGAGTTGTCATAAGCTTTCGCAATTGATCGACTTTTTATTTATTTCTTGCGAAATAAATAGATGATTATTGACATCAGGATTCGAACCGTGAACCTGTAGCATGACAAGCGATGATGTTACTACTACACCACGGCCACCCTCATTATGCTGAAAACAGCTGAAAAATTAATTACTTCTCATTGGGGTGTTATTTCATCTTTTGGGTTTTTATTTACTTATATTATAAAATAAGGTCACAAAAAATAAAATAAAATTTTGTCCCAAACATTTTTTTAGGACTTTATTTCACTCCAAATATTTCTAGAACAGTTAAAACTTTATGATTTTTCTACATAGTTCTACATACTAGACTGCGGTGCAGTAGACGTGTTATTTTTGGAAAAGGCGGTTAATTGCGTTTTCTTTGCATTGAAATGCATTAAGTTTGCTTTTCCCCACTGGAAGATTTTCTGTAGATCCTCACTTAATGAGTTGATCTGTACTTCAGCGTTTATAGCAAATGTCTCGGAAGACAGATTATCGACCACAACTTGAATTGATCTGTTATGAAGAAAATTGTTCATTCAATCGCAGAGCAGTTGCGGTAGTTTGTAGTAGGCTGACTCTATGACAGACTCGATTGAACACTTTTGAGATGTCCAGGGCAATGGCTCTTGATTTCCTATGCTGTTCGATGACTGAGGTCCACAGGTGAATTACATAGCTCAGCAGGACCGTTCCAATTGAACAGCGGTTGTGAAAGCCATACTCGCCCATTATTTGATTATTTTTCTTTGGGAATCGGTTGAAAACGGGCAGTTTCCTAGCCTTTTCAAAAAACAAAAAAAAAGTGCAGAAAATGTACATATGTTAATTCTGATGCACAGAATCAGGTGTCAGGTCCTGCTGCTTTTTGGTAAACCAGATAATGAAGGATGTGCAGGATTACACGATGTCGAAATTTCACATCTGGCATCGAAGACTGAACGTCTGGGTCCGTTTGTGCCGGATCTAGTGTCGAATTCTGAGAATATAATCGCAAAAAGATCGGCTTTCTCTTTGGGTGTTGTGGCTAATTGTGGCCATCCTCTGTCACTAGAGGTGAAAATGAGGAATGACCGAATAACTTTTGCCAATGGTCATTGTCTACAGGCAGCAATTGCTTGCTCACACTTTTGAGAAATGTACACTATCATTCCGAGAAGCATTACCTCATAACAGCTTCGGCGCAAACGTTGACATCAGTGCTCCTGAAACAAATGTCAGTTCATGGAAAAGAAGTGGAATATCCCGCAGCTCCTCCCAGTTACATAGATAATTTGTAATTCTAAATCAGACAAATCGGCAGAAACTTCTACAATGTAGCTGTCAGACTGTGTTGAGAGAAATACATCCAGAGTATTGACTGAATTATCTGGAAACGAGGTGGGCTCTTCGATAAGTTGGGTGAGATTGCAACTGATGGCAAAGGCTTCAGCTTGTCTTCCTGCATCATCAGTTTTATTGAAGTGTCGTAGTCAGCTTGAAGTGCGTACCTTGAAGTCGGCAATGGCAATAATTTTTCGCCGTCGGATAATGAATCTGTATCTTTTGCAGAACTACCGGTCGATAGAGGGTATAAAAACGAGTAATTATTGCGATAACTTATAAATGTTTGCAGTTTCCTATCAACCTTGTTTCACAATTGAAATACAATAAATAATACCTTTCTTATCTCACCTAGGTTTCTCGTGAAATTCCATTGATTGGATTATTGTTTGAATCAATTTTTATTTGAAAAAGGATTGCATTATGCGTCTTCTGGTAAGTTCAGTTTGTTTGTGTTGGTTTGCTCTCTTGACCTCCCACCCACCAATTGTGCCCGTTGCATGCGTTTGAAAACATTTTCCTCCCTTGTAGTTACAATAAATATTGCGCTCACAAGAACACACTCATTTGTAAGGGCATTTGTTTTTTTTTTTTTTTATTTGTTTCGGATGCCTAAGCCGCAGGCGCTGAAGCGTAATTATCCCAATTAAAACTTTCATCATACATGGTCTCGCGTATTCGTGCTCACCTTTTGTCACTAGTATATACATATATTTTTCTTTAATTAAATATCAAAAAAAAAAAACGACTACATGTCGTTGAAACGCACCCAGGGGGGCTGGCGATTAATGTGTTTTAAAAGTGTCACTACTATTGGCAGCTTTGTGTTTTAAGGTCGATTGCATAGGTTTTAAATAAATTGAAATGTTACTCCGAAATATAGCGCGTATGAAGAGATAGTCGGTCGATAGAAATTACAAATACGTCACACGTCACAGAAGGCATTTAATTATGCTCATGGCATCCCCAAGTGCAGCAACAACAGCCGATGAATACTTAGCGCAAAAATATAATTATAAAACTCTCCGCCCCTTTTTCCCCGGGGGCTGTGTGATGTGGTGTGTGTGTTGTCCATCTGGGGGGACTCCTACTGTGCCTTTGATTTACAACACGTTTTAATGGCATTCAATTTGCAATGTTTATTATCGTTAGATTGATTGCAACGATTATTGGTGTATTTTTTGTTTTTGTTTTGGCACTAACAAAGGGTGCACAGCACAATAGAGGGGAAGCAAAATATTGCAATGAATTGCAATTCATCGAGTGATACGGGTTGTCACAGACGGGCTCTGGATAATAGTGTGGTGTACTACGGGGTGGGAGGGAGTTGTCATTGTCATAAATTTTAATTCAAACAAAATCAATCAATAAAACACGATTATGATTAAATTTGCACATTGTGTTGTGTTGTTCTTGGGGTGAACAATGATAGCACGAGATAAAGCAACAATGTGATCAGGTTGTGAGTTTTATTAGAATTAAATAAAATTTGAAAAAACGGGAAATACAAGAGTGATACATTGGGTTGGATCGCGTCGAGAGTGGGTGGAATTTGATGTAGCAGTCTGTGATTGAAATTAATAGCAGGTGATATAAAATTTAATGTGCTCTTAAAAGTTGAGATGGTTGTTTTTTGTTCAATGCATGCAGCAGAGATGAGTTCTGGGAACGTAAACACTGTGTAGGGTAAGCAATTAATTGCGGACAGAATTGATCATTAGAATGGAGCTCGTTTGTGATAGTATTTCTTACACTTAACAGAACAGATTCTATTTTCGAAATGTCTCCAACAATAAAAACACAATTTGTTGTAACTAGCCACCTAGTCCAGCCATATGTTCGGTTACAAGTACAAAACGTTATAAAAACTAAACAACAAAGCATTTTAAAAAGGCGGTTTATTCAAAGTACGAGGGCAAGGTGAAAAGTTCTCGGCCTGACAATGAAAGACTGCGATTTTGAGTTAAAAAATGATTTTATTTTTCTACATCCCTTGACTTCAACACACTTGGTCCAGCGTTTCTCCAACATCAGTATTCCTTCTCGGAAGTGAGAGTCTGGAAGGCTGTGAATATATTCATCTACGGCCCTCTCAACTTCTGCATTGAATGCGAAGCGCTTCTCAGAAACAAATTTCTTCAAGTTTGGGAACAGATAGAAGTCTGAATCAGGTGCCAAATCAGGTGAAAATTCCGCAGTTTTCCCATCGCCAACGCACACTTGTGTACAGGTGCATTGTCCTGGTGAAAGATGATTTTTTTCTTCTTCAAGCCAGGCCTCTTTTCGCGAATTTTGGCATCCAGCTGGTCAAGAAGGTTGGAGTAATATTCGCCTGTAATTGTTCTGCCTTTCTCAAGGTAATCAATTAACAGGATCCCTTTCGCATCCCAAAACACACTGGCCATGACCTTTCCGGCAGATGCGATCGACTTCGCTTTCTTTGGCGCTGAACCACCGGCTTCCACCCACTGCTTCGACTGCTGTTTCGTTTCTGGCTTGTAGTGGTGGTCCCATATCTCATCCATGGTGACAAATCGCCGCACAAAATCGGTCGGATCCCTATTGAATCGGTCCAAAGATTGCCGTGAAAAACGTTTACGCATTTGCTTTTGATCGGCATTCAGCAAATGCGGCACCCATCTTAGGGAGCTTTCGCATCCCTAAGTTTTTGTGTAAGATGTTTCGCACCCTCTCTTCCGATATACACACAGCCTCAGCTATCTCACCTTCACCCGCCTATCGTTCAACACTATATCATGCACTTTTTCGATGGTTTCAGTTGTGGTTGCGGTTTTTGGCCGTCCATCAGGTGGGTCATCTTCGAGGGACGTGCGACCACGTTTAAATTCAGCTGGCCACTTTTTAACGGTTGACATGGAAGGAACAGAGTTCCCGTAAACTTTTGTCAACTTTGGATGAATTTCCTTAGGGGTTAACCCATCCAAAACGAAGAATTTTATCACCGCACGATATTTAAGTTTATCCATTTTAACGAAAAACACGCAAGACGTCTACTGCAAAAATTCGTGTAAAGAAACTACTTAAGAGAACAAGTTGAAACTTGTCATACGAACTAATGAGAAGTGCACCCAGGCAGGAAACATACATTTTTGCTGATTGGAATGCCATCTCTGCGTCAAGCCGAGAACTTTTCACCTTGCCCTCGTACCTGCCTTTTGCTTTAACGCAGGTCTCCCAAAAGGTGTGGTCATTCGACTACAGCGGCACGCACACTTTCCAAGAGTATGGGTAAAGCACTTTTTTCTGTGAGGCCTATTACAGGCTATACTCTCCAACACTGACCACAAACAATAATTCAAAGGATTCAAATGTGAGCTTCCTAAAGGCCAATCTTCGGATGCAATTAAAGCCGGAATATTGATTGATATTGAACCACTGCTGGATTGTTTTGACTTTATGTGCTGGAACAGAGTCTTGTTAGAAAAACATTCTATTCCTTGATGGGATATTCCCCACCAAACCATTACCGAAGCAGGATGATGGCCGGGCTGAAACCTAGCAACTTTATTTTTTGCTTCCTTAGATGGCCTTGCAAACATTTTATCGTTTTGTTTATTAAATACTTCCTCGACGTTGCAAATTCTTTTCCTCTCTGATATTTTCGTGGCCGTTGTCCGCATACCAGTGCAATAGTCGCTTTTTTCAAGCCTAATTTACGCTTTCCGATGGAAAGGCTTTCATGTTGAGATCATACCGAATGAGCCTTGGATATATGCAGGAAATTTCCTTGACGATTCAACAAATCGATTTATAGCATTTTTGATGTTGCGAGCGATTTTAGTAATTCAAAAATCTGGTTAGCATTTTGTCCGCACCACTGTGACGGCAATAAGATACCCCTCTCCCCACAGTTGAATCCTTGCCCAGCACTCGGAATGTTCAGAACAGATTAACATTCATACTTTCGAGGCTATTATCAGCCATGTCTTGATCAGCATTTTTCAAACTTATTAGTTTCAGAAAACTTTTTACAGCTGTTATATGGCTTGTTGGTTTCTAAAATGGCTCTCAATGCCGCCATTAGAATAAATGCAGTCTCACCTTGTAGTTCTCACATCCCAGAAGTATGTTACTACCATCGGTTTACTTGGGGGCAATTAATCAAATAACTGTCGTCCAGATTGCGTCTTATACCTTCGGGGTCGCATACAATTGCTTCATATGTGCTGTTCGTTTGTAAATTATTGCAATCATCGAAATTACCTAAGATATGAATGTTTATGGAAGTCGTTAGAGCCGTTTTCGAGAAAATTTAAATTTCTTAAAATTGGTCTTGAGTAGGTAATTTTGAGGTTAGATTTAAGATTCTGATTTCGCCTCGGCTATAAGAGTCCGCTCGCATGAAAAATGTTAGAACTATTAGGCAATGGACCAATAACATGTTGCCTACATACAGCAATTGATAAAACTTGTTCACACCAATAACTTCAAATAGCAAAAGAATGCAAAAGAGGAAACCAAAGTGAGGAAAGTTTACATTCCAGAGTTGAACAAACAAAAAAAGCTTTACACTATTGAGAAGTTCACATACTGTGCTAAGATTGAACAAATTTTCGAAATCGAATTTTTCACGAAAACAATATCTTCTTTCCCTTTATAGGAACAAATAAAAAGACCTAGTTATGAGGGTGACACCTGCGTAAACTGCGAGTGCTACTCTTGTATTTACAGTAGAGTCTCGTTTATATGAACTAATTAATGCAGAGTAAATTCACATAATCGAGGGTTATTAATAATTTGAAAGCTTAATTTTAGCATTAACAAATAACAATTAAGTTTATTTATTTGTACCACAAATCACCTTAGAAAAATCGAATGTTCTTTTAATTCTATGACACATGAACGTGATCACTTTTTATCTTATGAAGCCTGAATGGCTGGACCGATTTTCATGAGAAATGTTTCAAACGATTCATCTTATCAGACCGACAATCGACTAAATTCCCACACTAAAATGAATCCTGGAAACGACCAACGAATTTCAAGTCGAAACGCATCATATAATCTTCAACTTTAAATCTGCAAGGCGATGACCGACTTCGAGATCGAAGACAATCTAATCCAGGTATGCCGCGTAACGTCCAGCTGTTGGGATTCGAAGGCAATATTGATATCATCGGTGATTCTCATCATGCCCGGTGCTTTTACGGCAATTAAAGATCAGGCGAAACGGGTTGGTCTTGAGAATAATGAGGACCAAATTAAATACATTCGAATAGCTCTAGATGATTTTTAAAAAGGGCACGACTGGGATCATATTTGCCGTTTGTGCGTAAATTGTTCAGATTGCAAATTAAGGCAAAATCGATTACAAGCGAAATAATTTTTTAAGTTGTCTTTCTTAAACGTCTCTATTACCTCAAATATGAAATTTTATCGAAATCATTGGAGTAGTTTTATTTTGAGGTTCTAATGAAAATTCCGATTTTGCCTCTGGGATGGCCTGTTCCACAGAGCACAGATATGAAGTTTGAAGTAAATTCTTCCAGTGGTTTAGACTGCAGTTCGAGGTTCAGCCAAACGGACAGACAGACAGGCGGATCGATTTGCGAAACCCAAGATCGTTCAAAATCTAGAGATTGAACATTTTCCCGAAAATAGTACTTGCCCTATCGGAGCAAGTAATTCGAGGGACTACAAATTTTGTTCGAATTAAAGGAATTTTCAAAGACCGTTATCGTGGTTTTCACTGGGGAAAAATCACTCTTCGTATTTAAACCTTCAGGAATCAGTTTGTTTGATCTGTGCAAATTTTAAAGTTAAAACCGAGTGTGGTAAATTGACGACTGTATACAGCGGTTGTAAGACACCTTCTAACGTATGGAACGTCCTGACTAATAAGGATAACCAAGGAGACTCAAAAATGTTCGATTCCTCATACGTGCACAAAAGTTTTAAATGTAGTAGTAAAGGATCGTTTAGAACATTAAACTGTAACTGATTTAGTTGATATCATTTTCAATAGTTATTCAATAGCCGCGTTGATCTCTTGAATGGTCAGCACTGTTTAATTGGTATTGACTTGGTGACCAATCACTCGGCCAACAAGAATCCTTTAACTCTGTTGTAAAGGAAGTTTATCATGTACGGGTGTATCGATTGCCATGTTAGTCCTCTGAAATCGCAAAACCAACCATTTTATGTTATCCTCATTCACAGTTGTTATTAGGTACCACTTTCTGAGACGTCGCTTCTGTTTGAAGACAAATTAACTGACGCTGCAACTTCCTATCCATTCCTAACAAATGTCAATCAGTCCGACATCCTGGAAACAGAAATCTTACCGAGATCGTAAAAATGTTAAACGCTTGACTGGATATTGGGTCCTGAAATGCCGCCACCGTGCACCATTCTCCGACAAAAAATATTCACACATCAGTACCGCTGACACCACAAATCAAAGTTCATCAGGCAATTTACCCACGGGCCCTACAAGATCCAAACCGACTTATGATAGGCGTCCGGTCAGGTACAACGTCACACACCCCGTCTACCCTGATTGTCGTCGTCATTAAATCCATACATAGCAACCAGATGCACAAAGTCACACGTTTCATAAACGGACGACAACAAGCGCAACAACGCGATAAGAGGCTACCCAATAGGAATACCAACAACCAGGCGGTGGCACTGCAAAAAAAAAAAAAAAGAAAAAAAAAAACATCAAGCGTATAGAAAAGAATGAAGATAAAACAAAAATAAAAGCACTTGCACAGTAGCAAGAATGAAAAAAACAATCTCAGAAACAATGTCCATATAAACGCTAGAGAACAGAGAACAGAGTATAGTAGTAGAGAAATGCATGTGGAACAGGGGCGCCTTCCTTGAGACCATTGTGGAACACGTTTCTGGGAAACAAACACCGCGCGCAGCATAAGGCATAGGGATAGATATGTGAGAAAGCCTGGATGAGGACGACACGCCGTAAATGAAACGCTGTTAGCGTCATATAATTACCGCACAAAAAAATGCAGAAGCGCAGCGCACTGGCGAAGTAAAAACAAAAATTAAAAAAAACAACGCGCAGTGGAAAAGTAGAAGAACTTCGGCTCCAGGTAAGGAGCACGAGGCATAATCAGGTTTCACTTGGAATGACTATTATTGCATTACTGGGAATGATGAGTCCTATCGCGTAATATACGTTTTATGATTACGATGATGTTTCTTATGATGTCAGTGTGTGGTTTACTAGGTAATTTCACTTGTTGTCCACGCTTGGGTGGGAGGAATAATAAAATTTCGCACAGGTGGCAGCTAGTTATTGATTTAGTAAACAAAACTATACACAAGTCTGACCAATAGGCATCTTGCTGAATGCGTGGGAATCCCTCTTGGACGAAAGGAGGTCATTTCAGACTAGTGCGCACGCCTTGCAGAAAAAACGGAAAAATCTCCGTTTCTCTCGGGACAATGATTGCGCTAGGAAAAACCCATAATGGTCCGCAAACCGTTTAACTAACAAAGAACTGGCTGAACAAAAAAAAAAAAAACTGTCACCGGTGGAGTAATCCATAGATTGGACCTTTACGGATTCGCTTGGCTTTTGTAACCCACTCTCTTGCTCTCTCTCGCGACTAGTGGGTTTTCCAAAAGGCGAGCGATTTATGAACACTGCGAAATTTTTAGTTGCAATTTATGCGTTCCACATTTATAGTGTTAAAGTTCATTGTAAACGTTTGTGTTGTACTTACTCCCATTAAAGGAGCGGAACAACTTCATTTGGGGGGCGTCGAAACCACTTAGATTGACACCAGACTTTTGCTTTGTTGTCTTCTTTGTTTAAGATCGTAAAATAGATTCTGTGCGTTGTCGTGTGTCTGGCTGTTGTTGAGAATAGGTATCGTTGCAACCTTCATTGTTTGGGTCGTGGTGTTGTTGATCCAATTTTTTAATTTCGTTTTAACATTGAATGAGAGAAAGAAGCGGGCGTTCGGGGTTATGGATTTACATCTAGAGATCATGTATCGAGTTGAAGTTAATGGAGGAAATCTAAGCACATCCGCCTACACGAAACGGGCTTTAATGTATGAGTTAGCAAAACGTTTATTTTGTCTCCATTTGGCTGAGAGAGACTTCTATGTTAAATTATTTACTGCGCATGCGAACAGCGATCTATTATTAAGTCTTTAAATTTATGTTTTGTAGTACTGTGAGAGGTTCTTTGATTGACAATCTTCCTTATATCTCACAAAAAATGGTAAGTTTCTATCCAGCGAGCGAAGTTTTGTGTTATTTCCAATTTTCCAAGCTTTGAACAACGCCGTATTTGACTTTGTGGCGTGAACGCTAAAATTGACCTGAGCTTCACCCTACAATCACTACCTTTTGTTAGCTAAAGTAGGCTTGTCATCGAAAATTAGGCATGGCAACGTACCTTTATCACTGAGCCCATGTCGTCATACCTACCACCTGTACTATTTGTGATTAAATCCTCTACTTACGGAGGGGATTTTTTAAGTTCACGGAATAGGGGTAAAGGCAGAAAGGGGTGGGGTTAGAATTATTTTTTTATTGTCAGATAATTCTTTCTAGATACAAATGTGAAGTTTCATGTTGATTTATCAATTAGTTCGCCTGCAGTAGTCAAAAGAATAAGTTAAAGTCTGTGGCAATTTGAAAAATGTTAAACATTGAGTTCCGCGAAGTTATTGAATTCCTGTGAAAAATATATTAAGTGATATGCAAATATTTCACGCAACTTCTTGCCTTGGTAAAACCATTGTTTACAAACGGTCAGGCTTATTTAAACAAGGTAGAGAGTCATTAGAAGATGATGTCCGCCGTGGAAGACTAAGTGAGGTCATAACACATGAAATGGTTCTTAAAGTTGAATATGCCCTCATGGAAATTGTAGAATTGTTATAAAGTGATGGCGCTTCCAGGAATCAGTTCATCCGCCTTAAAGTCCTGACCTGGTACCTAGTGATTGATACTTGTTCTCAAATTTGAAGAAAGATACGTGGAAAGCATTTTACGTCTGCAGGATGCCGTAAACGAGCATTTTGAAGTCAAACCGGCTATGAAGGCTTAGATAAATATATCTATAAATCCTTGGTTTCTTCGCATTTACATCGGTGACCGATACGCAGTTACATACTTCGTCTTATCCTCGTTCACAACCAGACACATCTTAGTCATGCCCCGATTATGCAAAGCGCCACGGATCATATTCAAACCGCCTTTTCAGATTCGATTGACTTTGAGTCATTATAAAAAGCGAAATTGACAGGAACTTTCCAAGCAAACAATTGTCAAAGTCACCAAATCATTCCCTCGAAAAATTCCACCTGTTAATAATAAAAGAAATGGTTTCTTAAGTCCATCAATTGAGAATCGAAAAGCATATGAAATTTGAAGTGACCGTGAGGAATCTGAAATTCCCATGGATTTGAGTTGGCTGTAAAATGTGATTTCTTTATGATCCTCATAGGGTGATCGTATGTGCTTTGTGGCATACGAAAGGGAGAGACCTGCAGTTTAATGCTTCTGAAGAGCAATTTCTTCAATTGAGAGAAGCTTCTCATGCCAATCTTACTCTCGAATGTTTGTCAGAAGTCCGCGAGAGGTGGAACCGTGAACAAACTTTTTGATATTTTTCGGTACTTGAACCTTGATTATATTGAAATCAGCTCAGTGATCGCTCAGCTTCGGATTCAACACTAGTGAACCAGCCAGTCACTGTTCGCTTCGTTCTACAGATAATGGCAATGTCGTCTGCATAGACAGCCAAGTAGTTGTACTTACATACTCGTATGTACTTCTGAGAAATAGTAATTTTTTTTTTTAATCTGCGTGCCAAAGGGAGTATTAATACCCTTTAATTGTTTCAGGGCACGGGCGTCAGGGAAAAGGGGGTAGGGGAACAGAGGATGTACCTATGCACGTTGGCTTTGAATGTTTGAAGGTTGTAGTGATGGGGAAATACAGAGCCTGGTAGATCGTTCCACATTCGTGTAGTTCGGCTTATAAATGAATCCCTATATTTGACAGTACGACCGAAGTTTGGCTTTAGGGTAAACTGATGTGCACTCGAAGCATGTCGTGTATTGCGGGTGAAATTTTGAAGGGGAGGAATGCAACTGGCTATTTCGCTGGAGCATTTTTTGTGGAAAAAACGATAAAACAGGGAGAGACAGGAGACATTTCTCCGATGTTCTAGTGAATGAATGGAATTCACAATTTCTCTATCACCTATAAGTTTTAACGCGCGATTTTGTACCCTATCAAGAATATGCAGAACGGTCTTGGGTGCACCAGACCAGATATGGGCGTTATATTCCAGCTTAGGGCGAATGAATGCCTTATAAATTGAGGCCAGATCAGACGGGGTAAAATATTTCTTGCACCGTTTAAGGAATCCTAGACATTTTGCAGCATTTTTGGCGACCTCGAATATGTGATCGTTCCATCGAAGATGGTTATTAATACACATACCGAGAATGGCAAGTCTTTCGGTTTCAATGATGCAAGTACCATCCATGGATAATGGTTGAGGGTTTTGGTTTCGCTTGAGAGACAGAAGACAGCATTGTGTTTTGGAAGCATTAAATTCCACTCTGTTGGTTGAACCCCATTTAATTATGCTGTCCAGGTCGGAATTTAATGTGTTTAACGTACGTTGCCGTTCCCCTTCTACGGCCGAAGAGCAAGGACGTGAGTTAGGGAACGAATATGAAAAACTGAGGGTACTGTTATCAGCGAAGGAATGGATTGGATTAGAAGTTGCAGACAAGAGATCATTTATAAAAATAAGAAAGAGAGTCGGAGACAAAACAGAGCCTTGGAGAACACCAGCATTTATTTGGTGAATTGCAGACTTGAAGCCGTCCAAAACAACTTGTATTGGACGCCCCGAAGGTAATTTCTAATCCATTGAAGAAGAGACTCATCGATGCCATATGCACGCATTTTCGACAAAAGAGCCTGATGCCAAACTCTGTCAAATGCTTTTGAAATTGTTGGAAATATTCGCCATCACCTCAATTTAGGTTATCAGACTGCCTGATAGTGGGATATAATGGTCTCCCTATATTTTCAACACTACCTGTGTTGGTACTATAATTTTCATGTCCTTAAAGGCTCTGCTTTGAAAAGCGAAATCTTGGGTTGCTCGCTTCTTTCTCTGTAGAAATTTGACGTTGCTTCTTTTACTTCAATGTTCCATAAAGAAAAAATAATTATGCTGATGGAGTCGCATAACTACAAATTTGAGAAAATAAATTTCGTCATTGCGAGGGCAAACCCTGCTATATGAAGTGTTCCGTAGTATCTTCGCCCTCTCTACAGGCGTCGCAGATGGTGGTGTCGCTTAAGCCTAGCACAATAAGATGCTTGGCAAAAATTAAAAGGCCCGTAAGTTAGTTAAGACGTCAGTAAATTGCCCTCAGTATTTTCTAAAGAGGGACAGCAAAATTGCCGCGGTATGCTAAGAAAAGTTTTATCATTACCGGGTAGTTTCTTTTGGTAATATGCCCCATAATTTGCCGGAAGCACCCTTATACTGCCAGAAAATTGAAAGCGCATTAGCTGTCTTCGACTCAACATGTTTTGACCAAAGAAGCTTACTATCCAGAATGACTCCTAAGTACTATTCATCAATCACGTCTAGGGACATTTGTGCATTGTTGCAGACAGATTGTACTACGTGAAAATATTAACTGCCGTATTATAAAAACTTGCTTTTTCATCTGTTTTTATCGTGGCATCTTCTCCAAACCTCATATAAAATCATTGTACTACGGAAAGTTTTTTTTTTTTTGTATAACACGGGTTTCGATTCTCACCCGCTCATATACATACTTGTTACATGGACTTTGTTTAAGATCGCCGATCTCAGTCGGCTGGCATGGTCTACACTTTTAAAATGATCATCAAATTCACATTTCGATTTAAGGCTCCTTTATGGGTGAAGTCTGAAAAATAGCATTCCTTCTCTGTGTCTATTATTGGCACCCTTCCGGTTCTCCTCCGACCATTTTTTTTCCCTTCATTTTGTTCCTTAGTCCGTCTGTTCGTCAATTATTGACACCCGCCCACTTAACTACTAGCAAGAGTGTGAACAAAAAATTTTGCTTTTTCAATATTTTTGCTAGAAATCTACAATTTGTCCATAGGTCTACGCCCACTTTTTGGGGGCGTTTTCCTTAAAATAACAAGATTTACCTTAGCAAGGCGTGCGTTTTCCTTGATGCAATGCAAGAAATCTTCACGACATACGATGATACATCCCCTTTGCAAAATCTCGTCAAATAATCTAAACACAGTTAAAAATGTTGAAAAAAATCCCATTTTTATTCCCCAGCAATTAACAAAATATGCATAGTAGCATTTCGTAAAGGTAATAAGATCTTAAACATTTACACGCACGTACATATGTATGCACAGTTTACGTGACCTTTAAGTGCAACCCTTTACATAGAAATTGACTTTTAATCACGTAATAGCATTTATTGTCGATTTTGTAGGGGAGAATGATTTATAGTTTGTGTATTTTCTTATAGTAGTGACAAAAAAAGTACACCACTTATTAATTTTAAAAAAAATCTAGCGAACTCTATTTCGTGAACTGTGTCAACTGCTCGGAGAAGAATTCTTGTACATAAGAGTAATTGACAATAAAGTTGTCTTTTATTTGAACTCTTAGAATGGGGCCCATTGTGGATATCACGTCATTATATATAGTGTATAGTGATGTCTATACTTACTATATTTACTTACTCTCTTCAACTCATTCCCAATATTCTCTATTTCTCCTTAATTAAGCTATGATTGCTTTGAGCGACCCACTAATCTGGCGGATTGAGTAAGTAGATTCCACTGCATAGTTTTGACAGCTATCCCTTTCTGCTGTTCACATTCGGTGCCGCCGTTTTCCGAAATGCCTTTGTCTTGGCAGTGTTAAACTTCAGCCCCATTTTGCTTGCTTCGGCTTCTAAACTGGGAACCATTTGGTGCAGGTCCATTTTTCTGTGAAAAAAAAAAGAATGTCGTTAGCGTAGTTTGCATAGAAGTTTTAGGAAAGCTGTCATTGTCTTGCACGCAGTACATTACTTAAGTGGGAGACAAACTGCTGGTATTGATACCATGGTATAGCAATACTACGTTCTATACCACATGTCTGTCACTGCAAAGCTAGTATACCATGAAACATACTTGGTATTGAGATTCGCAAATTTTTGCTGGTATACCACCATCTTACTGATGGTGTCTTCGTAGCTTCTTTGACAATTCTTATTTATACACTTTCGCTTTCATGTATTTGAATTTTCTTTATATTCATCATTTGGCACAAAAGTAAATCATTTTTATTCATCTGTCTTGTATTTTCTATTTTTATTTGTTATGACAGACAACAGAAACGTCAAAGTATACTACTTAACGCCAAAGTTGTAGTATTCACTATACCATGGTATTCGTACCATGGTATCAATACCAGCAGTCTATCTCCACTATTATAACGAAAAGTGGCGATATCGACAGTTGAATCAATGTGTTATGTGAATTATTCTAGCTATTATTTTGGCAACCGCAGAAAGAACGCAAATGTTATGAGAGGTTTCAGAAGCTCTGACGATATATTTGGTGCTACTTGAAAAACCTCAGATGGCATACACACTATTCCTCTAGAGTATTAGAGCGGTGGGTTAAATATTTACGGTTAAAATATTTGTGTTACCAAGAGGCGTAATACGAATTCGGGTCTTTACGGCTTCGGATATATTTTGAATTTGGGCACGTGACGCGTCACTTAATCTGTCTGTCTAGTACTGCCTCTGAATTGATCTTCATCTGAAATTCACTTGTTGTTTGGAGTTCTGACCACCCATCATCTCCATCTTGATTTTATACATGGTCCTTCAGTCGCACCTATTTGCTTTTTGCTCGGTTTGTGAAATAAGGGATTTGATGCGGTTTCGTTTGTCATGCCTTACAGTACGCTGCATATCTCTGTTCATGCAATACTGGACTTCTAGTCGGAATATCTCTACTGCTGCAACAGCTGTTGCCATTCGAACTTTGAATGAAATACGATCTTCGATCAATTTCCAGATATTCGCAGATAGACATGTGCTGTTTTGTTTCTGGCCTTAGTTCGACAAGACGGTCCATTAATGTTTTGCGAACTACGGGAAACCTGTTGGTATCGTGTCTGAAAATGCGTATCATGCTGGTTCGATTGCTACCAACAGATGCAATACGAAGGCGTATGAGAGCTATCACAAAATAGTGATATCCATGGGTCGTATAAAAATGTCTTCACATATACTTATAGCCTCAATAATTTGCAAAAGGTTTAAAATTAACGCTATAGAATAGAATAGAATTAAAAGATAAAAAAAAGGTACTCTATAGTCCGGTTCTGTAATTCAAAATAATATCTTCCTCACTTGGAAATAAACTCGAGTTCTGTAACTCAATATATCTTCCTTCTTTTACAGAGTTTGTTCACATTTTGATTTACAAAACCGGGCTACTGGTTACCTATATCAGCTATATCCTTGTTTATTCATATTAGTGCGGTCTACAGCCCTCTCACATTTTTTATTACCTAATTTTAGGTTCGTTCGGGTACTTATGTACATGCAAACGTATGCAAGCGTAATATTACATCTGAAACCGTACACGTGCTGAGAGCCTTAACGAAATGGAGAGAGATATGATTTTTTCTTCGTTCATTTTTCTGTAATTTTCTTCCAGAGGAATTTCGCTTCACAAAAAAAAAATGAAAACTGTCAAATGAGTTATCAAAGGAAAGAAATTTGTGGAATAAATTTTAAATGTAAAAGTTGATTTGATATGATTTGTGAACTCATTTATTTAAAACCCACCTTAAATTGACGTTACTCAAGATTTCATACGAAAAGCATACGGGTTTTTTCTCGAATTTGACAGATTTCTCTCTCGATTTCTGAAATTTGACGTTTTTCATTTTTCTTTGAGAAAGGTACCCAAAAAGCCCTTTTTATATGACGAACTGTCAAACAATTATCTTGTTGCTAATTTTTTTTTTATTCCATACTGTACCGATAAGTTCCCCCACTTTAACTACAATAGTTATGAACAGCACAACATGGTAATTGAAGCCCAGTAGTCAATCCCTTTTGCAGTTGCAACAACCTCCAATTTGTTGGCTATCCTTCAGTTTATGTTTTCCATTGACTTCTGTTTACGTTCTCTCGTATTCGCGTGTGTTTTCTTTCATTTTTGTTGTTTCCGTTTTTTGTTTTGCTAATCGCATTTGGCGAATGACCCTCACTTCAGTGCAGGCAGCGAAGGAAACACAATCAAATGCAGCACACCTGAAACATAATCGTATACAGTCGACTGTGCCCAAAGTGTGCACAATTAATGGCAGCAGCTAATAAAATCGCGATCCTTAATCGATTACAGCACTTGTACGTGTTGTTGACATGAAAATTACGCTGAAAATGTTAATCCGTTGCGCGCTCTGTTAAACTCACCGGCTGAAGGAGGGTGCCACCTCCACCTACTTACACTCCTTCTCTGAAAAGAGCCGCCATCCGTCGTCGTCGTCGTCGTAGTCGACATCGTCATCAGCATAGTCGTTGTCGTCGTTGTCGTCGTTGTCCATTTGAGTACCCAGTAGAGCAGGGTGGTGCAGCCCCTCTGCACTGGTGCTCGTGCTTTGATCCAAGCAGCGTGCTGCTGTTTTTCATATACATATATGTACGTACATATGTGTGTGTAAAACAGAGAGGGAGTGCAACAAGATTTCTGTTATTGGCGTGGTGTTTTGCTACTCCCATTCTATACACAAGTTGCCGTCGTTGTCCCAGGGCTTTTGGATTTCATCGCACGCACAACGCTCGCATTTGAACTCCTGTGAGCGCACGGAGTGCACGTCACATTGTCCGCGCGGTCCAAATCGTGTCGTCTACCAGTTGAAGACTTGGTCTTGGCGCGATTCTTGTACTCGTATAGCAGTCCAGTCCCAGCGAACGTGAGCGATTATTATTGTGATTTGTATGATTCAAATAGCATAGCATAGGTGGGTGGTCAGTCTCATCAACGAAGAGTGTCAGTTTACTACTGATTGCGATTACGAAGGATTTACACCTGCACGACGCTTCGGCTAAAGATATGTGTACGTTTTCGTTTTAAGCTTCTTTATTTTATTATTTGTATTTAACGGAAATGGTGATGTATGGTTTTTGTGTTATATTTATTTTTTTGATACCTCGATACGTTCCGTTTTTGAATTTAAATTTACGGTGTTGCCAGCCTTGTGAATGAGAATGAGTCAGGAGTAACATTTTCTACGGATCGTTTTTTTCTCGTAAACAAGTACATAATAGGCAACATTGTAGCAAAGTGCGGCAGTGGCTAGAAGTTGTATGCGGCATTCCAAGTAATAATAATCGTCAACCGGTGGCGCACAGAGCATTGTGAGAAGTTCATTTGTGGACACAATGCCCACGTTTGGTTGTTATGTTAATCGCATGGAAGTGTTTGGTGAATGCAATTCTTAGAAAATTGGCTCAAGTGGTCACCAATGAATGGGAACAGTAATCTTGGTAGATGGGAACTTTTTCAACTAATCTGAGTTTTGCCGATGATGTTTTTAGGCAGATTTTAATCAACTTCACGGTGCTATTGTTCATACTACTATAGTAATGGTTGTACTATTTCCGGTAATCCTGTACTACTTTCGATTTTGTACTACTATTTGGAAAATCATTTGCATTGCAAGCCTGGGTTTTTCAATTCCTATCATTAGATTTTTGCAATAGAGCTTCGGGCCTCTTTTGAAATGAAAAATGTTAACCCAGTAATCCTGCTAATCTGACGGAACACTAATGTTACAGGATTAATATAGATTCGGAGATTCTTTTATCTTCCACTGTTACCCATATCTGTTCGATCTCTGTCCATAGTTCAGTGCCTCGATGTGTATTTGAAAATCTGTATTACTTTCAAAAATACTCAAACGACAGCACTGATTGCAGCGTATAACTTCTTTAACTCTTTCTTAGTGTTGTGATATGTGTTACACCCCAATATTAAACCAAAAATTCGCCAAACTAGTAGAGCTGTAAACTTAAAAATTATAGCTATTTTAAGAGAATGCATTAACTTCCGGTTGGGTTTTAGGCACTAACCAAGTGATTTTCTTCGACCACACTAACGAAAAATTTTTAAATTATTGACCAACAATGAATACTATTGGACTGTATTGACAAAGCAAGAAGAGATGTGATTATCCGATCATCATTGTAATCTTGAATTTACCATCTATTCTTATCAAAGGGGAGGGTAGACCATTGACAATTTTCATTCATAAGTTTGCGTTTTTCTCAAACCACATCCAGATCTCATAAGGTTGGACGACGTGCCTAGCCTGAAAAACAATGCTGTATTTTGAAATACATTTCAAAAAATTGCATACAACCACCACTCACATAAACCACCATAACTGTGATTAATGTGACGCGATAGACTGGTAACTGATGAGATGAGATAACGCATTGAATATAGAATTATATGGAAAATAGAGTGAGCGTCAGTTTTGATTTTGCAATTGATGCGATCATTGTTAAAAGTGGATATGTTACAATATCTGTCCAAAATGGAGAAATCATTTTTTTTTTTTGTTACACCTTCACGTTTCAAATGGGACCGATTTTCCATGACTTGTGCATTAAATTTATCTAATAAATTGGCATAGTACTTACCGGTGATCGTTTTCCCCTTTTCAAAATAGTCAATGAAGATTACGCCGTGGAAATCCCAGAAAACCGTTGCCATTGCTTTTCTGGCCGACGGAATCGTTTTTGCCTTTATTGGAGCACGTTCGCCTGCATAAGTCCACTGTTTTAATTATTCCTTCATTTCTGACGTGTAATGGTGTATCCAGGATTCATCAACTGTTACGAAACGCCGTAAAAATTCACTTGGATTGCGCTTGAAGAGTTCCAAATTCTGTTTTGAAATCTGCACCCGAATCCGTTTTTGGCCCACTGTCAACAAACACGGCACCCATCTTGCCGATAATTTTTTCATACCCAAATGGTCATGCAGGATTCGAATGACGGTATCATTTGAAACTGCTACAATGTCAGCTATCTCACTAACCTTGACCCGGCGATCGTCCAACACAGTATCGTGGATTTTGTTGACCATTTCTTTCGTTTTGACGTCATTTGGACGTCCTGGGCTCAGCTCAGCGTCTTTTGTGCTCGTACGACCGCAACGAAATTCACTGAACCACTTGTGTACCATTCCTCGCGAGGGAGCAGAGTCTCCATAATATTTTTTAACAAATAATAAACAAGAAGCTACTATGATAGTACTTAGCAAGCTTTTTTTTTATATGTAGATATTCTGCATTACTTAAGATAGTCTTATTAACCCAGTGATAGTGAGAGAGGAAATGGTTTGCTGGGCTTATCAGATTACTTGTACAGTCCTAGAACGAAGCCATAGTGAAATAAGTTTAAAAAAAAACAGCGACTTGGTCAATGTAGTGTTTTTGAAGCCTTGCAGTGAAGACAATTACTAACTACGTAATACGGTAGTGAATATGTATGGATACTTATATAGTTATAATGATAAAATGGTCGATTCAAATACTTATTTCTAAAATAAACTCTTATAAAATGTTCAAAATATTATAGTAGATTTTGTATTGAATGAATAAACATCTGAGCATATTGCCTTTTTTGCGTATTTTCCACTCTAGAGTTTTAAATACATAATTACATTTAAATTGCATAATTCCAGAGTTTCAGCAAGTTATTACTTCCTTCAGTGCGTGGTTGGACACTTTCCAAAATGCAAAACCATTCATATATCATTTCTTCATCAAGTATAATCGGTTATTGATTTATTAATATTACTTACCTTGCAATCAATCAATTTTGATAGTCAATGCCAGTTAGTTTACAATTTTTCCACTGGAAAGTAATTGTTTTTGCTAAATAAAAATGTATATCATCGTATGTATGGATGTATGACATAATTAGTAAACAATTTCTATCTTTTAATAATAATGCCATGAGATTATAGTACAATACATTAGGAAATTAATTTGTAACGAGGAAAGTACTTTTATGTAAAACCTGAAATTGACCGTAAAATGTCTTTCCAATAATTGTGTACTGTTTTTCTCTATGGAAAGGCGATCCTGTTCCGTTTTTGTTATATCGTTTTTATCTTCCGGCCTTCAAGGGATTTTGAAGATCATTACGATATTGAAAATACAGCGCGAAAAAAAAGAAACTTAAGCAGAGGAAAGGTGGTACTAGTGTACGTTGGCCTTAAACAATTGTTGGTCATAGTCAGAAAAAAAAAAACTGAGTTCGGAAACGGAATTTATGTACATGGGTCTGGTTCGCTTGATGAATGAATCTTTATTCTTCACAGACTTGATGGAAAGCGGCAGTTCAACTGATTATTTTGCTGGAGTTTGTAAAAGAAGCGAGAGAATGCCACTTTTGCAAGTGGCATTCGTTGATAATGCCTGAGGGTTCAAGTTTCTGAATCATTATTATCATTAAGTTTCAATTTATTGTTTGTATTCCACTTTGCGATGGCTTTTAAGATTGATATCTAACGAGTTTAACATACGTTGCAGTTTTAGCACCACGACCGAAGAACGGGGATCTGAATCTGGAAACCAATAAAACTGAGGGTCTTTTCATCAGCGAAAGAATGTATTGCACAAAAGATTATTATTATAAAAATGGGAAAGGTAGTCGGCAATAAAACGTAGGTGGTCTATCTTTGAAAATCCTGTGTCTTTCAATGCCTGTCTTTCAACGCCTGTTTACACGGCGCGGGTCTCGAGACAGACAAAAACAACACCTCGTGCCTGAATTCCCCACGTCGCTTCCGTACGATCGCTTCACGTGCCGGAGTCAATAAATTTGCGTAATATTGACCATTCATCGTAGTCCTCTTTGGCAGGTGACACCTTCGCTGTCCCAAAAAACAGTCGCCATAAGCTTCGAAGGCTAATTTTCCACCTTGAATTTCTTCGGCCGCCTTTTTCAATCCACTGCATAGACTCTTGTTTGGACTTCGTATCGTATTGGCGAACCCAAATCTCATCTACAGTTACAATGCAGTGTAAAATTTCGTGGAGATTATCCCCGGCTAACATCAAAAAATCTTTGCAGCACTCGAGTCATCGTTGATTGTTGAACGGCTTGAGCATTTTCGGTACCCAGCACGCACAAATTTTGTTCATGTTTAAATGCTTGTGCAAAATTTTTCCAATCCATTTTTTTGCTCATCCGCTATCTGCCACATTTTTATTCTTCACGCGGCCAAAACTAATTTTTCAACTTTTCTGCGTGGCCACTGACACAGGACGCCCTAGACGGTGGTATTCTTCACAGTTCTCTCGCCCTTGTTGAAATAAGTGAGCCCATTTGTTGACCATGGTGTACGAAGTTCCAGAATCCTGAAGAGTCGATGACATATCTTCGAAAATTTGTTTAGGCGATTTTCCTTTTTTGCACGAGATACTTTATCACGGCGCGGTGTTCCGATTTCGGCTGTCATGGTGATGTTTATCCTAACACAGATAATAAAAAAATGAGATTATTATTGAAACGAGATGATATTTATACAACTAAAGAGTGCCGCAGTTAGTGGTATTACTAATGAGAAGATGACTAATTGTTGATTATCTAAGGCCACGAACTTTTCAGCCGCCCCTCGTATCTATCTTTCTAGATGGATCATCGATCTGTTGAAGATCAATTTTATTCTCTCAATTATTAGCTTTGAACCCAATTTAACAGATGTTTGAGTTTGTTCTCGTTTACTTCAAGATCGGCTCCTTTCCATGTGCGGCGGCAGGTTTAAATGTCGATGTTATCTGCGTGACCCATCGGCTGGAGTGAAATATAGTGCCTACATTTTTAACATCCGCCATGCACACTGATCCAGCACTATTATGCTACGTGCTGATAGTACAAAGCGTCTTAATACGTTCGCACACACAGTAGTTACATATGTTAATTGGGTATCCCATGCAACATTAAACAGAGGTAGTTCTTAATAGACATGGGATAGGGCTTTGTAAAAAGATGAAGTGCAATGATAAGTAAATCAATCATAGGAGGTCTTACTACAGAAGTTGCAAAAGTTAATAGCATTCACTGTGAAGCTAATTTCACGTAACTCTGTCAATAGAGGGTCTCTAAATCCAAGGAAACAGCATGTGTATCGGTTTGAAATTCAAGTTTAATTATGTTTTTATCTTTCATCAACTATTTTGAGTGAACTGGGTTTGCTTAGATTTTTAGTACATAAGTATTCATGTGGTATATCATAGAATAGTTAATGCTCATTTAACATTAACAATCTGTCCATTAAATGCGGATCTCTGTCTCTATTTTGTGTCTTATATCTTGCTTTCAATTAATTAGACCATGATGTATTGATTAAAGCACATAGCAGCACATTGCGCGTTCTCCAACATCGTGTACCAAAGTCTATTTTTAAAACTAATAACGTCAATTAAAAACCTTAATTACAATACTCTATAATTAATAATAAACCTGAGTCCCGCTTTCAAAAACTCATAACAACTGATCGCTTATCGCACATTAGCAATGGTCAACTGTCCTCTACAGAGGACTTCATCATCTCCTCCTCCCTCCTTCAACGACCCACGACAACCACTATCAGCATAACAGTCTCTGAACAGCTTTTCATAATTATTCTATCACAGAGCACAACTTGAAGTACATGACCACTCTCAACGCATTTTCATTTGAAAATCCAAACTTCACCTCCTACTTTGGAATAACGGCAGCAGCAACAGCAGCAGCAGCAGCTCCTGCTACCACACCACCAACAGCAATTTGAAAGTTATGCTGAGTTACTGCGCGGTGAGTTGTTAATTTGATGATTTATTGCGTGCAAATTATCTTGTGCTCGCTGGTGAGTGGGGGTTACAGACGGAATATATGTATACTCCTGACCGAGGAGGTGATTTATTGAGTGAGTTATACCATTTAAATCTTGTGTCGAACATGCGTTTGAACACGAAAATTGGTGCCCTGTACAAAGATAGATTGTCCGATCGATATGCTCTGACAATTTAGATATTTCTCAATCCAATTGACGAAATTGCATAGTGAAATCAATGATTTATTAGAAAATCATATAAATACAACAAGGCAATCTGAATTGACCTTCAATTAATAAATTCCATCACCACGACCACAAAAGGTGGAGCTTTGCTGGATTACTGCCAGCACGTAGGCGGATCAACCATTACCCGTCGCCATGTTATTTCTATTTTTTTTTTTTTTTATATATATATATATTATTGTTTAAATTTGTGATACCCTTAATCCTACGAGTATCTATGCGTGATATTGGTCTTAAGCTCGTTCACTCTTGTTAACAAAATGAATTACCATTCGAGAAGTTACATAATGGTGCAATACAGATTCTGACCATTGGTTTTAGTATACAACTTAGCAACTGCAAGGTACAAAACAAACGTATCTTTGTTAAGTAATGTAGCCAAGACAAAGGGTTGACCTTCAACTCAAATTAAGTAGATTGATTTGTTGTGGTTTTCTGTTAGGTGGATTGAGGGAATGAGCTTTGGTTGAATGTTGAGATAAATGATTTTCTTTGGCGATATATTTTGCAATCCATCTTGTCATCGCAAGGTGTTACTTATTGCTAAATTTAGAATTCGATAAGTTCTTTGTCCGTTAAATCGAGATACGATTAGGCTAGAAATTGTTATAATCTTCGTTAACATCTGCTGCGGGCAAGCAAGTTCATACAGCACAAAAAGGCTTCAGACCTATCAGTCTCTCATCTTTTCTACTTGAAACACTCGGAAGTGTGGTTTGCTTTGCATACCTAAAAAAACAAATCGATAAAAATAACTCTTCACCGCAGGTAATTTGCCCCAACGCCTTCCTTGCATGTACCTTATCATGTCATAAATATTGGTAAACGCTTGAACGCACTCATCGTGAAACTAGCATTGAACACATCCATTCTATGTTGACAGGTGTTCAATGAGTGACATTTATACCAAGTTAACGCGCAAAAAGATTTACATAAAAGTCATCTGTAAATATGGAGTGGGGCGATATTGAAAACCGTGTTATGGTAATTGTCCTTCGCAAGTGTAATATGTAAAGAGGCGATATTTTCCGTACCTTGCGACCTCTTGGAATCAACCGGCATTTTGTGTATCGAACTGTTAAATTGTTTGAGGAGACTGGTGGCGCTACTGACCGTCAGGGATCTGGACGCCCTCGCACTGTACAGGCGATCGAAGCTGTTGAAGTCAGGATTAATCGGAAACCACTGCGAAAGCAGAAAATCTTGTTACGACAAATGAATATATCGCAGAAAGCAATGTTTCGCATTATCAAACAAGATTTGGGACTCAACGCATATAAAAGACACACCGTTCACTTACTCACAGCCCAATTAAAGTAAACACGCCACTGGTACGCGCAAAGTGGTCACAGGAAAATTTTGTTCACGGATGAAAAAATGTTTACTATTGAGGAATCGTTCAATGACCTGGTCTATGCCCGGTCATCCAAAAAAGCATTAGAACTCATTCCGTGAGCATTTGTGACGGTTTGGTGAGAAGTCACTAAAAAACACAGTAAAAACATCGGCAAAAATCTGCCAAATGCAGGCGGTCATTTCGGATAAATTGTTCATATATTTTTTCCTAAATAATCAATTAAAAATTTACAAAACAAAGATTAATCAAAAAACACTTGTTCGTTTTTATTTTATCATTAAAAATACGTGTATCAGTATTTCTGACTTGACTAGGTAGAGGGAGTCTTCAATGACGTGACGGTAGGGCTATCAGAAATGTTTTAGAAAACTTAAGCTAAGCAAAAAAATAACCAACTGGTTATGTGGGACACTTGACATTAGCAATATTAATTCTTCTCTAGCACACCTCAGTGGAAAGTCATATGTCCACTGCTATGGGTGCTGGTTGTCGATGGCATCGTGAAGAAACTAAGCTATAGAATGAGAGTAGGTATCACTGATTACGCGGTCGACATTTTCTAAGCACACCAAATGAAATCATGAAGTTGTTTTCACAACTCTTAGTAAAAAAGACGAAGGACTTTAGGCTTAATCGGAGTGGAGTTGTGAATATTTCTGGACAGAAAACTGTACTGGATTTTAAACATACAGGAAAGAATTAGGAAAGCAATGATTCATAATAACAAGGATACCACTGTGTTTTATAGTTTGCTTTTGTGTGTGTATTGCTTTAATAATTGACAGTAAAACTTAGTAACCGAGTCAAATATTAGACTTACTTAAGACTTTGCACGTATGCTGCTGTTTGAGATTTGTTACTTCATTTAAAATTGGAAAAAGCCTTTTGATTTACCTATCAAAGGGAGAAATTCATACATTTATTTAAAAGTCATTCTCTTTCTAATTGCAGATTACCCAAACTTTCCCGGTTATCGGGTAAGTACCACACACAGAATGGACACCGATGATGTTGAATCAACTACAAGCAGTGCAATGTCAACTCTTGGTACATTGTTCTCATTCACTAGTCCGGCCGTGAAGAAATTGCTCGGCTGGAAACAGGGTGACGAGGAGGAAAAGTGGGCGGAAAAAGCAGTAGACAGTCTCGTTAAGAAGCTGAAAAAACGCAAAGGTGCAATAGAAGAGTTGGAGCGGGCTCTTTCATGCCCCGGCCAGCCATCAAAATGTGTGACAATACCTAGATCGTTGGACGGACGTTTACAGGTAAATAAAACAACAAGCCAAGTCTAACTTAAACAATAATAATTATTTTCTCTTTAGGTGTCCCACAGAAAAGGTCTACCACATGTGATCTATTGCCGAGTCTGGCGCTGGCCAGACCTTCAAAGCCACCATGAGCTGAAACCCCTCGAAATTTGTCAGTTTCCGTTTAGTGCTAAACAGAAAGAGGTCTGCATCAATCCCTACCACTATAAACGGGTTGAGAGTCCAGTTCTACCACCGGTGTTAGTGCCACGTCATTCAGAATTCGCTCCCGGCCACTCGATGTTGCAATTCAATCAGATGAGTGAACCGACAATGCCTCACAATGTAAGTTACTCCACAGCGGGATTCAATTCCCACCTCAGTCCGAACAGTCCGCCAATGACATCGGTCGGCAGTCCCGGCTCTGTGAGCTCCAACCCGACAAGCCCATATGGCAGTTTAGCCGAAACCCCACCACCGGCCTACAGTCCCTCAGAGGATGGCAACTCGAATAATCCAAACGATGGCGGCCAAATGTTGGACGCCCAGATGGGTGATGTTGCCCAAGTAAGTTACTCAGAGCCCGCCTTCTGGGCAAGTATCGCGTATTATGAGCTCAATTGCCGCGTCGGCGAAGTATTCCATTGCAACAATAACTCGGTGGTTGTGGACGGCTTCACGAATCCCTCCAATAATTCGGATCGCTTCTGTCTCGGCCAGCTGAGCAATGTAAATCGCAATAGCACCATCGAAAACACCCGCCGGCACATAGGCAAAGGTGTACATCTCTATTACGTAACCGGAGAGGTTTACGCCGAATGTCTCTCCGATTCGGCTATATTCGTCCAATCGCGCAATTGCAACCACCATCACGGTTTCCATCCGAGCACGGTTTGTAAAATTCCACCCGGTTGCTCCCTTAAGATCTTCAACAATCAGGAATTCGCTCAACTGCTGTCGCAGTCGGTGAATCATGGCTTCGAGGCCGTATACGAGCTAACAAAGATGTGCACAATTCGAATGAGTTTTGTAAAGGGCTGGGGTGCCGAATACCATCGACAAGATGTTACCTCAACGCCGTGTTGGATTGAGATCCATCTGCATGGACCGCTGCAGTGGCTGGACAAAGTGTTGACGCAAATGGGTTCGCCGCATAATGCCATCAGTTCGGTGTCTTAAATCGCAAAAAAAAGGATGACGCCCGAAGGATAGATCAAAAGGGTGTGACTTTAGTTTTCACATAAAGATATCAATGTATCGTTATTTTCTACTATAATTCTACAGTTATTATAAATATTTTATTGTTTTTCGTTTTCTTTAAGATAGTTTTTTTTTTTTGCAATTTACAAATTCAACGGATTGTTACAAACAAAAAAAAACTTAAAACAAATTGAACTGATGTGAACATTTGATCTTCTTTTCGTTTTTTTTTTTTTGTTTTATTAAATAATTTACTATAAATGTTATTTTTAGTTATAGCATCGCGGTGTGTTCTTTATAAAAAAGATTTTATAATTAAAAGGAAAAGAAAATGAATTTGAATATGTTGCCATTTGTTTTAATTATGCAAATAATTTGAAATGTTTTCGTTTGATTTTTTTTTTCTTTAATTTGGCGACACTCTATTCACATTCATGCACACACAGCTAGTGATTTAGAATGTAAACATTCATTGATATATTTTGTTTGCTATAAAAAATGAAAAGAGAAAATTAATTATATTTCATATATAACGATTTTAAGGATTAGTATCTTCTATATTGATTTCTTATATATTTTGCATATAAATATTCTATGGATTAGGAATTTAATTCAAAAGAAAGTTTAGCTTTTAAGCTTATGTAATAGATATAGTTCCCAAGAAAATGTTTGCGTAAAAAAGAGAAAAACTTGAACGTAGAAAAAACAGAAAAAAAAGCAACTTTTTTGTTCAATAAATTTTTTTTTAGTAATTTACAAATTATTATTTTCTTTTTCTTTATGCATTGCATACTTTTTTTTCTGAGGGGCGCTGAAACAGAAATGAGATTTTTTTTTTTTTTTTATAACGAAGATGAAAAACTCGAAGAACTTTGTGGTTCTTGGTTACCAAGTAGTGTGGGACTCTAAGACCTTAATCAGGACCAATCTATGAAAGGAAAATCATTCTTCTTTCTTATATTTAAAATCTTAATTAAATAATTCCCCAAAGCTTTTAGGCAAGTAGCTCATGAGGATTGGTTCTTCTTAATCTCCGGATATTGTCTCGTACATTTAAGACGGTTTCTATCTTGCAGTCGTCGATTGTGTGTCACATTGTTCTTTCTAACCTCTTCTGTCACCATGTCTATTTGTAGGTCACGGTGCAAGTCACTATTTCTTATATGTCAAGGGGCATTTCTTATTCCACGAAGGACCTTATTTTAGAATGTCTGCATAGTTTTGATATTTGTTTTCTTTATACAACCCCATACAGGCTTCTATACTTGCTTATATAGCATAATTTTGTTCAGGGTAGATATAACTGAGTTTGGGTGAATTCAAAAACGTCAAAAAAATGTTGTACAATGTTACGGCAACACGACAGGTTTTTTGGTACGGCTTCCCTGCTACTGCAATGTTACTATTGGTCTGCGCAATTTATTTTGACATTTATGAATAGTTGTGTTGCCATGCTACTCATATACGCAATAGAAAAAAAAAAAAAAAAAAACATTAAAATTGTTATAAGTTACCTTTCATCCATTTTTACACAAGTATAGGGTAAAATAAATAATATTAGCTGACGAGTGCTTTTCCACTACATCTACAATTCAATGAACTTTGGTCTATCGCAGAATGTTTATTTCTAAATCCGACTTCTTTCTTCTATGATTTTGCTAAGCCATTTCAGGAGCAATTTTTCGAAAATCTTTATTAATTAATCGACTTTGGTTAATGATGTGAGACATATCGGAGCTTTAAGCATGCGTTTATTATAAATTTATGGCATCTCTTTTACAACCTGGGCAGTTATTAGATCTTATCCTAGTGCTTTTTTATTTGATAACTTGTGTTGACACATGCTTCTTACTTATCTGAGCGTGACAAGGGGAATTTTATCTTCTTCCCTTTTATCAAGAAACTCTGTTGCTGCACTTGACAAGAATAGCTTAAAACCATTCGACAGATGTTCTGCGAAGAGATCAGCCTTTTGTTTCGGGTTTCCGATCCATTTTCCGTTTGGTGCTTTCAAGGGGGGAGTTTGAAACTGAGGTATTTTTAGATATTTAGGTGCTTTCCACAAGGAGTCCATCGACGACGCATCCGTCGTTAAATTTCGTAGAAATCTATTAAGTGAATCATTTTTTTTTAAAAATGAGAATTAAATCAAGTTACAAACAAGACAAAAGGGAATTTTTTTATTTTTAATTTTTCGTTATCTCCCAATATTAGAGAGTTCCGTGTGGAAAATTCCGCGTCCCCGCCAAGCAGTCTTGGATTGTCGTTATCAGTATGGCTGCTTTCATAAATGCATGATTGCGTTAGCCTGATGATTGCATACGTTTCATATATGCAAATTAAAAATGTCAGGGTTTCGTAAATGTATTATATTATAAATAGCAAATAAATACTGAAAAATAAAAAATGGTTGTCGTTAGTCAGCTGGGAAACTTCTGAATAAAGTACAAAACTGAATGAGGCAGATAAGAATGGAGAAAACAAGACAGAATTTGAGTGCATTGGTAGATTGTTGAAGGGAAACACATTAAAAGCGTTCACAAGTGGCCGTTAGTTGTTGTTTACTAATGGTGAAAATTGGCATAGACCATAATTCCTCGAGTAACCCAATCCCCATTATTTTGCATTACTATTGCATAAGGTACGAGTACCAACGTTTGTTTCTATTATGCCGATTGTTTTTAGGTGTGTTACTGTAAGTGGTTCTTTCCTCGCTGCTTGGGCTATTGTGGGATAGAGATTAACTATGTTTTCGTAGTTCTTTCATTCCATAGCTCTGCGTTCGTTTTGAGTTTATTTGACTATGAATGATGTTTTTATTCTTTGTAATCTATTTAGTAGTACTCTTAATTACGGGGTTATGTTAAGTATGTTGGCTAGGACGTCTGCTATTTCGTTTCGTAGGAGGTTTACGTGTGCCGGGACCCAAATTGAGAGGATGTCCTCTCTGTTGAAGTATGGAAAATAGTCATCTGATGTTTCTAATGCTTAATGATTCTATTTTGCAGTTACAACTGATGAGTAATTGTAAAGCGGATTTTGAGTCCGATAGTATTGCTATGTTTTTCATCCGTTAATTTCTGTATAGGAGTTGTGCTAAAGCACATTCTATGACTATGAACTCTCCTTCGAATACTATTGAATTTGCTGATAGGGCGAAGTAGTAGCTGAATGCTGGAACCAAAGTGAGGTGACGGTGAAGTGAAAAAAACTTCAAGTGCGAGTAAGGCCTCCCGCGGTTAGTGTTTCGCACCGTCAATTTGACTTGTTTTTAACTTTGCTTCGTCAAAAATGCGGAGAATAAGAGGAAACTACGATCGTTTTTAAACAAATTTTGTTGAAATTTGTTTTATATGTTTTTCTTTATATACATATGCAAACATATGCAGCTAGTTTCATCAAAATCGAATTGGGTGTGCGTAAGATGTGGGAAGCAGGGTTTGAGAAATCGCCTAACTCAAGAAGGTCTAAACGGATTATGATAAAATTTGGCTTGTAAGTTATTTTCGTTTTATAACTGCCTTTTTTCTGTTACGGTACAAATTTTTATACAGATTTTTTTTTTTTAATCTACTCCACCACTTAGAACTGTGTTCTTTGAGAAAAAGGGAAAGGTATGGGGAAGAGGTAAATAATGTGCAAATAATGAGAGAGAGTGAGGTAACTATGCGCGCTAATTTTAAAGCTTCAAATTGTAAATTTCTGAAAATATTAATGAAGGCAAGTTATTCCACATTCGTGTTGAAATCAAGCTCTAAAGTACTCGTACAAGCATGCACTGAATGATGTCAAATTAAATTATATTACTTCGACTATGGGAATAAGAGTGAATACCTTGAGTCATTATATGACCACTAAATCATTCTGATTTCCTTGAGTTTCTCGCTCACAGAAGCCACAATTAAAAGATTATTTTAGGGGTCGGGTCTTTCATAAATTACTTCATGCAATTTTAAACAAATTTGTACCACCTCCCCTTTTCTACGTTTGCGCGAGATTTTTTGTACTTAAGTACATTCTTTTTAGATAAACTCTCATGATGCTAATCGAAAGGCTTTTTTTTTTGTTTTCATAGCTTTGCTCATAGTTTATGCGATATGCGGAATTTTGGAAGTGCGCTGCACCTCTCATCAGCAAATTCGTGCCTATGCTAGATTTTATAAGTTAAATTCAGGACGCAGTGACTGATCGTTGTTTGAATGCGATATTTCTATCTTCTTGTTTCTCTGCTTAGTTCCTTCAGCCCTCTTGCAGGTATGTATTGATTTTAAACTGTAACTATGGTTGCGGAATTTGTTGCTTTTTAAAAAAAAAATCGTTGAATAAATATAAATGTTGTAATGTTTTTTAAAGGAAAAACAAAAAAAAGATACAAATGTAAAGTGCATTATTTAAATGATTACGTAAACATAATAGCATGTTGAAATAAAAAGAGTGTATAAAATATTTTCAAATTGGTGAAATCTTAATGTAAATTTTAAAATCGTCCATTTTAAAAACTATTAAAAATTTTATAAAGCTTGTATTTACAAACAAATAAAACAATTTCACATTTAATGCTTACAAATTTACAAGATTGTAAAAAAGGAGAAAATTCTTAATTTGCCTTATATGTCACAACGCCTAAAATTTTACCGCATAAAAGAAAATGCCTTAAAGTATACCACAAAATTAACCAACCGGTTAACTAAAACTTGTAAAATTGCCTTAAACAAATATAAAAATCACCCGCACTTTTGCGAGTGACAATTACTATTTTATATATTATTTGCGCTTTTTAAGTATATACAAATGAATTAAACGTATTAATTGGAAGAGTACTTTTAAAAAATCATATAAAAAATAAATTTAACAAAGAAAAATATGTACAAAGTGAAGTTCGAAGAAAAAAAAAAAGTTTTGAAAAAAGT
This sequence comes from Pocota personata, assembly GCA_963082735.1. NCBI lineage: Eukaryota > Metazoa > Arthropoda > Insecta > Diptera > Syrphidae > Pocota > Pocota personata. Next base: position 117,129,267 of record OY720432.1, read on the forward strand.
GTAAAATGTGTGTAGAATAATAAACATTTATGTATGGGATAAGAATAAACAACTTTTCTTTTGTGAAGTAATACGTATTTTATTTCCAGTTACAATTTTGTATACCCTATGAAAAATAATAACGGTAGACCCCAAAGTAAATATATTTTTGATCAGCATCAAAATATATTTCATTCTAGCCATGTCCGTATGTCGCCACATTTTGGGCCTTACATTTTGAGCTAGGAAGATAAAATTTGGTATATAAACTTCTTTGGACCCGAAGCAGTGAACATTGTTTTAAAATCCGTCCACAGGCACTCCTTAAAAAAAAAAAAAAACAAAGGCTGTCCACGAAAAAGATATCAGGAACATATGTATATGAATGTCTCCAGATAATATTTAATGCTCACTTGTGTCAATTTTTTTCACTTATTATCTTTTTCTATCAATTATTTAACTTATTTCTATATATTGAGAACCAAATAAGGAAAAAAGTATTTTGAAATTTACATAATATGTGATGTGACAGTGACTTGATAGTTTATCCATAGAGAGAAAGTACTCTCGTTTCTCATCTCTTTTACGAATTTTTCGGGTTAGGGAATGGAATTGGACTAGAATTTGTGAAAATTCCTACGAATTGTTTGGTTTATTTGCCATTTTGGTTTAGTTGACATTTGGCAGTTCGCATTTGATGGTCAATCTAATCTAACGTCACAACGTTAAAAGTTATTAAAACATTTTATCTTAATAATCATTATTTAAAAAAAAAACATTTTATCAACAAATTTGCGTAATTATGTTTGTTTAAATCATGTGCCTACCAAGTCAACCATTCAACATATAATGAATAATTTTGCAGCTGAGTACACACACAATACAAGAGCAGGAGTTTAGCAGCTTCACTTTTGTTTGTATTTCCATTGTCGTGCAAGATGTCTTGACTTGAATTGATTTATTTTCGGGAAGCACGAATACGAGAATAAGGTCGTCTCCAATAAACCTTACACTCTTTGCAGAACGATCTGAGGAAAATGTTAAGATATATTCTCCATTCAACCAAAACTGTTTAACGAAAATATTGGAAATATTTTTTTTTATTTTTGCATCAGTTGAACGATTAAATTCCAATATTTTCTACACCAATAACTTCGATTTGTTGCCCATTTTGATTCAAAATATGCACCTTAAAAATGCATAAAATCAATCAATATTGAAATCGAAAACTAAAATTGTTGTTGCCTTTGGTTTTACTTAAACTTCGTTGTATTATTGAAAACATAAGTATGTATATACATAAATATATGTATATATGGAAGTTTACTATCAAGAAGTTGAAACTTCGAAGTAGGGTAGCATAACTGAAGTCTGAGTAGCATGGTAGGGAAGCGAAATGCTACTATAGTACAAAATATGGCAGCACTGAGCAGAATGTCAGTGTCACAGAGTTTGGCATCAGTGTCTTTTTATGAGTCTCTTCTTCAATGGATTAGAAATTATCTTTCGGGCGTTTAATACAAGCTGTCTTGGATGGCTTTCAGTCTGTAATTCACCAAATAAATGCTATTGTTCCCCAAATCTCTTTTTTGTCTCCGACTCTCTTTCTTATTTTTATAAATGATCTCTTGTTTCTGCAACTTCTAATACAATCCATTCCTTCGCTGATGACAGTACCCTAACTCACGACTTTGCTCTTCGGCCGTAGAAGAGAAACGGCAACGTATGTTAAACACATTAAATTCCTACCTGGACAACATAATCGAGTGGGGTCCAACCAACAGAGTGGAATTAATTGCTTCGAAAACACAATGCTGTCTTCTATCTTTTAAGCGAAAACAAAACTCTCAACTATTATCCATGAATGGTTCTTGCATCGCTGAAACCGAAAAACTAGGATTCCTTAAACGGTGCAAGAAATATTTTACCCCGTCTGATCTGGCCTCAATTTATAAGGCATTCATCTGCTCAAAGCTGGAATACAACGCCCACATTTGATCTGGTGCACACAAGACCGTTCTGCACATTTTAGGCAGGGTACAGAAAAGCGCGTTAAAACTTATAGGTGATAGAGACATTGTGATTCATAAATTCATGTATATATTTAAAAATGCTCAAGAGAAATAGCCAGTTGCATTCCTCCCCTTCAAAATTTCACCATCAGTTCACCCTTAAGCCCAACTTCGTTCGGGATTCGTTTATAAGCCGAATGACACGAATATGGAATGATCTAACAGGGTTAGTCACTACAACCTTTAAACATTTAAAACCAACGTGCGCAGGTATCTCCTCTATTTCTTTTCACCCTTTTCCCGTGCCCTAAAATAATATAAAGGTATTCACATCCCCTTTGGACCGCACAAATTGTAAAAACAAAAAGTTGTCTAAACGATTTTTTTTTTCTTTTTTATATAGTTCAACTATACGGACATGGAGACAGGGAGTTTGAGAGAGGGTTTCAACAACCAAAACACAAACTGTTGTGTAAATTTTTATTATAAAGATAACCCTGTTCATCAAATAATTTGTGCTTTCGAAGAAGGCAGTTCACAATTTTGAGATATCATCTCTCCTAACTTTGAGAATGGTTTGGACCACTAATAAGTCTTGAGAGCGCTCATAAATCGGCACTATTATTGGCTGGTGAATAGGTTTATAGAGCGAATAATTTAAGACGGTGAATACACCTTCGCATGCAGCTCAAAGTTCTTGACATATAAGACAGTCACCATTTGCGTGGTGAGCATCTCGAACGTCGAGACTGCCTTCACCATTAGATTCGTAAGAAGATTCCTAGTTCGAAAATGTATGAAAATTAATTAGGTGCGAATATTTATCTACCACACTCCCTAAGACCCATTGTGAATTGAGCGCAATTTTAGTTACAGTTCAGTGTACATGTTGGCTTTGACATTTACCCACTGACATCCATTTGACAGTTCAAGAATATTTTTCTCACTTACCTGTTCGTGATTTGCCTGCGAAAATGGCTGAACCATTGGAACTCCTCAACAGCCGCTTGGATAGGGAAAGACCCTTTCTAAATAACATCTTTAATCCAGCTGCCGCTGCCCTAACTGGTTTGGGATTTGCATTGTTTCACAATTTTGCTTATAAGAAGCCTGTTTGGTCGGGTAAGTGCGAGCCAACCGAGGAAGTTGACATGACGTAACAGTGCTGGTCTAGAGCTAACCTTTTGTTTTCAGTGTTTATGTTGAGAGGTAATTAGATATTTTTCTTTCGTAGGCATCCAAAAGCATGTAATATTCACGTTGGCTGGTGCCGCTATTGGTATATTCGTTGACAAGAAACGAGACCAACACATGGCTGATCGTGATGCGGTGCTTCGCCATTACATCGAACTGCATCCCGATGATTTCCCTACTCCTGGTGAGTTGGAGTGGACTGCGTACGGAACATTCCATTTGCTAATAATTCTCCTTACAGAACGCAAGAAATATGCCGATGTCTTGGAACTATGGGTACCAATTCGTTAAATTTAGAGGAAACTTTTTTTTTAGACCAAACTAAGTGGAACAGCGAATGAGGCTGCTCAGGGCGGCATAGATGATGTTTAATGTGTTAACAGTTCTTAAGTGAAGCTAATAAATAGGAAAAAAAATGAGATGCTTTTTTCTGTCTGGGTTCCGGGGAAGTGTAAGCTATATTGGGATGAACAAAGTTTGAATGTAGGACCTATGGCAAAGACCTCCGCTATTTCGTGTTAGCTGTCGGCTGAAGCTAATGTAGAGGAAGAAAACATCAGCATTTGTCATCCCTACTTATATATAATTACCAAACAGATCCCCGAAAAGGAAGTGCTTTCTCAGCTGTTTTTTTTTTAACGAAACCAAGAAGAACTCTATACTAGGCCAACTGCTGCACTCGTCCAAGCAGTGAGCATCGCTGTGGCAGAGGTGCACCTAAAACAGGTGGCCTATCTGTGAACTCGAGTCGAGTGACAGGCCAGGTGTGGGCTTACTGTTTAGTCGAATATAAATTGGTATTTGTGAACTCAAGTGAGAGCTTCTCACATAAGCTGAGTTTTCTGATTCTGAACCCAATCACAACTAACTTCGTTACATATTGGTTTGATGTTTCTCATTTGAAAGTAAATCTCGTTTTAAGTTGGTGTGTGATCAATGGAAATTATTTAAATAAAGATGAATAGCACATAAAATTATAACAGCAGTACCTACTAATAACTATTTTAAAAAGGAAAATTGATGCCACCTCAGTTTCAAACCACTACACCAAATCTTTCTCTCTCTCTCTTTCTTCATCACTACGCCCGTGCCCTGTAATAGTATAAGGGTATGCATATCCCCTTAGGCGACCTCAAACTATGTATGTATAAAAAAAAAAGATCATTGAAACCATTGGAACTTCCCAAAAGCACGTAAGATGCGTAGGAAGTGTAGCAATGAAAATAAAATTATAATTATTTTGATTTACGGGTTCATTCAACATTATCGTGTGAATACAAATATATTTCAATATTTATTAGAGGAAATGGATCTGGAATATACAAATCAGTGCGGATCATCGACTATGCCAAATCTGTAGACGACGATTTGTATGAAGTATAATTACTTTCTTCCAGTCAGCAACATCTCTTATCGGTGGTCCTACCTCTTTGAGGCTCTTCCTTAATTCTTCCCGCAGCTCGCCAGTTTTCTGCTTTTACTCAGATGATTTTTATTCGTCCATTGGCTAGATCCGAGCCTTGTTGTTGTAACTTTAATTTTTTCATCCTGGGCCAGTTGAATTTTGTCCGGGTGCAGGACCAAGTCACGACGCACAATTCGCCAAGTTGTGGTCTGCGAAAGGCCGAGTTCTTGTGAGCGACGCGAAATCGACTCGCTCGGATTCTCCTGCACACTCTCACGGACAGCGGCGATGTTTTCGGCAGATCTTGCGTTTCGTCGACGTACGGGTGTTGGTTGATCTTTTACTGAACCAGTGGGCTCAAATTTATCCACCACACTGCAAATAGTCCTCTCGCAAGGACGATTATGGCGACCGTAAAATGGGCGAAGCGCGCGGAACGTTGCCCGAACAGAACACCCATTTTGATAAAACAATTTTATTATTTGTACATGTTGTTGAACGCCATATCCGCCCATGGTGATTTGGCAAATGAAAGCCAATTTGACAGATGTAGCTTCAACAATATGGCCGCTATCAACTTTCAAATTTCGGAACTCCCTGTATATTTCAATATTTATTAGAGGAAATGGATCTTGAATATACAAAGCAGTGCGGATCATCAACTATGGCAAATCCGTATACGACGATTTGTATGAAGTATAATTACTTTATTCCAGTCAGCAACATCTCTTATCGGTGGTCCTACCTCTTTGAGGCTATTCTTTAATTCAAATAATATTTGAAAAATACTTAGACAACCAATTTTGGCAGCATATTTCCTCATATGCTTTCTAAAATACTATCTGTGTATTGTTACTTATATTTTTGAATTAATATATTTTAATAAAGAAAGATTTCTCATGTGAAAATCGTCTCATTTGAATTCGGCTTTGTTTTGCTCGAGCCTTTGTGAGTTGTGTCCATAAATACCACTTTTCTGTTGTCACATGAAATTTGTTTGACTCGTCTTCACAAATAGGTTTCCAGAATCAGTTTCAGTCTTGACACTGACACTAGTAACGACAATAAATCTGACACAACTTCAACAACAAAGCTATTATGATTAGCCTTACTCTAATAGCAGTTTCATCTGAAATTAAGGCAACTGATACATTTTCACATTAATTCATTCAAGTTATACCTTGAGCGCATATGAGAATAGAAACACAAAGGTAAGGCTACAAAAGTTCTGCTAACATATAGCTATAATTTCACGGAATCAAGTTTAAAAGAAAATGAGTTGAGATTGCGTAAATGAAAAATAACTGATAAAAAATCTTCTCGGAATCGCATCAGCGGCCATAGAGCAAACACCATTGGCAAAGGATCCGGTGGTATTATTTTTAATAACATGTCCCATAAAGGATAACTTTACGAACGGTCGCTTCGAGTCTGTTCCGTGACAGTGGATCACAAAATAAATTGATTAGGTAACTGAGCAGAGAGGACGTCAATACTCACGGTTAGTTAGCCAATAAAATTTTCAAAATCTCGCCTTGGCAGAATGTAAATCTACGTATGATCTCAACAAAGTTTGCATGGCGATGGATCCCACCCCAAGCCCCGCACAATCTAAATATGGACTGCATAATTCTTCACAGGGAGCCTATCCCCAGTGTCTCACTCTACTCTGGTGTGCAACTCTTGAGGAATATCCAATGGGCCACTTGGTCATCTGAGAAACCAAAAGTTCTTTTTCGTTTTCATTTTATCATCAGCTTAGGGTTACCATATTTGATATAGAGAGTACTTAACTCTGCTTAACGTGGGGGATCCGTCTTTCTATAAACATCATAAGCTCGTCAAAAAGGGCCACTTCATTTATAAAAATTTACAAACAAAATATATTTAAAAAAAACAATTCAGCAGTTTCAAAACTCATTTCCATTAAAAGTACAGAATGCATTTGCATATTTAAAAGATAAATAGTAAACCAAACAGAATTTGTCGTAAACGAGATGAGCAATATATTTGGCTCTTTCTGTTACACACATTTGTTAACACTTTTACAGCCGGAAAACCATTGCAGTCAAGAAAAAAAACCGTCGCTGATCGTTTTCACAATTTTTTGCCTTCATACCCGATTAAACAAATTCCAAAAGAAAAACAATTAATATTTAAAAATTCAAATATTTTAAAATCTGCGAGTATTCTTATGTAATTAAAAAGATGTGAATGGACATCTTTTTTTTGAGACGTCGGTTTATAGTTACAGATGAGGTCTGTTCCCTTATTAGTAAATTCATATTAATTCGTACAATTCGTACAATTCCAGAGGCAACTGGAGAGGAAAACATGTTTTCTTAATGAAAAAACTGAACATAATATGCTCGATTCAGCGAATAAAAATTGCTGATTAATCATGCTGAATCATATGTTCCTTAGATTTCTCTTATAAACAGATTTTGCAACGCATTCCCTAATTTTTGTAATTTTCATGGTTTCTATGTGTATTCAAAGAAGGCATATTCCGAATTTTATGGCACTTCTATACAGCGTGAACAGTGAAGGTATTCACGAATGCATTCGTGCTAGCGTTGTGCAAAACATCTTGATGGGGCCATGTGGCCTGCTTTTTCTTATGTTGGCCCGAAATCCCGGGCCATCTGAAAATGGAAATCCGATTACAAATCTTTCCACAACATTCTCTTAATGTTTTTCCATTACATTTAATTAAATAAATAAATACATTTCCAATCTAAGAAATATCCATTCACATCACTTCACCAAAGACACTCATTTACCCCTTGTTTTGCTCTTTAAAATTGGTCCCGTTCGGATTCTAAGACAATAGTAAGGAATGCCTAACTATTTAGATTTGTCCTAGTTTCAACTGTCTATCTAGTTATTGTTGTGAAAGTGTCAAATTGAAATTGTTTACTTTAAACTAAAAGGGAAAGTATACATACTTGCATATATGTACATATATTTATTTTGATCAATCTTGGTAGTAGTGTAATAGAGAAACTGAAGAAAGCGGGACGTTTCAATCCCTCTCGGCCTGTCAACTTGAAGCACGACTATAAAATATCGTCTGTATTCGATTTTAGATTCGTCAGGTGTTTACGGCATTAAGATATTATCGGACATAACATTCCACAGCAGTGTGTAGAATTCGACCTTATGGAACCCCGCCCGTATTTTACTACCTTGTGCTTGCAACCATGGATTTCTAAACCAACCTGACGCTTTAATAAAGTTTCAGATTTTGTTAACTAGCTTCGCTAAAATCTCGCTTATGTCCTGTTTTTTTGATTTTTCTCTAAGTTCGATAAAGTAATAATAACGGAACCATACATTTTTGAAATCATCGCATCGTCATATTTATCCATATTTCATTTATACAAAGAAAATAAATTTTGTTTACTTTTACTCTAAACTGCTAAACTTTATTGTTTTTTAAACATTTTCAAAATTTCATTCCTTCTACGCCTAAATGATTAGAAGTAATGTGACCGAAAGACGGACAGACAGCTGACTCTCACTATAAGAATTTGTTTTTACTTTTTGTACTGGAACCTTGAAAAGATCTAAGAACCTTAGAACAGTGAGCAACTTTTTTCTGCTGCTGACCTAAGTACACTTTCCACGTAGTTTATAAAACTACTTGATACTTAATTGTATTCGCATCTGCGGTTCTTTAAGCTCCAGCTCAGAGTCTCCCTTCGCCCTTCGCATTGTATATTTGGTCACATAGCTAGTTATAATTGATTTTATTCTTTTTTTGTGGAGTTATTTTCGGCGGTTATTTTTTCGTTGAGTTATTATTACGTTGTTGAGTGCTGTATTACTCAAGGCGACGTCTGTTAAGGAGCGGATGAAAGTCGGAGGAGGATACTCTTGGTTTATGGTTCATATTGAACTATTATGCAGGTTCAACGTCACTGGGGTATGATAAGAAGCTTGAGTCATCCACTCCGATTAAACCAGAGCTTAATGCTTACACAACATAATGTTAATTAAGCTCTGAGCACTGCCATTAAATAGAATTCTATATCATCGTCCTGCTTTTATACGGCTTTTCGACTTGCTGAGGGAGAATTTTCCGAATTTTCTTTCATACATCATTCACTACCAAATCGAATTCGGAACGTTCCAAAGCTTTTTTATTGATTCAATTTATTGAAGAAACAAAATGGAAGTCAAATTGCAGCCGGTTTCTCGCACGCACATTGCGCCACTATTTATGCAATGCACTACTACATTACCAATTTGACATCCTTCCCTTGAAATACCTTTCTCAATTGGATGCTGGAATTTATATCAATCTGGGAAGGAGAGCGTAACGGAATGCGCATATTCATAAAAATGTAAACACAAAAATAGCCGCTTGGGAGGAGGGGCACATTTTGATATTAGTATACTCAAGCGATTGACCATTACTGTGGAGATTATATTGCACGGGACAAACTTATGAGTCAAGTTCCACATTTTTGTGGATACATAACAGGCAGAGGTAAACTCTGACAGTGTGGAAGATTATGCACAAATTTCTCCGCATTACCGTTTTCCATAACGAAGCTATTACCACTGGAGAGCTGTGCTCCCACAAAACTTGTCTTTGATATGCGCAAGGTACTGGAATTGGAGATTTTGTAATTATGCAGAGTTATGAATAGTGGAAGACATCGGGTGGGGGATTGCTCCGACCGGAATGTTACATAAAATTATGCTTGCCTATAGGGTTGCCAAATTAACAGAACATTTTAAATTAAAGCATTTAATTTCCACAATTCAAAGTTGTAAGTTTCATGGCAAAATCGAATCATCAACTGTTCGCTGTGTCTGCTGTCTAATAGTGAAATAGCGATGAGTGTATCCTGAGTGAGTCTAAAAATTCATATGGAACATCACCGCTGTTCAAGAAGTGAGGTGGGATAGTTGGATCTATAGGCGGATCTATAATCGCATTTAGTGGCAGACTTTGACAATATGTCTTGAGCTTCAGGCACGCAAGTGAACGTCTGATGATAATCCGCATTAAAAGAACAATTCACCAATATTAGTCTAATATGACCTTACGCCCTAATAATTATGAGACAAGCGTAATTGGGAACGTTCCTTTTCGACAATTGGAGAAAGCAGTACAAGCCGCTGCTACTCGTATGTCGAGATTTATGTACACGTTGACTAAAAAGAGGCGACTCAACTCTTGACTCTTTTTCGACGTTGTCATGTCCTTCATTCGTAATTTTTAGTGTTCCCATCAGTTTCATTCTGTAGCGCCAATGGCCTTTCTAGAATTATAGAGAGGGAACGTCCCAAATTTTATTTCGTACATTCACTATCAAATCGAATTTGTATCTATCATCCCGACAAATCAAAAAAGCAGTTCAAAAAAGATGCTAGCATTGTTATTTTAAATATGATGCTCATACATTTGAATGCTTGATTGAAAAAGAGTCAGTTCAAAAGAAAATACGTAAAAGAGTAGCCTCTTTTGAGTTCAGCGTGTAAATTCGGACTGTATAAAAACCCATACAAGCTGCTACAAACTCCAGCTGAATGGTAGCCCTGTCAGAAGTGTTCCATTCCAAGCTTTTTTATTTCCCCAACTCTTCTTCAACTACTGTTGTTTACATCGGTTACTTTTGCTTTCCAAACAAAGCGCACACATATAACCACTCTCTTGCCAGTTACCACCCCCATCAACCCCCCACGCAATTCTCTCTCGTCATTCTTTTGTGGAACTCAAGTTTATAATTCAAATTATTTCCATAGAAATTCCTTGCTCAGTTGAGTTGCCGAAGTTGGTCTAGAAAGGAGTACGGAATAGTGCAGCTGATTATCAGATACTGTGTGGAATGAAGTGAATTAACAGTTACTCTTATAGAAAAGCTGTACTTAATTAACCAAAAAATAAAAAATTCAAAATTTCAAATCCATGCTATGCATGGGTCTGTGCTGTGCGTGGTTTCGCAAATTACAAAAAATTTAAACAGGAAAAAAGGTCCTTTAATGTTTGGCGTTGTTCGTCGTACTAAAAATGTTATGAAACAAATAAAACCGTATCTGTATAATTATCTATAATTAAAATCACAAAAAGGATACATGTACGTAACAGTGTTAAGAGTGAGTGTGCGTGTTCTCGCGTAGAAACGGATGTTGTCCCTTTTGAATTGAAAAAGGATGTTTCACTAGTGTATTGTATGATTAGAAGGATCAAGGAGTGTGTTTTGTGTAACATCTGTTTGTTGAAATTAAATTTTCAAACTCACAAAGGATATTCTTAGACGAAAAAGGATATTTTCTATTTATTTTCTTTTTTGGTGAAAGGAAGGAAAAGCATAACAAATACAGGACCTCTCCCCAAAACATAAACCAATAGCAAAACAACAATACAAATCAAGGATAACATTTTTCTTTGACCCTTCTCTGGCTTGCCTATCCCCACATTCTGCACATTAGATCCTGAGAAATTCTCGAAGAAATTCCTCGCTCTCCCACGCCATTCACACACAGCGCCACAGGACAATTGGATTGATTTTCTTGAAGACGGAAGTGAGCTCTGTGCTACAGGAGAAGGGGGAGAGGCTGCTGCTTCTGCCAGGATTCGATTATGGCAAAGGTAATTGATTTTTTTTCTCGCTTTTCTCGTTTATACATAGACTCGAGAGCGTATATTCGCTCTTTCTCTGTTTGTTGTGATTTGTACGGGTGTCCTGTGTTTGAGTACTGGACATGATGCAGAGGGGGAACAGGGACATCTGTTTTTCTTTTCATTAATGATGATTAGTTTAATGCGAGGGATCTATAAAGTGGGTGGAAAAGAAATTATTTAAGAGTATTTCCAAGAACGTACAAAGCAGCGTTCTTAATTACCGTCAAATATCCTGCCAACTAGAGGGGATGACGGTGAATATCGGGGAAAACCCAGTAAAATGAAATGAAAAGGAAAATTCTTCAAACTTATCCAACTGGCAATGAGTCATCCCGTAACTGAAGAAAAAACTGCTTAGAAGTGCACTTTGCGCTTTTGCAAGGATGGGTGGGGTTATAGTATTTTTTTTTTTTTTTTTCTTTCTTTTCGTCTTTCTTCTTCAACTACCGCGCACCGGTGGAATTAAGATACAAGTGGGGAAGCAGTTGAAATACACTGGCTGGTGAATAGGGTTAGGGTGGGCATTTTCACTCCTACGGAAAATTATTTAACAAAATGTTCTTTGGAGGTGAATTCTATTCAAGAAATCCGCGAAATTTGTGGTGCTATGTTAAAAATAGTTTTCACAGCAATATGATAGTGTCTCATTTGATAGGGGATGCTGACGGTTAGAATTTATAGTTATTTCAGGAAATCTTATGGAAGCATATTTTACTTATATTTAAACATTTTAACTTCAAAATTAACGGTAGGTAAATATTGATTTCTGTGGTTTTGTACAGCAGGTTGACATACTTAGTTTTCAGTTGAAAATTCGGATAAGAGCTATGAGCCGATCTTAAACAAATTAAATATACCTAGTTGTTTTAAGAGGCTGTTACCTCTAAGATTTATCAAAATTATTATGAGCGACTTTAATTTACACATACATATGTATACTCTTAAGATTTACTCAATACTAGAGTATTTATCATTTGTTCGATGTTCAGCCAAAAAAATCTTCAAGCACAGAAGACATGTGAAGCTAAAGTAAGTTGGTAGGTAGCCCCTAACCCAGAAACTGCATGAATACTTCTGAACCCAAAATTCCTAAAACATACGAGGGCAAGGTGAAAAGTTCTCGTCCTGACGTAGAGATAGCGTTCCAATCAGCAAAAATTTATGTTTCCTGCCTGGGTGCGCTTCTCATTAGTTCGTATGACAAGTTTCAACTTGTTCTCTTAAGTAGTTTCTTTACACGAATTTTTGCAGTAGACGTCTTGAGTGTTTTTCGTTAAAATGGATAAACTGAATATCGTGCGGTGATAAAAATTCTTCATTTTGGATGGGTTAACCCCTAAAGAAATTTGTCCAAAGTTGACAAAAGTTTACGGGGACTCTGCTCCTTCCATGTCAACAGTTAAAAAGTGGGCAGCTGAATTTAAACGTGGTCGCACGTCCCTCGAAGATGACCCACGTGAAAAACGGCCAAAAACCGCAACCACACCCGAAACCATCGAAAAAGTGCATGATGTCGTGTTGGACGATAGGGGAGTGAAGGTGAGTGAGATAGCTGAGGCTGTGTGTATATCGGAAGAGAAGGTGCGAAACATCTTGCACAAAAACTTAGATGCGAAAGCTCTGCGCAAGATGGGTGCCGCATTTGCTGAATGTCGATCAAAAGCAAATGCGCAAACGATTTTCGCGGCAATCCTTGGACCGATTCAATAGGGATCCGACCGATTTTGTGCGGCGATTTATCACCATGGATGAGACATGGGTCCACCACTACACGCCAGAAATTAAACAGCAGTCGAAGCAGTGGATGGAAGCCGGTGGTTCAGCTTTTGCGCTGAACCACCGGCAAGCGAAGTCGATCGCATCTGCCAGAAAGGTCATGGCCAGTGTATTTTGGGATGCGAAAGGGATACTGTTAATTGATTACCTTGAGAAAGGCAGAACAATTAAAGGCGAATATTACTCCAACCTTCTTGACCAGCTGGATGCCAAAATTCGCGAGAAAAGGCTTGAAGAAGAAAAAAATTATCTTTCACCAGGACAGTGCACACAAGTGTGCGTTGGCTATAGAAAACTGCGGGAATTGGGGTGCGATTTGCTTGGCCATCACCCCTATTCACCTGATTTGGCACCCTCAGACTTCCATCTGTTCCCAAATTTGAAGAAATTTGTTTCTGGGAAGCGCTTCGCATCCAATGCAGAAGTTGGGAGGGCAGTAGATGAATATTTTCATAGCCTTCCAGATTCTCTGATGCTGGAGAAACGCTGGACCAAGTGTGTTGAAGTCAAGGGATGTAGAAAAATAAAATCATTTTTTAACTAAAAATCGCAGTCTTTCATTGTCAGGCCGAAAACTTTTCACCTTGGCCTCGTATATGTTTACTGCCATACCTCCTTTATCATCGAATGGAAATTCAAAAATAATTTTGGCAAAATATACCTGAGTTTTCTTCCAAAATTATTTTTAATTTCAAAGATGACAAGACTAAAATTTTGAAAAGTTTTGAAGGTTGAAGAAGAATTCATACAAATTATTTAGTTCTTTAAATACAATGCGCTGATTTTAAAAATGTACGGTCCCGTTATTTGTACTTTATCAGGTTTCGAGAAAATAATTCTTTGAATTTCTTGAACCGAGCATTTTTGGAAAATTCAAAATTACAGGAAAACTGTTTTCATTTTGATATATAGATATGTATGTATGTCGGTTTTCGAATTTTTTTTTACAAATATAAGTAGTAATGGACAAAATGGCATCTACCGCCCGCCATCTTGCAAGGGGAATATTTACTCTCACAATAATAAGATTAATCGTTTGATACCTTTTTTGTTAAAAGTGCTATAGCCGTGTAAGCACGGAAGTAAAGTAAGTGTGCACACTTACATACGAGTACGAGTACACCAATGCAAACACATACAAATTGTTTTTGCCTGGCCTTATTAGCTTAAAACAATAAAACTGTAAACAAATAATTTATAACAGCTCATATATAGAGTGAAAATAGCTTGTTTAGCTAGTAAATATAATTACTCCGGAACTCTCGGTACATTCATGCTTGACCGTCTTTTTTATTTAATGTAAAAAATAGCCGAAATTATACCAAAACAAGGTTCAAAACTGCGTCGTATAGGTAACTTTCTCATCTTATGTGAGTATAGAACAGTTTTGGTCTGAAAAACAGCCAGAAGACTCAAGTTTATTAAATAACTAGTTAGCTATGTTATATTTTTGCCTTAATATTAATCTGGTAGCTTATAAATTTTAATCAAAATGCTCCTAACAGCAACCCAGGAGTATCCAAATTTTTACATGTCTCCTAAGTAAAGTACTGTTACACAGATTTTCAGCCAAAAACTGAGTACATACATGTACCGTGGTTTATTGCAAATGTCTATATTATTTCAAATACCGATTTTAATTAAAATCGTCTTTCGTTACGAACATCCGAAAAAACTCGTCTTTTTAGATCGACGAGGTTCAACATTCATCACGTTACACTCGTAATATTCTTTCTATTAATTTTGGACTGACTTTACTTTTATTTTTCAAAGTAAATGTTTATTTAACGTAAAAATAACATTTGTAGCAATAAACCTTATAAAAATCGCTGTAATATTTACAATTTTCAAAATGGTTCAAAAATTGCCCTAGGGGGGCACGTTTGAACATTCGACTTTTCGAATTTGTAATGAAATTTTTTTTTTTTTTTAGAGATTTATCCACGGTGTTATCGATAACTTGCAATAAGTTGTCACAAGTGACTTAATCTTTAAGGACGTCATTACAAATCAAGAAGGGGGGGAAAAATAATGGATGAACGACAAAAAAAAAAAAACAAAAAACAAAATGATTTGTAAATGCTATTAGTTTTACATCTTATCATTATTTTTCCAAACAATTTTCCTTTTCCAGTTTAGATAAACATCTTATTGCTAAACTGCCACTGAGTTGAATGTGCTGCTAAGTTTTTATGACGATATTCCTTAATGGTAATGTTTTTCAAATTTATTTTTTTAGCTACCAAAAAGGCAGACTATTTATTGCTCAACATACATGTCAATACAAATTATTGTGACCAATGTAGAAACGTCAACAACTCAACGATATCAAAAATTATAAGGCTTTGAAGAAAAAGTGTTCAAAGGGTATCTCAGTTTCTTCTATTACTCAATTTGTATTTATTTATCATTCAGAATAAATTGATTTCAATAATAAATGCAAAAAATTGACTTACCAACAAAATTATACAGCTATGATTTTTTTTTCATGAAACACCCTGTTTAGCAATAAGAAAGTTAAGTAAATAAATGGATATTATCATTATTGTGATGGATATTATCAGCTGATTCAATTCTGATTTTTTTTCTGCTCCTAATGGCCAATATATGACAAGGGAGCTGGCAGCACTGCTTTGAAAGTGGATAATTTCCTTCATTTTTATTGTCCTCCCCTTGGCAATATCCGAATGAAACTCGAAGAAATTTATACGTGTAGAAACTGAATTTATTACCATTTAAGAAAAAAAAAAAAAAAAAAAGAAGAAATTACTGCTAGTGCACGCGTTTTATGTACTCACCACTACTGGTACTGGGAGTCAGATATTTCTTTTTATCCGATATTGTGTCCCACTCCATTAAGGTCTGTCCCACTGTTGGCGTATATCACTTCTAATGTTTAAGCACAAATGCATAAGACACGAAATGGGTTTGGCAGCGCCTATCCACACTGGGAAATGAATATGTGGTATAGTGTGGAATATGCAGTTATCCTTTTTGGTCCTTCGAGAGGGCAGAACAAATAAATAATTTACAGAGAAGGAAATTGCATTTTCGAGGATTTTCTCTGGCAACAGAAGAATAATAAAGGATTTTCCGGTATTTCCGGGAGTATATACGAACATACTCATGTGTATATTATGATCATATGTACATGTATGAAATGCGTTAGGGGAGTTGGTTTTGAAAAGTTTTGCTATTCCTTAAGGACGGGTCTTCAAAAACAATTTAAACAATTTGTTGAAATGACAAGTGGAAAATATTCGGCTTTGCGGTCAAAAAAATATCAAAACTTTTCCCGAAAGTTTTGTCTCTGTTGGCGAAATATTGAAAAAAGGATTTATTTTTGTTTGCGGTTTTTATTTTTTTTTTATAATCTTTTCGCAGGAGAGAAGGATAGCTTTATTAATACATAATGTACAGAGGATGAGTGGTGTGGTCTATTTTATTTTGTAATAGTTCATGCGCTATCGCTTAATAGTTGAGCTTTTGGGAATAAGAAAGTTGTTGATGAATAAGTTTTTTTAACGCCCAAGGGTAAGGCGTTCACATTTTTTCTAATGATAATCAAAATGAAATGCAAATTGTGTGTACTCTGTCTTAGCCGGGATTAATTTATTCAATATTTTTCTTTTCCACGGATTTCGTAATTAAAACGAAAATATTATAGTCTCCTTTGAATTTAAATCGAACTTGTTCTCACCTATGGCAGTAAGTTAATTCAAATGTCCCTTGACATAGGTTCTTAAAGTCTGTTGACTAAGTTTTGAAGATAAACAGCTTAAAACTTTAAACGAAATCATATCTAATCAGTTTTGAGCTTAATTTCCGGGATGTTTACAGGCTGCATGAGGTTTTGCTGGTAGTTGTGTTTCGTTTCAAATTTTAAAGAGCGTAAGAGACTATAAAAACATATTTATCGGTTTTGTTATCACTTAAAATTTATTTTTCAGGTAATAAAAAAGCATCGCATATCGGATAT
The DNA here is from genome assembly GCA_963082735.1 of Pocota personata. Lineage (NCBI taxonomy): Eukaryota > Metazoa > Arthropoda > Insecta > Diptera > Syrphidae > Pocota > Pocota personata. The sequence continues at coordinate 117,146,252 of OY720432.1, forward strand.
AAAATTAGTCCTCAAAGAGGTTATGAAAATGAGGTGTGTCCTTATTATCGAGAATTTGTATTTATTTGTTAGGATTTGTTTTTATTTCTGAAACATTTTGTTTCAGAGCATTTTGATCCGACAACCCATTTGCACACGTTGTCGAAGACAGGTAGTGGGTATCAATTTGTGTAGAACTGTTTCGGATCGGAACCATATCCAAAAGATAAGCAGCTTGTTGCTCTTCATCAAGTCATGTCTGTATCAAGTCTTGCCTTAAAAAGTTAAACTTTTAGACTGTCCGAGCCATCAACTTTAGGTCTGTTTTTTTTGTACCTCTACGTTGGATTCTTAAGCCGAGAGCTTTTCATTCCCCATTCTACCCTCTACCCAAACTAGCCAAGAGTTTTTAGCTACTGCACTTTCGTGTATGGAAGCAACTGTCAAAAAATTATCAAATCAAAAACAAATTTACACCAATTTACCGGACTTTGTCTTTCGTGTGCAGATACGTCCGAAAATGCATATAAATAAATATTCGACTAATAAAGAAATATAAAGGGTTATTCATTTCGAAGTTGAGATTTCACATCCCTTCCATATGGCATTTGTCAAATCCATCTGTCATCCATAGTGATAGGTGATTAGTTCTTGCCTTGCCATTTTATAATATGGATCGTTTAGTCACCGCCCAGTGCATTCAAATTGTTGCATCTTACTACAAAAATAACAGTTTTGTAATATCTGTAATTTTGCGAATACAATCTTCTTCAACTATGAGGCGCATTTCTCACTTGGCGGCAACGTAAACAAATAAAATTGCAGAATTTGGAGCTCTGAGAATAAAAATGTGATGGGTGGCAGTGGACCGGCGGCGTGATCGGGCCGTTTTGGAAACGAGGAAAGCTCCACTGTTACGGTGAATTCCTTTTTTTTTGCCTGAAATTGAAGATATTCATGTGATCGATATGTGGTTCCACCAGGACGTGGCTGTGTGCCACACTATACAGGAAAATTTGAATCTATTGCTCGACAAGTTTCCCGGCCGTTTAATTTCGAGATTTGGCGACATCAATTGGCCACCAAGATCTGCATTAATTTTGTGGGGCTATGCCAAGTTATCAAATTTGGGCACTTTAAAGCCAACATCTGTGAAGTTATGGCCGCTATACAGTCATAAATGTGCTGAAAAGTCATCGAAAATTACCTCACAAGAATCGAAGTTTGCAAAAATTCCCGGGGCGGCCATTTAATCGATGTTGTATTACATGCAAAATGGCATAGCCCAAAATTTAAAACAGTAATAATACGTCATCAACGTCTTTAATACTTTTTATTTTATTTAAATTAAAAATCGTAAAGCACAAAATATAATTCTTCTGTATTTTTGTTGCGGTGTCTTAACAAATGAGTCAATTCAATTTCTTTATCATTGTATCTTCTTCGAAATTCAAGAATAATGCTCCCCTAATCTCATTTTTATTAAAACTTGAATAGCTCATAGTTATTTGTCATTGCATTTAAACGAGAGTATAGTTGACAAGTGTCTTTTGACAAATGTGTTTCTTTTAGGCATTCCCATACTTAGAAGATTTCAAAAAGTAAGAACGGAACCTTTATATTGAGAAGCAGTTGGCTGTCCGTCCGTTTGTCTGTCATAGCCCTATAATTTTTTAACCATTAGATGTAGAACGCAGATAAATCAAGAATAAAATTTTGCAAAAATTCTAAAACAAACAATTTTTGGATTTAGTAAAAGTAAAACAAATTTCTTCTGTGTAAGAACAATATGCACATCAAATGAAAGGTGACGATGCGCTGATTTTAAAAATGCATAGAACTATTATTTTTACTTTATCAAATTTCGAGAAAAATAAAAAAAAACTCCCAAAACTACTGAACATTTTTTTTTTCTCAAAATTCGTGAGAAGGTACCTTTTACAAATTACGCTATTTTCTACTAGTAGCGGATTTTCTGTTTTTTCTGATCTTAAATCATATTTCGAGTAGTATTTGCTATGTTGTCAAGCTAATGCGGTGGATAATCCGTGTGATTTTTTCATCATTCGTTCGCTCACATAGTGCCAGCTCAAGACTTTGTCGAGGTACATATCTGTCCTAAAGCATATCTTCCTTAAAGCGTCAGCATGTGCTCTAAGGTGCGAACAGATCTGTAAATAGTATTTGTCATTCTTAGGTATGAAGGGGTCGTCAAGATTGAAATGAATCCCTTTATTTCAGGCTTGTTGTGAGTGATGAAACAATTCGTTGGTTTAGCTCTAAGTCTGTTTTACTTGGTTGCTTCTTTGCATATCCTGAGAAGAGAATTTAGGCATCTTAACTAATGTGTCACATGAACATAATGTTAATGTCGCTAGTTTCGTCTTACTTATGTGGCAATTTTGTTAGAGAGGATATTTTTTTTTGAGGAGTAAGTACATACATATTAGAGGACGAACTGAAAAGACCATCTCCTGCCAGGAAAAAAACACTCTAATGACATTCACCACAAAAACACATAGATGAAACGTTCCAAGTGAATTCTTAAACTTTTTTTTTCATTTTAAAGAAGCAAAAAATGATGCATGATAGAGTGCATAAGTGCCAACATCATTAAGTGATGCACTTCTGTGCCATAATTTATGTACATGGTACATGTAGTACATTAACATAAAATCACTTGATAGATGCTTCTTCAGCAAACAGGATTTTCTTCGATAGCCTTGTTCCTGTTTGCTTTAAAAAAAAAATCTCATTACAAGGATATAAAAGCTCTCCGTACACCAAATCTTGTCATACCATCAAAACCTCTTAAGAATCTTACACCAAAAAAGAAACTCATTTCTGGTACAATAATTAAATATTTTTTTTTTTTTTTATTAATTCTTTGGAACACGAATTTTTTATTTACCATTAAAACCCGCAACGACGCATTTGTGCCATTAAAGTCGATATCTTCTGAATGCCAGATTTCCTTGTGTCTGTAATCCCTGCCGAAGAACTCGAAATTTTTTACTTCTTTGTGATCCCCAGCCATAAAGCCTTCTTTAACTGTGTTTAAAAAATTGTTATTACTTCTCGACGTACATATCCTTCTCGTCTTCTAGCTGCCATTTTAGAATTATGTAAATGACAGTATTCGACGCGTCATCCTTGAGTCTTTCTGTGAAAAAACCTGTCGAATCTAATTAAAATTTTATACAAAACTTCCGCAATATCCCCTTTTTATTTTGGTATTGCAATAAAAGTTTGACGACTCTTGTTGTGCTGCCATAGCCACACACAGGATATTGACAGTGAGTCGTGGTAATTTGCGTCGGGAATTGACAGTGATACGATGATGAGCATCAAGGGAGTGTCCCTCTAATTGAGTTTAAGCTTCGGGAACAGGTGTAATTTTTATGGCCAATGAGATAGATGATGGTTCCTTCTCAGAACGAGAGGTCCTTGAATTCTAATAGTTCATCTTTTAAAGATGCTTTCAAGAGTTTAAATTCTTGGGTATACAATGGAAATTAGTGAAGCCTAAAATAACTGACAAAGCCTCCTTGAAATGGAGGGCTGCAGTGAACAATTTCCCACATCGAAGCCTATTGTTTCTATACACTCTACAAGAGTGCTAGAACAAAAGACACGAGCTAGTTGGTGCGCTCTCACCCCACTCCTATGTGAAAGTTTAATGAGTTATGCGTTCCTTCCTGTCATTCTTGCTACAGCTGGCTGTTAAGGGTCGTTGCAACTTCATCTGTGTCGACGTAAAATGCAAATCTTTGTCTTCCGCTAAAGTTGCGCTCTGTGGCAGCAGTAGATTGTGTTTCTTGTGGCGTGTTCGTGAGCTCCTTAATTGAACATGAGCTGAGCACTCGCGTGCAGGATATTATGCACTTGTTCGTTGTTGTTTTTGACATTGTCATTGGGATTTGGGAGCTGTGCTAGAGCAAGTTTACTGAAAAGTGGGCACTTTTACCGAATTCACAGGCGCGTTTACATATTAATGAGGTCCTGATAGATTGTTTACTCGCTCCTGTGAATTACCGGAGAGAAAGTGGAGACAAACTGTCTTTTTATGATTTAATTGAATTTACCTAGAGATCATGATAGAACAGTTGTTCATCGTTGGGTGTGATTTCCATAACAAATAGACTTGGTTCATTGGTGCCCCTAGTGGCTCTCATAGTGTTGACATTAGACAGATGTGCTATTTTCAAGGTGGGTATTCGGGTGTTGTGCCAGAGTGCAATTGGGAATTGGTGAGTAAATATTATGTAAAAAAAGTCTATTTGTGGTGCTCTTGTGAGAGCTCAAAGAACATTTGCGTCTGAATAGAAACAAAGAAGTTGAGAACGTTCTACACTGCATTGTTGGAGGAGTAGAATGTTCATTGTCAGGGTCTGTTTTTTGGAATTTTAATCTTTTTGTATATTGAGTTCTTATCAGGATCTTTATTGAGATGAATGCGAAAACTTTTAGTTTTCTGCGGAATTAGTTTACAATTGGGTATAAACCAGGCTCGATCATCAAGGCTGAGAATGAGCTACTACTATAAGTTACTTTTCGTCTTAAATGAGGTGCTTTATGGATATGCCGACTAACGCCATGAACTCGAGTGCTGCTCAAATTTGAAGTCGATTTTCCTCGCATTCAGAACTGGCTTTGGCCGGAAATAGAACCAGAACGGAATGTCTCCAAAACCAATCAAGTGTGTGACTTGTGCTGTCCTAATGAATTGTATTGTTAGGAATGAGAAGATGAAGTGGGCAGAGTTTCGGCGTCTGTAGTCACAGTCAGGCTGCATTCAATACCTTATTTAACCCCTTAACCATTTCTGAGAGTCGAGAATGTCAGACCTCTCTGAATTCAGTGGCAAGGTCGAACTCACTCACAATGGTATTACAGGAAAAGGGATCTCTTATGAACTTGCTGGACAGGACTCAGATCTGGGCTCCCATTGGTTACATATAATCATAATCGCGTGTGGCATGACTTCCCATGACATAGACAGACTAAAGGAATGATCCCGGATGTACTGTAAGAAATCCGCGGTATTTTTGCTGTCTCTCAGTAGAAAAGACTGCAGCAACACACTGGCGTTCTTTCCAACCTTCTCAAGTATCTCAATGTGCTAGGCATAAGGGACACAACCACCTGTAAAGCGTTTGATTATACTGCCTTTGCTTGTATCAGGGTGTCAATTTTCGGGGCTGATGTGATTAGTGCTGATCATATACGCTCCTCAATCGATATTGTGTCTTCTGGTACATTTGCTCAAAACGCTGGAGTGCCTCAGGATCCTATGATTTCACCAACTCTGTTTATACACAATATCAATGACTTTCTAGAGTCAACAAACAACAAGATCTTTGGTTTTACCGATGTCACCATCCTAGGTGTCATCTTGCTCTAACAACAGATCAACTCCTTAAATGAAGACCTGTAGAAAATTTACCAGTGGGGAAAAACAAACTTAGTGGACTTAAATGAGAGGAACACATCTACTGTACCACAGCTTCAAATGGACGACCAAATTATTCAACCCAATGAAACAATGTATCTCTTTGGCGTCGCAGTCAACTCTGGTTTAACATGGCACTACAACATATCCAACATTGTAAAATCGTCATCCATAAAGTTGAGCATCCTATTTACCAACCACCAGGGCCCATCACTTTTATGTCCACCTAGCAACGGTGCGGACATCCGCTTTCTGCTACTAGACACGTAAACTTTGGAATTTACTCCCAGGTGACAAATTTCTAGAAACCTTTAATCTCCAACAATTCAAAGGCAAAATCAAAACTCATTTACAAACATCTCGGGGTGCTGGCTCACCGTTAAAGGTTCGTCTATCTTGAGAGAAGTTTATAAAAAAAAACGTGAAAGCTTTTTTCGAGAACATACTTTTTTTTTTCAAATTCGGCCATTATAGTAAAGTACCGTTAATTTTGGGATTAGAATGAGAATTCCAATTTTGCATCGAAGTATGTTCTATAATTTTCCGGCTTGTTAAATACCTACATATACATTCCGTGTGTACTCATTACCCGAAGGTGGTTGTCCTTGTTTCGAACTCGAGGTATTATTATCCATTGGTCAAGTTAACTTTAGAAGACCACTGTAAAACCAACACTTGCGGTCAGTTGGCTATTCAAGGACTTATTTTACCCATTTACTTCAAATATGATAATAGGAATTCTTGATATTCCATGATGAGGAATTATGGATAAGAAATGGAACCGGATAGAGTTGACATCTAGTAGCCACTAAATGGAATGAAAAGAACAGACAATAAGGATTAATAATGATGGGTTATTAACTAGAGGAAGTTATGAAACAAGGTCAGTTGTCAGACTCTATGGTCCTTCAGAATATGAAATCTAATACTTAACACGTGCCTGTCACAGAAGTATAAAGCTCTCCGTAACCAAACATTTTAACGAATATCAGGACAAATAGACGATGGTTGCAAATCACGTTGACCTCAGGGATAAATTCTCTCAAAATATGCTATTTTTCTATCCTCTCCTATTCGATAAGAAATTTATACACACATGGATTTCTTCTCAGATAAGCCTCAGTAGATGCAAATAGATATTCTGAGAATATTCCCTTAAATTAAGCAAATCACCGTCCCAATTCATTAGGGATCCACTCAAGTGAACCCAAATCTCATCCTATCCCATTCCCTCGAGTCTAGATTGAGAGTGAATCACCCCCCGTCCATCACTTTTATGGCCGCATTTCTCGATTGCTCATCAGATTCCTATCAATCTGCAATTTTTTTTCGCTTTGCCAGCTGAATCCGCTTTTTTCAGTCGAAGAATTTGCATTTTAATCCTTCGGCACGTCTATCACTAACCCTTGCAGTCATACACTTTCTATTAATTCCCGTATGGTTTACCAGAGTATTGAAATTCAATCCATTACTCGTCCCAACGCTGGAGGAGTATGGTACGAGAAAAAAAAAGGAAGAACAACCTCGAATAAGGGTCAAATGGCATGCAAATGAGCTTCCACATGGCAGAGAATTGCTCTATTCGTCTCGTTCGCACTATCAATCGAATCATGCCTGTGTGTAAATTGATCCTCCTTAGCAGGAGGTAGGCGGGTGGTCTATCCAAAGTGAAGAGGACACCAACGAGTAAATTCATCGCCCATATGCGGTTGAGGTTCTAATGAAATTGATGGACGGGGACGAGGTCGGTCATTAAACAGACATCCTTCGAGTTGTCTATCGATTGTTGATGGAGGTGAAATTAAAATGCTATGTCCATGGGTTTTGTAATTTACAAAATTGCAGATTTGAATTTCTGTCAGGCGGAGCTAATGTCAGGAATTCTTAGAACTCAACGCGGCACTTTATATGTACGTTCCACCCGATAACATCCACAGCATTGCTGTCGTCGTAGTCACCATTGGGAATTAATGGACTCGAAGGACTACCTCCTAGGTAGGTACACATTTGGATATTTGCCACGCACGCAGTACAATTTTATTTAATAGCTTTGTTAAAGCACACCATGAATATTTCATTGCGAATGCCTAATGGTTGGACATTAAGCTAGAGTTGGATTTATTTTGCCTCCCTTTCTTCCTTTTGCTGTTGTTTCGGTTTTTTTCTTTTTTTTTAGAACAAAAGGCAGACAAAGTAAAGTACAGGGCTAGGAAATAGGCTAATAATTGTTAATTTTTTTTTAGGAAATTCCGATTTTAATCGATCGCGATAAAGTGTTCGTCGGCGGCTATAAACGTTTATACGTGTGATGTGAAATGTGAATGACCTACGACGAGGTCGAAATTGGAATTTACAGGGACATAAAAGGATATTCTATTGTACTCTTTAAATTATTCACAGAACATGTGGTATGAAATTTCGTGTCATAAATTTATGCCTTATGACGCGCGTGTGGATTTACGTTAAAGGAGGTGTGAGAGTTCGTGACACTGAAAAGATGAGGGGCTAATTAATTTCACTGTGGAACTGATTTTAATAAGACTCAAAACTATGGCGTACTTTAAATGAGTGTCTATTCAATAAGCACGCACAGTTGTGGCTAATCACTTAGTACCGGAATGTATATTAAAATTTGAATGTTTACTGAAACTCTTTCGTGTTTGTTTTAATTTTGCCAAATAAAACCAGTCGGAAGGCTATTCATTATCCTTGGAACCTATTATTAAAATTACTTTGTCGGCATGATTTTTAGTTGGTTCAGCGAAATTAGTGGACAAGCAACAGTCACGGAGTCGTGTTGCATTGGTTAATATTATTCTTAATCGGGTAAATTAAGTATCACCTGAAATATTGTTCTGAATTTTACAGCAAAGTTTGTGTTAGGTATAAGATATTCTATTGCCTCGATATACGTAGCACCAAGCGCGGTGTGAGTGAAAAACGTGTCAGTTAAAAATCCAATTAAGTATGTTAGGATCTTAACAGTGTTTTCAAAAAACGAAACAGTGTTTTCGTGAAAATTGTTGGTTGGAAATTTTAAATATACAAAGGTTTGAACACTTCAAAACAGTTCTCGAAATTATTTGCGGATTCACTCCAATAAAGCGATATTTTCAATTAATCTGGCGACTATTTAAATTGATTTTGCTTTTCCGTAAATGGTTCTAATTATTTAGAAATTATTAACAAGATGGCGCAAAAGGTATTTCCGGATACGGATATTCATTTAAAGTGTCTATTCTTCTACTAACTTCCACGGAATTACGTAAGCGATTCTCTATACGACCAGCGGTAAAAGGCTTTTTGGAAAGAAAAGTTTTGTTGATTAAGAGAAAATAATTTTTTGATTTACCGAATGAAGAAAAAAAAAAAAAAAAACAAAATCAACAGAAGAAAGTACATACATATATACATGATAAAAATGTTTTTTCAGCAATAATTGATTATTTGATCAGCAGAATATAATTTTTTGATGAGAAGAAAAAGTAGAACACCCGAAAGTATTTCAATGGATTATCTGAAGAAATAGTTTTTTTTCAGTAAAAAATGAAAAGAAGAAAACAAAGCTGCTAGAAAAATAAATCGAAAAGAAATAAATAGTTATTGAAGAAATATACAAGAAAAATCCGAGAAAAATGTTTACTATTATTTTCTGAAAATCGCAGTCGCTTAAGTTTTTCTTGAATAAGCTGGATCTATAGCTAGTCGTCTCGTGTTTTGCACACTAAGTGGGGTCCTTTTTGGAGGTCTACTCCTACGTTCTTTAGGTAAGATCTTCTTTTATTGCACCGTCCTTGCGGGATGAATTCATCCATTACCATCATCATTCGTTAGCCTTCCAGTTTTGATTTAGAATTATATATGGAATTTTATATCGGCCAAATGAGTGCTTTTTCAGGCATATTTTGCATAACATTTTGGCACATTTCGGGTATTATTCCACCATTTTCTTGAATAATGTTGTCCTTTAGCATCGGGATTGTGGTTGACTTGTTGCGAAAGATCTTTCCCTTCAAGTACCCCCAAAGGAAAAGGCTGGGGCAGTCAAAGCAGAGGATCGTTTGACATTATACGGCCGGAAAAAATGTCTCGCAAAATATCAATCGTATCGTTAGCTGTATGTAATGTGGCTCCATCCTGTTGGAACTACAAGTGTTGTAGGTCCAATCGATTTAATTCGGCCACCAAAAAGTTTTGCAATATGTCACGATAGAGATCACCAGTAATAGTTATGGCATTGAATCTTGCGTCTTCAAAGAAATTTTGCCCATTAATACCGCCGGCCAAAATGGTGCACCACACAGTAACCTACGAGGGTGTAAAGGTCGTTGGAGTATCAATCAAGGATTTTCAGAGCCTATAGTATATAGTATAGCCTATAGAACCTATAGTATATAGTATATAGTATATAGTATACTGAGCTTCAAAGTTTACTATAATTTAAACCAACAAAAATTACGCAATTTTGTTCGTGTTTTCACAATTGAACTATAAAATGTCTTAAACTTCAACACGTTGTTGGGGGGTTAGATTCTCCATAATATATTTTTATCGACTGCTCTTCACGGCCTCTATAGGGCTATCAGATACAGGTGAAAGACTGTCTATACAAGTTTTTAGGTTTCTAAGGGAAACCAAGTACTTTAGCCCGAAAATTTCACTGGCTGGGTGCAGGTGTGCACCTCGCCGCAATTTATTCACAGTTCTAAAGTAATATTTTAATTAAATGTAGCTTTTAACTAAAACAAAAGGCTGTATTAGGAAGGGTAGTGTCCTAAGTAGGCACTCAAATTTCAAGTCGTACCTTATGATATATATTTACGAAACTAACAAACCAAGCCTAACTTCTCGCAGTCACTCGTGGTATGCGTGATATACTTTTTGCACAAATTTGACAGACGTTCGAAAGCTGTTGGACTTTCAAAAAAAAATTGTTGGTATATCTGAGGCTCCCGTTCAGTCGCCCATGCTCTTAATCACTGAGCAACTATGCCCACAAAGTCCTAACAAGTCCTAATTTGTCACTAAGAATGAGTCAACTTGATAAATGTTACAATACGGCCGTGTTTTTTTTTTTTTTTTCAACCTATACTGCTATTCGTTTTTTTACTTGCCTCTATAGGGCAAGTATTGTTTTCGTGAACATTTTCGATCTCAAGTTTTTGATCAACCTTGACATTACTATAATAGAGGAACTCATAAAAGTTAGTCTTGCAATTTTGTCTGTTTGTCCGTCTCTATATTTCGGTCTGCAGCCTAAACTGGTGGACGGATTTTCTTCAAATGCCAGAGACGAAATCAGAATTTTAATTCTAGCCTCAAAATTAGAGGTGCTTTTCTCCAAAACGGCTCCAATGATTTTTATCAAAATCCATATCTTGGCTAATGCAATGGAACTGCGTTGTTTTTCGCTAAAAAATCAAATAACGGTATTTCACATATTAGTGGACTTTCGAAAATTGGCTATTTCTCTAAGTTATTTTTGACATAAGGTAATTTTTTATTTTTTGCTTAACGTATATTACGAAAAATTCAATTTCACAATTTATGAACAAACAGCACATATGGAGCAAGTATGTGAGACACAGTCATGCCTTTTTGTCTGAGGAACCACTGCTATAAAGTCTAAAGTTCACATAAAATTATTTTCCAATTCAAAACTTTTTAACTCGTAATTATTTTTAAATTATCTTCTGACAATGAATCGCGGAATTAGATACCCTACAACAATTCTTGGTGTAACACTGAGAGGTTCACCTCCTCTTTAACGACTACGACTACATTCAGAAATAAACTTAAGCAACCCCTGTACCTCGTCCGATTTATCATATGCGTACTGCAGTTCAGCCAGAATTAGAAACCTTTGTTATTGTCTTTTGCTCCTGCCATCGAAAATAAGTTCTCTGAGCTTTCTCCACGACACGGTATGTATTCTGGTTCTAACCCCTTCATGCAATACGGGCACCTTTGTCGAACACCGAATATTATAGATATCTCAATACAACTGAAAGTATCGAATAATCAAATACGAGTATGTAATGGCAATGACATCCATCGATCTATCGAAATTTCTGGGTCCATGATGGTTCCGTCTATAGTTTGGGTAAACCATCGATTGCAATGTTAAATTCGACCTTCCGAATGTAACTTTTCAAAAGTTTCGATCTAAGAACATTGCAGTATGAAAAGTATGCGTGTGCGTCACATTGGATTGAAGCTTGGTTACTTATGTCTGTTTTTGAGATCTTAAAAGACTTTGAAAGTGGTGAACGCACCATTTACATTGCACTCTGAATTTTTAAAGCGATATTCACTTGCATTTTATAGAAAGATCCGCAGAATGGATTTCTGATTACTTTGATCAACTGGACTAAAATGTTCTAAGCATCCCTGTAATTTTATTTTTCCAAAGTGTCAAAAGTAGGGGTTATTTCTTTATTAGCGTCAATTTGAGATAAAATCTTTTCGGTTAAGAAGGTGCTGTGTAATCTTTGAAACGAAAACATTTCCTTTCAAATTCACAAATCGTTATAAAAGGGCTCTAAACAGCTTCTCTCAGTTTCTCTTTATTATATAGCAGGCTTTTTCCAACTAAAACACCACCTCCTATCTAAATATAAGAAAGAAACATCCCTATTCACTTTAATGCCTCAATCCTAATAAAATTCCTGTACACCGGTGGTCTTTGAACGTTAACAAAGGGAATTAAAAAAAAAGGTTTATATTTTCCGAACAACTTCCTACCTTTTGAAATTTCGTTTGACAAAAGTTTAATTAATAGCAAACTCCTCTAACCATCGCTTTACCCTACTTCCAACTTCTGTGCTATGTCCTTTCATCATTCCATCTCTTAAAAAAAAAAATCTTTTCAAAAGCCAAAAAGGACCTTCTGTATAATCCTATATCTCTCTCACACACAAATAACAACACAATTTGAATTCAATTTTCTCAGAACTACCAAGCCTCTTTTTCTGCTACCTACACAGTAAAGGATTCCACTAACAAGTACGAGTACTATTCGTACTTTGTAGAAAATAATCTTTTAACTTTTCCCAGTGAGCGTGGGACCGAGATACTACTGAGCAAGCAACAATGAAAAAGCAGAAAAAAATCCTTATTTTATTCTCGTAAGAAATCCGCTTACTACTTTTTAAAATTTCGCATTTTTTAGAATATCCAACGAACGAATTTGCATGATAGAATTTCCATTCACTTAAAAGAAGGAGGAATATCATAGAAAGTGCAATTGCAGGAAGGAAGTTTACGCGAGCACTGGGTTTCCTAGAGAAGTAGGATCAAAAAATCTTCCCTGATGCGTCTTTAAAGTGATTATTCTTTTCCGTCCAACTGTTCATAGCTAAAGGATGGTGTTAGATGGGAAATCCTTGTTTACATTTACGATTTAGTTCAGTATACAACCACCATTCTTAGAGGAAGCACAAGGAAACCACATATGTAAATGCTTAACCGAGTATCGATTGTGTACACACACTCGAAAGCCTCGAACTTCCTGGTTCTCTGAAACTTTTAACCTCAACCTCTGAATGATTTTTTTCTTTTCTTTGAATTCAATAAAGTATGGTTCAGGATTTGTTTGGAATAATTTGCCAGTAAGCAGGCTGATTGCAGGGTTGCATGGCAACAATGCCGGCCAGAAAAACCTGACTACAATACACAAATTCAGGTCAACTATCGACTTTTTGTACTCTACCAACCTTCCACCATACCACCTTCTCCACATTCTCCACCCAATCCCCAAAAGAATAAAGAAGATACAACCAACCCATACTGGTATGGCATTTGAAATGCATGTACGTACATTTCCAGAGACGTAAACCCTGAGCTACCCTAAACCAAACGTACCCCCAAGCGGGGTGACTGTGACGGGTACAATCGATCGATGCAGTCATTTCTTTCGTTCTTTGGTGGGTAAATCCAAACAGCTCCAAGTAACAGAGGATAGAATGGGAAAGGCAATTGTGTGCCATGTACCGACTTTCAGTCAGTGAGTGTTTCTGTCCCTAATCCTTGTGTACCGGTGGTATACACGTCGGTATTATGTGGGGGTGTTCATGTCCACCTTGCGCTTTTTAGTGGGCCAAAGCAATTTACTGTACACCTGGGGGATGAGCACTTTTTTTTTTTTGTTCCAAACAATGGAACAGGGTTGAGCAGTTGTATGTGGGTGGGGGAAAATGGTGGTAACCCGGCTGACTAACCCACTTTCTATTGTTGTTACTCGACTAATATACGCACGTGAAATGTGTTCAACGGCAACAGGAATGGAAAACTTGGACTTTTTTTTTGGTTGCGTCGTGGTAAACTCGTTCACCAGGTCTTTTGCAGTTCTTTTGAGGGAGAGATACATTATATTCATTCATCCTACGTAGAAGAGTGTTTTCCGGGGTGTAATGATCTAAATGATACACACGGGTCGTGAGCGGGGGGATGGTAATTTGTCTTCGGGGGAATTTTCGGAAGGTACTTTTTCTAATGGGTTCTCAGTTGAGTAGGAGGGAAGGTTTTCGTTTCCAAGTCCTAATTAGAGCACTGACCTTTGAGAGACGTGGTTTTGGTTGAGTTTTTAAAGAACATGTTAATTGCGTTGTGTTCTGTTTTTTTCTATAAAGCGATTCATTAAAGAGTGAAAAATCATTCAAAATGGTTGACATTTTGATAGATGAGCTTTTAGGGATGTAATCGGTGTAAACCCTTTATACAAAGAAAATGTCACATCGAAGTTTCTAATCAATTAAACTGATCCCAAAGGAAGGGCGATGGCAAAGGGAATGGAAATTTCAAATAAATTTCGAGAATTAAGTAACTGACGAGATAATCCACATACAAACAATGTTGTCCCAAAAAAGGGAGGTTTGACGAAGATAATATTTCTTTTATGCTGATAGGAAGGTATTATGAATTTAAAGTTAATTCCGTGGGAGTTTGTGTTCATAAAAGGATGCTCCCTTTTTCATTAAGGAATTTACGTCAATAAATATTCTCATAATTACTTACGAAAATGGAAGGCGGCGAGCGGACAAATAGGCAGGAAACGGGAAATTCTAATCAACACTGGACTATCCCTTTTATACTTGCGAATTGCGCTTGAATTTCTTTTCTTTTTTAATCGGCGTATTTTGGATGGAAATGGCATGAAAATTTCTTAAAAAATTAAGCAAGTGAGAGTCAGATTTCGGGCGTTTAGTGTTTCTTCTGTGTTGTGCCAACTGCAGCTTCGACTGCTGGGCGAAGTTGCTTCAAACTTCATAAGTGGGATGACAGATTGAGAAGAAATTGGAGTTTTGAATTTAATACTATGTTTTCAGTAGAGCCATCTGAGATGATTACGTCTTTGCCGCTTATGAGCTGCTAAAGTAACTTAATTTCTATACAATTCTTCATTTGCTTAATTACCTCATTACCGGTAAATGAGATGACAAATGAGAACAAAACAAAATTCAACAAGGCAAACATACCTTTTGTTGAATTAAATTAAATGAACAACAGTCAAAAAAAAAGAAGAAATTATGACATTTGGAGGCCGCTCTATGTTCAAATACGGGAGCAATGGCTTTATTTTTCATGTCATTACTGACGTTTCTGAGTAAATAATTAAAATAAATCATACATTGTATGATTATTACCTTTAATGGATACATATACGCTCTAAAAATATCAGCTTTGCGAAATGATTCTTTAAATGCACCAAGTTACACATCAATCATATTTTCGTGCTTGAATTCGGAACTTGATATGTCCACTGTCAGACTAAAGGAGCTGGATGTAGGTAGTGAAATCATCTCATTTGGCTCTAGTGAAAAAGTCGAAAAAGTCTAACGATTTTGATTAAATTTGTGATTGATATAAAGGGTTTTTCATTAGGGATATAATAATTTTGTATTTTAATACAAACGCACTATTAAACTTGTTTTATGATCTGTCAATGTCAGAACGTCAGTCATGTTTACGTTTTTATCATGGTGAAGTTTACGAACGGGCAACGTTTGGAAGTTATTAAAAATTACTACCGAAATTTTGAGTCGGTGGTCGCAACTTTAAGAGCGTTTACACCAAATTTCGGTCGTAATAATCGTCACACCAGACAGGATGTGCTTGCTATAGTAGATAAATTCGAGTAAACATATTCACTATTATTTTGTGCCAGTGAAATAACGCACCGGTTGAAGTACTCGTACCGAAAATATCGCAGCCGTAAGTGCTTCAGTTCAAAATGAGCCAAATTAGTAGATTCCACGGCATTTTGGGAATCTCTCAGTCCACATTGTGGCGAATTTTGCCTAAAGTTCTTGTCCTACACCCTTATAAGATCAAATTAACTCAAGAACTAAAGCCTCTTGATCATTTGAAGCGCCGAAACTTCTCCGATTGGGCTCTGCAAAAGTTTGAAGAAAATCCGGAATTTCATCGAAAAATCATCTTCAGCGATGAAGCTCATTTTTGGTTTATTGGCTTTGTCAATAAGTAAAATATGCATTGTTGGACAGCAGCTAACCGACATGTGCTTCAAGAGACTGCATTGCATCCACAAAAAGTGACCGTGTGGTTTGGATTTCATGCCGGAGGTGTGATTGGACCGTATTTTTTCGTCGATGAAAATGATCGCCATGTTACAGTCAATGTAGTTCGCTGTCGTGCCATATTGGAAGACTATTTTTAGTCAGACACTTGACATCAGTAATATGTGGTTCCAACAAGATGGTGCCACATGCCACACAGCTGGTAAAACAATTGATCTATTGAAGGGGAAGTTCGGTAATCGTGTAATCTCGAAAAATGGTCCGATCGAATGCCCAGCTCGCTCATGCGACTTAAGGCCGATGGATTTCTTTTTATGGGGTTACGTTAAGTCGTTGGTTTATGCCAATAAGCCAACGGAGCTCAGGAACAATATTGAACCCGAAATTGTCAACGATCTGGCTGATATGTGTGGGAGAGTGGTGGAAAATTGGCTCCAAAGAATCGATCGCTGCAAACGTGCTCGCGGTGGTCATATGAACGAGCGAATTTTATATTTCAATTTTGCATGTGAACTACATTTGGAATAAATTTCAGCGCGATATCTCAATTATTATGTGCTCTATTTAAATACAAAATTGTTATGTCCTTATTGAAAAATCCTTTACATACGAGTATGTACGAGTACATACGCTATAAAACGCCGTACCAAGTACTTATCAAAAATTTGTACAACGGTCCTTTACTTATTAACTTATTTTTGAAAATTGACTATTTCTCGAATATAACTTTTTGTTTAAAATAGATGCATACATAAAGAATATGCGATATAAGCAACAACATAATATTTCTGGAAAATTAAAAAAAAAAAAATACATTTTCTATTAACCCAAAAATACATTTTGACTCCTAGATGATTTTCATTTATGATGCGGTTTACATATTTCTTTTTCCTAAATTTCACTTTGACGGTGTACACTTATATACCGCATAAATCGCTGGGTTCATTTAGACCATTTTTTCCAATTTGGAAAAACGCTTTTATTTCTTTTGTAAAAAAAATATTGGTTCCGTTCAGAAGTTATAGCATCTGATGTGATTTAACTACAAAAGAAAAGAAAAACTTTTCACAATAATTCGTAATGAGGTCCAAATAGACCCTTACCTCGAAAAAAAATTTAATTTTTGTCATATTTTAAACTGAAATTTTGATCGGAAAAACTTGGGACACCCTGTACAGAGTCGATTTAGCTATGTCCATCCATCCATATGTTACCTGTTTTTGGGCCTAGGAAAACTAAATTTCATTATAAGCTTTTCCGAACACGAAGCAGTACAAGTATAAATATTTTTTCAATTCGCCACAAATAGTCACATTTTATTGTACTACGAGAGTAGTACCTAAAGTGACGATTTACCTACTCTACAATTCATTCATACATTCTATAGAGCCGCGACCACCTTCTTGTTTAAAAGGTAAGATTTTTCTTTTTCAAAGCTATTTTCAATGTTGATTGAGCTTTTCTCTTAGATATATTATTAGAATCCCAGAAGCTGATCTATAAATGGTGGCAGCCACGTTAACTTTTCTTTTAAAAAAATCTCCTAACAATAGTTTTTCTGATCGAATCCCTTCAAAATCGAAACAAAAGTTTTAAGATTTCATTGTATAGGGTTATTCAATTCGATGCTGGCATCTGTCAAATCCATTTGTCATCCATTTGTCAGTGACAGGTGGTTAGGCATTACCCTGCCATTTTACAATATGGATGCGTTTTAAGGACAGATTATGGTTGTAATAATTGTCCAACTGACCAAACAATTCGAAACATAATCACCAAATTCATACAAATCGGTAGAGTTTGTGATGTCGTAAGGCCCGTGCGTAATCATACCGATATCCACCGTCTTGGAGTTAAAGTGGCTGAGTGGGTATAAATTGTCTTTTAGGGCCTTACGATCTATAAACATAAATACTTCAAAGAGTGATGCATTTATAATAAATCACTGCTGTTGCCTAAAGTGTGCTCCTAAATCCGAGAACCTCAACTCGTCACAGATTTCAGCAACTAGTCTATGCATAAAGACCTCGGATTATTCCCTTACAAGGTCCAACTGACTTATAAATTGAAGCAAAATGACCACCCGCTTTATTATCGCTTCTCTGTTTGGCCTTTAGAGTAGCACGCAACTGACGTCGATTTCGATAAAAAAAAAATTTCCAAATGAGATGCAGTCATCTTGGTGAAGTTACTTGGCTTACGCGGAGCGTCGATTTGACGCTTTTGTTTGTGGGGTGCCGATAAAGATCGATGTTACGCTGACAATCCAAAAACAATTCAGGCACTTAAGCACAATATTGATCGAGCTATTCGTGAAATAGAGCCCCGAACCATCGAAAATATTGTGCAAAATTGGTTTGACAGGGTGGTCTACTGCCAAGCCAGCCACGGCAGCCATTTAAAATAAATAAATTTTCCATAAATAATCGAAGAGTATATTCTCTTTAATAAACCAAAAAAAAAAAATCTGTAAAAAATATTAAATGGATTTTTTTTATAGCAATTTTAGTACGTGCCTATTTAAAACACTCTACACTATTTCTTTTGCACAAAGTTTGACCTATGTACCTTGAAAATCTCTCCGCTGGAAGAGAATCAAATTATTCACTTTGGAAAGCGGTAAAAGGCATCCGGAAACCTCAAATGCAAGCGCCACCAATTCGGGAAAACGATAGAATTTGGGCCAAGACCGACAAAGAAAAGGCGGAATTTTTTGCTTTGCACTTAGAAGATACGTTTAAGCCATTCGACGGCCCTTTGATAACGCCCAACTCCCCAGTCACGACATCTGACAACTTTAAAGTAAAAAAAGTTGCATTAATTGAACTGAGGGAAGTGATTAAAAATCTAAAGACTAAAAAAGCACCGGGTTACGACTTTATAACGGCGCAGGTGGTCAAGGAATTACCGAATAAAGCTCTTATCAAACTGCTATATTTGATTAACGCTTCGTTCAGACTGCTCTACATTCCGAGACAATGGAAAGTCGCAGAGATTATAATGGTCCCGAAACCAGGCAAACCTTTGAATGAGAAGAAATCATATCGGCCTATTTCCCTATTGCCGGTTATCTCTAAAATGTTCGAAAAACTACTTTCAAAACGACTACAACCCGTAATCAACGAAAGACGTCTCATTCCTGACCATCAATTTGGATTTAGAGTCAAACATTCAATAATCGACCAAGTCCACAAAATAACTGACGTGATTGAGAAAACTCTCGAAGAAAAAAAGATTTGTTGTGGTGTATTTCTTGACGTCTCACAAGCTTTCGATAAGGTTTGACACAAAGGTTTGGAGTATAAATTGCAACGACTACTGCCATGGCAACTCTTTCTAATTTTACGATCGTACCTCACCGAAAGACTTTTTCGTGTTAAGCACGGAAATGATTACTCTGAGTTCAAGGAGGTTGCGGCCGGAGTCCCACAAGGAAGTATCCTCGGCCCGCTTCTATATGTACTCTACACGCGTGATATCCCGCAGAAAAGAAACTGCGTCGTCGCCACGTTTGCGGACGATACGGCGATATTGACAACGGGCGATACAATTGAAGCAGCAACTGAAAAGCTGCAACATGCTGTTAACAAAGTCCACGCTTGGACGAATTCTTGGCGTATTGTGCTGAACGAAAGCAAATCTACTCACGTCAACTTTACATTTAAACTCGGCTCAAATACCATACGCGAACGAAGCAAAATATCTAGGAATGACTCTAGATGTTAAGCTTAAATGGAAATCGCACGTAAAAAAGAAACGCGTCGAGCTCGAAAACAAATACCGACAAATGTACTGGCTACTCGGAAGACATTCGAAGTCGAGCCCACATAACAAACTGCTTATCTATAAACAAGTGCTAAAGCCAGTGTGGACGTATGGTCTACAACTATGGGGTTGTACCAGGAAAAGCAATAGAAACATCCTACAAAATCCTACAAACTTTTGAAAATAAAGTTCTTAGAACGATCGTTAGCACACCGTGGTACGTACGTAACGAAGATATTCATCGGGACCTGGAAATTCCTAGCGTCGTCGAAGAGATAACAGATTTTGCTCGTAAACACAAAGATCGTGTTCACGGCCATTGTAACAGTACCGTCATTCAACTACTTGACGTCGTCTGCAAAGGACAAAACCTTTTGACCTCGCGTCATAGTATATGCCGGTCGTGAAAACAGCAGGAACTTTCATTGGAATTTAAGCTGTCTAAAGCGCTACATTCTTTTTAAATTACATACGAACATCTTTTTCCAAAAATCACGAGTCTCGTAAGCGAAAATAAAACTGCTGGATAAGCGTCGGCTTAGTTGTAGTATTAATCTTGAAGAGTGGTGTTTTTAGTGAATAAAAATCTCACACTACCATAAGCACGCCCGATCGGGCCCTATGGTGTCTTTAGAAGATTTTCACCCACTCGGCAAAAAAAAAAAAAGTTTGAAAACACATTTTATCGAAAGTCTATAACTTGCTTGACTAAAGTATGTTTAGTAAGAACATTTATTTATTTATTTAAATGCAATAGTTTGGCTTTAATCCTTTTGTTCACGTTTGGCGCCATAAAATCCTTGTGCTCTTATTAATACGCCCGTAAAGTTTTCGCTAATAACTCAGACTTTTCATTTTATACGAAAGCTATAAAGGCATAGAGTTATTTATAGTTCCACATTAATATAACTTTACGATTTGCGAAATTCCGACGCAATCATTTAAGAGCTCTGAGGTTTTGAGAATAGTTCAGTAAATAAACTGGTTACGACTCTCCCTAAAATGTCCAATATTCGTCTGATTTTGTTCCCTGAATTTTGCTTTCATACATAAAACCATCCATGGCACCACTGCAATCATTCGAAATATTTCATCGCTGAAATGCCACTCCAAGTTCTCACTCCACCTGCGGTTCCTCTGGAGAATCTCTTTGTTCAGCAGTGGACTCTCATAAAACAAAACGCAGGACGTCAGCGTGTACAAAAAAAAAAGAAGAGGACAAAACAACAACTGTAATACGAGCTCTTAAATGAAATCCTGACAAATGCCAGAGTAGCATCGTCGGCCATTCGCATCCTCGTATAGTTGTTTTCATAAAAAAAAGAAATGAAACTCATTCTCGTCCTCCTGCTGCATCGCAAGGATAAAAATGT
Source organism: Pocota personata (assembly GCA_963082735.1). NCBI lineage: Eukaryota > Metazoa > Arthropoda > Insecta > Diptera > Syrphidae > Pocota > Pocota personata. The sequence goes on from OY720432.1 coordinate 117,167,359, forward strand.
TCTGCAAATTCTCGGAAAATATATGGATGTTGATTTTTCATATTTCCACGCGCTGCAGCAGTTACCAGGAGCAGGGATAAAAAATATTGGTGAGATAAAGTTTTCGCAAAGTAAAAATGGCGAAAATGTGGAAAAAAAACTTTGCTAGCGTGAGAGAAAAAATAGGACTTGAATCACACTCAAAATTGATTGTCCTATTTTTATGGAGTCGTTTTGTAAAAGTTTCATTTTGTGTTTTTTTTTTATAAGATGTGTTAAGATGAATGTTAGAAAGTTTGGTCCCACAAGTGATGACGGTAAAGAAAAGTTCCTCGACCGACTGTTCCCAGGATGTCGACTAAAGTTCCAAGTAATTAAGTTGGAATTAATATTTGTGTTTCGAAAAAGTTTATTTTTTTTCTTCTATCTATTCTCCTCCCTGAATGTAATTGGGTCATTTTTTAGTAGTGTCGGACAAACCGTTCTTCCGACGACAAAATTGGACTTTGTTTAATTAAAATCAAACTATGCATGCTAATGAAGCATCTGGGAGGTTTTTATTAGTTTAATTGTGGGCTATTTTATGCTTGAAGGGTACTATGATTGGGTGGGTGATAGGAGTAGGTTTGTTTGAAAGGATTCATAGGTCGTTTTGTTCTCGCTTTTTTAATGTCTTCACTGGGTTTACCCTTGCAGCTTACATAGGGTTGTTAGGAATTTGCACATTGAATAGTGCTATTAAAGTAATGTTCTCTATTAACGTGACGTAGATGTAACGACTTTGTATACCTTTCCAGATTCCTGAATGATAAGCAGAAGCTATTAAATTCTTTCAAAAGAAAAATGCTTCATCTAATAATTGACTTTTTGTTTAAGATGGACCGGAACTTTATGAACTCTATCCACACGATTGTGACATAATTTTAGTTAATAGGCAATTCGAATCATTGTTGTCATCGACTTAAAAAAATTATGTCACCTTTTTGGCAGAATTATGTCACATGATCATCTACAAAATTCTAAGTAAAAAGGAAAAAAAAAAGCCAAACTCTACATCTGCCTTACTCCTTTCTTCCTATATCTAACAAAAAAAAAAAATATCAAAAAATATGTCACCTTGACAAAGTTTAGCCCAAACGCCAAAAAAATAAATACAAATGCATAATATTTTCGATGCGAAATATATTTCCTATCTAATCCGAACCAAATTCAAATGTTGCCAAAAGATATTTCATCTGTTATACAAAAAAAAAAAAAAAAAACATTAAATTATAATCGTTTTCGATGAAAATTATGTCACTTATTCTGAGAATGCTTATATACATATGTCAGCATAAATCGATTTTGAAATTATGTCACCGCCGAAATAAATGTGTCGCACTGATTCGAATCTCAGCCACCAGCTTTAAAAAGACAGAAGCACAGCCCCTCCGTTTTAGAGAAGATAAGCAATGCGTCTGGAATGGATGAATGGGGTTGTGATGTTGTTTCGGTGACTAGCTGAGGTAAGATCGTTTGATCGCGAAGGGCGAACCCAAGGAAACACCTACACATATTTTCGAGTAGAGGATTTTTTTATTAAACATTTCGTGGGTACAATTCCGGTATTACTAGTACGGAGGAACTATTTGTCTGAAAGTATGGGCGACTGCAGCCTAAACTGCTGGAGACGGATTTCCTTCAAACTTCACATCTGTGGTCATTGGGTTCACAATTCGATGTTAAATCGAAATTTTCATTTTAACCCCAAAATTAAAGGTACTTTTCTAATAGCCAATTTTGAAAAAAGTCGAAAACGATCTTAACGATGTTGATCAAATTTCATATTTGAGTTGAGGTGGATATATGCTATAATATGGTGTACCACGTTTTTGGCAGAAAATACGTATAACGGTATTTATTGACCCGTTTTTGAAAATTGTCTCATTTTCAAATATGACAAGGGCGATTTTACGATTTTATTCAAAATCGATATTTAAGCATCCTATGACATATGCAGGGTCATGGCATACCAAGTTTTGGAAAGTTTTCAAAATTATTTTATTCGAATTTTAAGGGATTTTTTTTGAAAAAAAAATAAAATAATTTTAACGATATTGTTTAAATTTCAAATCGAGTTTTTGCAGATACAGCATATAGGTGGAAGAACGTGCGACCGAGTTGTGCACGTTTTTTTAATTTAATTTCAACTCTAAATAATTTGCAAATGAACAGCACTAAGGTGGAAGTATGTACATGCGACCCAGTCGAGTACTTTATTTTCATTTTACAATGCTGAATGTGATATACTAACAATATTTACAATATTTACAACAATATTTTCTTTTATGAGAGGTGTTTTTTTTTTGCACACGTGCATGTATGTATGTACCTGGCAATCTAAATCTAGTAATACTTACTAGCCTGGAAGGGTGCCCATGGTGTAGTGATAACATCATCGCTTATCACGCCGCAGGTTCACGGTTCAAATCCTGATGTTCTTGACATCAACTATTTATTTCGCATGAAATAAATAAAAAAATCCATCAGTTGCACAAGCTTATGTCAATTCTACTGCGAAGGAATAACACTGGCAGTAGAATGATCGTGATCGGAGGACGAACAAAAAAAAATACTGTGAATCATAAGCAACGACAATAACAGCAACGCCACCCTTAGTGTTTACTGAAATTTAATACCACCCGTGCCCTGAAATAATATAAGGGTATTCATATCACCTTGGAAGGAAAACCCTAACCCTACTTCTATGACGATCTTAACGACTTAGCCAGACTTGATATTAACAAAATAGAGAGTTTTGTCTATGGATCCAGTTGGTTCTGCACATAGATGCAGAACAGAAAAGTGTTAAAATACCGCAACGGTTACCCATTCTTATCTTCCTTTAGGAAGAATTCGGTTCTTCTTGTTCGTCTTAAAAATTGTACGTAATAGTTTGTACGTCTATGGTTCAGTATTTCACTTGGCATCTCGTAAATTGTTCTATGAAGTGAGTGTGAATTTTAAGAGGCGAAGTGAAAAACCGAAACCATCCCCCATGTGGTGTTGATTAACACTAGTATGTGTGTCAGGGTGTTATGTCGATTGACAACAGCATATGCTGTGCATCGGCAGGGGTAATGATGACAGCATCGGAGTGCTTGCTCCTGTGACGTAAATATAAGTCTATGCTCTGTAGCTGAGACGGCGGTGAATAAAATCGACGGTGATGGGAGGAAGTGATGATAAAAAACTACCATCGACTAAAACCTACATAAAGTAGAACCATGAACATTAGGAACTTGTCATGATGCCAACCATGATGGACTACCAGATGTCAACCAGTCATGGCAAAGTACGAGTACCAACCACGTCATATGCATATTTGTAATTGTGTAGATGAAAGAGACTTTTCCGACCGTCTGTAAAAACTTTCTACGAGGACATTGTGCTTAATTAGATAGAAAGATATCTATCCGGCGTCTGAAACAGGCACCAGGATTCAAATTTAAATTTTCCGCTAAGAATCATATTTCTGCAAAATAATTGTTTTCGACTTTCCAACCTCATTAAAATTACCTGAGCGTTGCTCACAAGGTCCAAGTCCAAGTCTCCTGTCAAATCTATTCGTAATGAGTTGAGAAATTAGAATCCCTCTTCAAACTCATTACCACAGAATGAGGAGCTCTTTCAGGAGTTTTATTTTGGTTTAAATCCCTAATCAAATAACAAGAAGTCTTAGCTGGTTAATTTGTTCGAAGCGCTTTTCACAAATAGCTGTACACAGGACAGCGGGAGATATAGCACTACTCTCTCTGAAAAAAAAAAAACGCCAATGTTAATCTCTAGAAATCCCTTGACTGCTTTTGTGATAATTACGCCACATCCTTCAGTTTTTCTCCTTGCTTCAAGAATGAAATTCTCCATTTGAATGGGGTATCATACCTATTACCATTATATTCCCTTAAATAAGGTGGAAGTGAAACCTATTTTGGTATGGTGGTCGTTTGGGGAAAAGTTGAGCGTTCAACTAAACATTTTCATGGGAATCAACTTGCTCTCGTTATTTATTAACTTTGTAGAGGAAATTGTTTGAGTGTTGAAAAAGGGAGCAGTAGCTAGGTATACCTATACAATATCGGGGAAAAATGCTTTTCTGGGTTAATTACTCAAATACTTAGTGGTGCGGAAGTAGTTTTTAAAACTTGTTTACTGTAAGTAACAAGATAAAGCTAAAAAGTTCGTGACTGGATAGAAGTGTAATTAACATGCAATTTTGTTTTACATTTTTAATTTTTCCCTTTTTTACTGGGGATTATCATAAATAGAAAATCTATTTTGGTGCTGCTTTAGCGCAAATGAAATAATGCCAGATTGGATGATGGCCGAAGTTTGTGCTTGGAAAGGATTTCCCCTTTGTCTATATTCACTGTCGGGTAAAGTCTCGTATTTTGTTTAGGGAAACGTTCTAATTCTCAGTTTGTGACTGCAATTTGTGCCTGTGCAAAGATTAGAGTTTGTTTATAATTTTTGTTTGTCTATAATTTTTTTCAGTAAGTAGTTCGATGAATATCATAGCTATGCTTTAGTGAAACAGCTCGTAAAGAGTTCGCAACACAAGGCCGGATTTTACCAGAAGTGCTACTATTTTAGCATCTTTTTCTTTGGCTAATGCCAGAGATGCGTTTATACTGGATTAATCCGAAATATGTACGAGAATGGGAGAGCTACAATCAGGTGAACGGCAGGAATGTCGGCATGCACCAGGGTAGTCTTCAACGTGGTTTTGAATTACCTTGTGAAAGATCATGCCAAGGAACAAACTTGTTTGTTCTCTGATTCACTAAGGCCTGTACCAGATATTCGTTGTAAGTGCTTAAACCAAGAAGCAAACTGTGATGACGTCGTAGGGCATAGAATGACCGTAGGATGCATGAAGTGGAGAGAAAACTCAGTCCGGGCTACTTTAACAAACGTTTCGCAATGTCGAAAAAGGTATGAGGCATACAAGAGTAACATTATGGAAGAGGAGATGAAAATGTTAGGAATGTCGGCAGGGGTAACGAAACGCGATTTTATCGGATTTACCCGTACCCAAGAAGTCCTTATGCCAGGATCAGTTGGTATTGTCAAGTGCAAAACTGACCTTAGGAAAATCCAGTAAGAAAGGCATTACCAAGCAAGAAAAATAACTCTTGGATGGCATAAATGATAAAATAATATCAACGCCTTGACCTCAGCTTCGATACTAGTTGGCCTTAAAACATATCACTTAAACTACATAGCTACACTACGAAAACTGCGCTTCATGAAAAGAACTCTTTCTACATTCTCTTGGAATAACTTGCATTCCAAAATAGTGAAAGAGACAGTGCAGTACCAATTTCAGTGGAAGCGGAAGAGTTCCTATCGTCTTTGACTACCATTAATGCAATTGTAGTGCTAGCGACAAGTACTACTTTTGGACTACATATGGTGGCCTACGCTTTTTAATTTGTGAAAGAGCGGTACTTCCTGCTTCCAAACGAAGCTATTTTCTAATGAGGAGGCCTGAGCGAGTATCATACAAAGAAGATGAAAGTTGTCTCATCCTCATCGTAGTCCTTTTAGGTCCTGCACAAAGATGAATTCTCTATCTCTCGGAGTCGTTATTGCCGAAGATTTCTAAGGGTAAAAGATTTTACAGAATATCAAGAGCGGACAAATTGATGATCCTGAGAACATAATTTTTCACATCATACAATAGTATTAGGATTACTACTGGAAAATATTAGAGCAGTTTTGTATTCATAATTGTGCCCGTGAACAATTGACATGGCACGTGCAGTCGTCTAAAAAGTTTAAGGCTGCATATTTCCTAGAAATTTTTGGTTTTTGTGACGATTGAAATTGATTGAAGATAGTCTGGTTATATTCACAATGAATTGCTTAAAAAATTGCCTGCTTAATTGTGTCTTTCCGAGGCATACAGAAGCTCTCGGATGAGATAGAAAGCTGATATTTCCAAATGTAAGGCTTCTTGGAACCACCATAAGCCCCTAGATTATCTAAAGGGTGGGTTATCTATTGATCCATTTGATATTTTTCAAAGTTTTTTTTCACCTTATTGAAGAGAGTATAATAATCAACTCAATTTTGCACTTTATTTTCGATGGTTTGGGGCTCTATTTCACGAGTAGCTCGATCAATATTGTGCTTAAGTGCCTGAATCGTTTTTAGATTGTCGGCATAACATTGACCATTAATGGTACCCCACAAAAAAAAGTCCACGAAGGCGAAGCAACAAAATGGCTGATTGCACTATTATTGAACTTAAGGCTCCGACCCATGGAATCCGTTGATCCGTTGCTGCGTCGTTTTTAACTGACACATAGATAGAATACACTGTATGAACTTCGACGGATACAGTTAGTTTACTTTCTACTTTTTTAGTCCGTTGATCCGTTGGCAGTCGGCAAATTGAGAGTAAGCACTTTCATTGGTGGAAGCATTGAGAGAGAATATAAACTGCCATCGCAGTTGACATTTCAATCTGTCAACGAAGGTATGCGGTGGATTGTATGGGACTGTTTTTTCCGGTAATACATGAACGCCACCGTTAACCTTCAACGGAACGACGTCAACGGTTTAGTGCTCAAAAAACCGATTGTAGAACGGCTTGTATGGCACGTAGCGCCATCTTGATGGAACCAGAAATCGTCTAAGTTCATTTCCTCGGTTTCTACGTTGGTAGTAGCGTTGTTGCATCTTCATCTTCGAAAAAATGGGCCAATAATGCATCCATTTCACAAACCACACGAAACAATCACACTCTGCAACAATAGCAACATTCTCGTCTGAGCGCATAGTACGAACACGAGGATAACTTGTGTTATCAACTATCATTCCAATCTCACGAACTTTCTTCACAAAGTTGCGTACAACAGGCACTGTTGGTGCATTATTTCGACCGAAATTTCTTTTCAAAATTCGCACTGTTTCCGCAACACAGCACTCACTTTGGAAATAAGTTTTCAATATTTCCCAACGTTGTTCAAGCGTAAATCTATTCATTTCGTACCGAGTAGATATGCTACTATCAATTTTTTGAGCGCGAATGATCTGTCAGTGTCAAACAGACATGTAATTTAGAAAGAAACGAACAGATGGCCCACAAGTTAGAAAGCTGATGCTTTGTACACTCGCAGTATGGAACGAAGGTCAGGACCTAACACAGGCAGGTTTTCGATTTTCGTAATACGAGAGTACCTATTCTATACAACAAGCTTGGCACGCATGTCGTTGGCAGGCCTATACACTATAAGACCAGTTGTAGCTTTGAAATAATCAGGAAAATGAGTATCCATCAAAAGATCAAGATTTTTCTCACTGGGGATGTTTATGACAAATCCGACCTTTGAAATAGGTGACGATGGTCGGAGTGGTGGAAACGATTTTTCAAAGCCTAGGCACTTCAGATCACTCTTTAATTCTGTGTTGCGCTTATCTTAGTACTAAAGTTTTAAATTGTATTTTTTGAGGGTATCTTTACGATTTCGAAACGCCACCCTCTCTTAAGCCAAGAAAACAGTTATCATATAAAGTTCTTGCCTCTCAAAAAAGGTACAGTAATCATGGAAACTAAAAAGGATATACATTTACAGCCAAATCGATATTTGTAAATTTTTCAAATCATTTTAAAATTGAAATGTCTGTCATTTCTTTTCTATAAAATTCGTACCTAACCGCATTTTCAAAGCTTTGTAAAGTATGCCCTTCGGGAAAAAGCCACTCGGCATTTTTTTTGTACATTACAAGATATATTTAGGTATGTCGGGCCAATATTTAAATGAACCTGACAGTGAACCAGTCCTCTTGGTAGAGATGGGATACGAAAATAAACAAAAAAAACTGGGAAAAAAATACGACTGTGAAAAAATGTAGAACAAAAAATTTTATTTACCCCATTTAACATTGTGCAGCTCCTGACAAGTCGCGGAAAAACGCTTCCTTTGATGTAGTCTCCACCCGTGTATCGTGTATGTATTCTCAACTCGAAGCATCGACCTTGTGTGCGAATCCTTTTTTTCTGTTTCCCTCTCTCTTTCTATATCCGTTATTATGGTACGTCTCTGGTGCCACCCCCGCCTTCATCCTCTTATCTGAGGAAGCGGAAAGCCTTCCGTTATTAAGTTGCTTACGAAGCATTACTATCGTACGCCTATGCCCCCGACCCCGCCCCCGCCCCGTGACCCGTTGATGCTGCCTGCTTTGCATCATGTTACGAATGCCATTTTGCCGAAGTGAGGAAGCAGGGTTAGAAAATGTACATACTCGTAGTTCCCTCTATAATGGTGTGGTATCGGATTTCGCACTTTTGAGACTTGGAATTCTGCTGGTATAATAATATGCGCTCCATGCTTTCAGGGGGGCGGGGGATGATGATAAAACGCAAATAGGACAGACATTCTCGGAGGATATTACAATACCTACATATGGTCAGGAAGGACATTTATCGACAAGAGTATATGAGAATGAACAATGGGTGTTTAATCAGTGAGGCTTGTACACACAGTAGATAGCCGACTAAGCAAATGATATCCTAAGTAATTGAGATAAGAGTGTTTTGTTCAAAGGTATGTATATAGTACATCCTTAAAATCGATAATTGTAAAATTACATTCACACTTGGAACATGGGTTTGTAGTATTTAATTGTGTATCTCATTGAGAGTGAGTACAATTCTTCGCGAAGTACGAATGATAGTCAAATTAATCAAGCAAGGGAAACTCATGAAACTTTTTGTGGCCCCAATGATCAGTTTGTATATGATCTACCCATGTAACAGAATCGACTCCACTTTTGAGAGGAGCAGTATCAGCTTGGTGTTAAAGCTTATTGCACGTCTTCTCTAGGTTGTAGACAACATATCGAACGCAGGCTTTTATTTTCCAATTCGACTGTTTACGTTCAATTCGTTACTACCACCACTCATACATACCTGCAAGGTAAAATAAATGTTGTACTCTCTGAATCTGCTGCACAGCAATGCTTACTTGTGAATGGATTGTTAACAGGCTGAGAATTCTTGCTTTGGCGGAGTTTATAATCAGCTTAATTAGATTTGACTCTGACATCAACTCCATGGACATGTGCTTCAAGTCCATAAGTTGTAGTTGGGTTTTATCACTTCGCAGCGCTCCGCAGAACGTCACTGATCGCTACCAGATTTAGCGGCATTACTTCTGTTGGAAACCGCTTTAAATCAAATTCAATTTAAACTCGTCTCCATCTCTCAAGCCTTTTCTATGAGTGGGTGCAGAAATCTAGCCAATTTTTGTTGCAGCTTAGTAGAACTCCATGGGAATGCTGTCTATTTTGACTGCGTTGGTCGCGTAATGGTCTGCCATCAGTGTTCTAAAGTTTTGGCAATCGTATAGCTCTTTGGAACAAACTTCCATCCATAGTGTGGTCTAAAACTTTGAAAAAAAGTCTCCATACACCTTTATAGCTTATCTACAAGTAAATGATGGTAACGTTCCTTACTCTTGTCATAAATCTGATATGAATAAGATTGATGTCTCTGCGTGTATCTGAAGTTAAAAGTACACCCACATCAGACTCTAGTAAACGTGCAGACGCTTTTTCCAAATGAAATATATAGGTATGTACATATGTAATAGTATATACAGGGTGTCCGAAAAATATTAAGTGGATTTTAAATTTGAATAACTTTTTATTTGATTAACGAATTTTGACAAAACCAGAAGAATGGTAGAATGGAAAATAATATTCTTTAGGTGACCGGCATTTTGGTTTTTTCCAAACTCATTTTTCTTACAGATAACATCATAGGAAGAAGTCTGGATTTGTTAAGTCCAGAGAGCGATCGGGCCCAATGTCTACATTGGGAACATTTCTAGGAGAATAGTCATCGTATCTCTGGCTGTATGGACAGTACCGTCTTGTTGAAATCGGATAAAAAAAGTTTTCGAGCATTACTCTATACTCGTCCCCAGTTACAGTTACTGGATCCCCATTTACGTCTTTAAAGAAATAGGACCTATGACCTTTTCAACCGAGATACTACTTCAAACCGTGACTCGAAGTGGATTCATCTGCCCCTTCTGAATTATTCGAGGGTTTTCCACAACCCATAAATGCAAATTTTGTTTATTAACAAAGGGGCTTCATCTGACAAAATCAATTTCTCCAAAAAAATAGCGATCTTGATTTTGTTTTTCAAGCAGTGTGTGGGCCAATAATAACCGACTTGTGTGATCATTGGCAAGCGATTGCTAATTAGATTGAATTTTATATGGGAAATAATGCAAATCAATTCTTAAAATTCTGTACAAGGTCGTCCGTGGGATGTTTATCTGGTACGAGTGCCGCCTGATTGATGTCGAAGGATATTCGTCAACAGATGCCTGTACGCGTCTTATGTTGTCTGGGAAACGTCCGGACGCAGGTCTCCCAGTCTGTCTATGATTGAACACAGTTTCTTCTTGACGAAAGCGGGTAACAAAAGGCACGATAGCATCTCTAGACGGGGCACTTCTTACATTAAAATGACTGCGAATTTCTCATTGTGTCCTTACAATTGAGGATCTGTGCCGAATGTAAGAGTCGACAGGGAAAATCTGTCAAGTGCCCCATTGTTTAAATTCGGAATATTTAATCTAAAAGAGGAAAGAAATTCGTTGAAAAATATTGCTTCTTTCCAAAGTTATGTATTTTCAAAATTCACTTATTATGTTTGGACCACCTTATACTGATATATATATGCCAAGTGAGCCTTTCCTTTATGATTTGTCAAAAAGACCCAAGCTGTAGCCTATTTTGGGGTCAATAACAAATCTCTCACTTGGTAACCGTAGTGCAATTTGCTTCTTTAAAAAAATCATTTTCCCTATCTTCCAATACCCTAAGTTCTGACTTATCGGTTACCACCGAAGTACTCAAAAAAGCATTCACGTAAAAAAATAATTGCAGATCTTCAAAAGGAATTCGGATTCACGCACCAGCTCACATTCAAGTATACCACAGATTCATTCAATCCCTGAATTACATTTCATTGATAGTCGGACTTACAGGTTGTCAGCGCAACCATCATCAACACAACACATCCACTCTACTATTCCAATAGAGTTCTTCAGAAATTCAAGTCCAACTTGTTTAGTCTGGTTTTCAGTGTCATTAACTCCAGCCTCACTGATTGCGTAATCAAAATTCGCAAACTCCCTCAAATGGTCAGGGAGAGAAGCGTCAAAAGGGGCCGCATAGGAAAACAGAAAAAATGCAAACTAATTGCAGCCCATTATGAAAATGAAAACAAAAACTAGTTACAATCCGATGCTATACGCATCCGCTGTTGAATTGTGTCAGCGACAAAATGTCACAGAACCAACTCAATCCCAGGGAGTTAGACAGTGGTAATGAGAATCGTATTGAATTGCGGATTGCACATGCAGAAAGAAACAATCTCACAGATACCCCGTGCATCCGCGCATCTATTGCATTGCGCTGCTCATCGAACCGATATGCAATTTAGAATTGTATTGTATTTCTATACGTTTATAGAAATGTATTTCATGGTACCTGGAGAGGACGGCGGGCCCGTATGCATGCGTACATTTGCCCACTGAGCGATCATTATTGTGTTGTGTTACTCTTGTCAATAGTAATTGTGGTTTGGTTTTCAATTCGTTTCGGTTCAATTAAAAACTTTGCTAATTAGTTAGTTAGTTTTGTGCAAGGCGCGTCGATTGAATATGATGCGAGAGGCATTGCAATTAAATTAAAATCACTAAATAAATTTGAGCCAACAATATTGGAAGGAAGTGGTGGATAGTGTATTAATTTATTTACCACTTACGAGGGGGATATTTAATTGATCATATTCTAGACGATTTTAGTTTGAAAAAAACAAATTGAACCACAAACTAATATGTAATATGTATACGATGTGTTAAATTGTCTTTAGTTGAATGCATATAAGTTTGTATTTTCATCTCACCAACTATCACCATACGAGTACGTATCTAACATTAGCGCTGTACTGTGTATGAAACTAACAGATAGAGTATCCCGCGCACTATGTTTTGATCACCTTGCTCCGAACCTAAATGCTAGTTTAGACTAGGTTTGAGACATTTAGACCAGATTTACCCGCTGCAGGTAGGCTACCAGGCTATTAAAGATAAATGTCCTTAACGTTGTTCTGAACTAATTCTATAAGCTCAAGGATACATCTTTTTGGTTACACGGTCTAACATCAGTGCGGCGCAACTTTATCTCCTGTAAAACCTTTCAATCTTCAGATAATCAGAAACAGAATCAACAGGCATCTTATGGCGCTGTTCCAGCGTTATAGGTTAGCCTCTCCTAAGAAAATATAGTGCACTACCCAGCATACAACCTAACCCCCATAGGTGAAAAATGGTGTTCATTGTCTCTAAACAACAAACCAGATTACGGCCCGAAGGACTGAAAGGACAATCACAAAGTATTAGCTGTAAATTTGCAATATTAAATGTCATTCCAAGCTTGACATTACCTAAAGTAGCCGTGTGGCGTATATAATCCTTCCAAAGACAGAAGGTAATGACAAGTAGGTCTACTAAAAAGCTTTACGATCAGATTCACAACATTTACTGTAAGGAACGTTGTGCATATTTCAAGAAGATTAATGACCATTCGTCGATCTAAATTAGGTTTGTTCAACGTAGTAGAACCCATTCAAAAAATTACCTACCCACGCAAAAGGCATAAACAAACAAACGCCACTCCAATTACTATTCAAGGACATTCTTCGCTCCTAAATATACACAAATTCTCGCGTATCCCCAATATAAGGTATCTGCTAAAGCTTTTAAAATGTTCCTATCATCAATAATTCAAAAAATTTACAAACGAAAATAAAAAATCACCTCCTTCATCATATAGATTTTCCTTCAGTCAGCAAGGATAATAAATTTATCCGTGTAAAGTGGTCATTAATTTTTCTCTTCCCCATGGAAAAACAACGACGACTACGACGATGATGACGGAGAAGCGCGTCAATTTCAGTGCGCACCATGGCAGAACAAACTGAAAACAGCGTAGATACACCACGTTCTGCGCTTGGTACGTGCCGCTAAAAAATTCTTATCGGGTTCATTTAGCAAATCGTCCTTGTAAACTTTTGCAATGATCATGATGAACGGGGTAGGGGGAGCGTTGGAATATCCCTTAAAACTCGCGAAATTAACATCGATGGTGTGCTTGGTGTTGCGAGTGTTCCATTGCACACACAGAGAATATCCAGGATATTGAAATTCCACCACTCGACGACAGCACGATGGTGAAATTATATCCTTTCGAAGAGCATACATATATTTGTTTGTGCACTTTTGTTTTCACTCACTCTTCACAGCCCCTTGCAATATAATGCGATCGATAAGGATTTTATTTCCGCACCGAGAAGTGGGGGTTGAATTAGGTCAGTAGCTAGCAAGGATATTGTTTTTAGTTGGTTTTTGCTGTTTTTTCTTTTAATGAATAAAGTGCCTGGATGATTAATTTCAATTTTGAGGTCCTCGCGGAGACATACAAGTAAATAATTCCATTTTTACAACACACAATGATTCCCTCGACGAGCTGTAAAATAATTCACACAAAGGTGGTGTTGTCCTGGCTAGAGTACCCAGCCACATGCACATCGTCGCTTATGAATCGATAAAACAACAACTCATTTTTATTTCATATTATTTTCAGGATTCAATATTTTCCATAGCTGGCACCCATCCACCATCCATCTATGGTCCTTTGTTGCGTTAAGCTAAAACCGTATCCTGGGAAATAATACAAACACACGCTGTTAGCCACAAAAAAAAGGGAAACACTCGGGAGTGTGGGAGGCACAATAGTATTGATTTGTTTGCGTTAGACCCAAGAGGGTGGGTGGGTTGTAAATATCCCATCAATATATTCATGCGTGCGTGAAAAATGTGGTAGTTTATCCTTAGACATTTGTTTTTTTGTTCTGAACGTTATTTTGAGACATTGTTTTCTGATTTGCCAAGTCGTTGGAGATAAAGATGAAGCAGCAGTCACTTGGCAGGCGGCAAATGCGTGACAGGATATGCTAAAGAATTTTTTTTTTCTATACGAAGAGTGAAAAAGCTTACATTCGTTGTCAAAGGGATTTTATTGATTTGCTTCTTGTTTGGTTGTTTGTCTAAATTTGACTTTGATTTCAAGGATTGTGCAAAAACTCATAATGGAGGTACATTCAACTTGAGAGAGAAAGTGCTCTTGGGCTATAAAATAAAAGTGTTTACTGCGAAGATTGTGCTGCGTAATTTGTTGAGGGCAATTTTAAGGAAATGTTTTTATTGGTCTTAAACAAGTTCTAAAGTTGAAAATTTTGCAATCCAGTAATCTAATTTAGGAGTTTTCATCTACGCCAACGGTGCCAATGTCAACAGAGTGTGTGCCTCTTCTTATATACTTAACATCTTGATGGAGAGGACAGCTCTAGAGATATAAAATGTCCTTAAAATGTAATTTTAAAAACTTCTGAATGTGCGCAAAATAGTTCTGTTTTTTTATGGTGCCTCCAACTTCTGGTAGAACTAATATACAAAGCAAATAAATAAAAACCTTTTAATACGTTTTGTGCCTCTCCTGGGCTGAATCAAGTTCAAAAATTCAAGTCTTATCCGTCAGAGATATAACACAACTTACTTTATATTGCGCTATAGCCCGGAGTGTGTATGACCTTCAAACAACTAGCCTCTTCACCCAACTGGGTGGGTGAAGAAACCTTCGGTATCTGGCAACCCTATGACATTGACATCTGTTTTCAGATCGGCTTATGACAGCCCGTGTTCGAAGTGTCAGTTTAAACGAATTTGTGCCATGAAACAGTACACGTCACCACAATGCGCTGTTATCGTGCAGTTTTACATTAAAATCATGTTCTCAATTGTGAAAACGCAACGTACGTATCGTGCAAAATATCGAGTTAGGGAAACGCCTTCAGATCACACCATCAGTCATTTACACCAAAAATTTATCACCACCGGCAATTTTGGTAAAGCCAGTCACCAAGGCTGACGTCGTCCGAGGTTGTATGATGAGAACATTGAGGCTGTACAGGCCAGTGTTGAGAGAGCCGTAATTATCGGGCCCTGATAACGAATTTTTTGATGCCAATTCTGACTGATAACGCCATGGACAACTTTTGATTCCAACAGGACGGCGCCACAGCTCATACAGCCCGAGCCACGATCGCTTTATTGCGTTCTTTGTTCCTCGGACGCCTAATTTCGAAAAATTGTGATTTTGACTGTCCCTCGCGATCACCCGTCTTAACGCCTCCAGACTTCTTTCTGTGGGGTTATTTGAAGTCCAAAGTTTATGTGAACAAGCCTAGAAGCCTTGAAAGACAATATATGACAGGAAATGGCAGCTATTCAGCCCGAAAGAGTGATGGGAAAGTGATGGAAAATGCCAAAATACGAGCACATTGCACCATTCGCTCTGGCGGCGACCATTTACGCGACATCATATTCAAAAAGTGATCACAACAAATTTGCAAGGTACAAAGTGAACGAAAAATGACTTCACAGCAAATATTTTTTTTTTAAATTATTACCAAAAACATCCCGAATGTTCAAATGGCCCACCCTGTACATATGTACGCTGGACTACAGCCTACACGATCAGACGAATTTGTTTCAAACTTCATATGTGAGGTGTATGGGGTCACAATTCGTGGGGAATTTTGAATTTTCATTCTAACTACAAAATTTTTAGCGACTTTTGGGTGAATAATAAATCTGGGTTTCGTATTTTTAGGAGCACTGAATTTCTGGTACGTCGTAGTAGGTTTTTTTTTAAAGCAATCTTCAAAAGTTTATCCTAGAACATCCTTGGTAAATTACCAGGGATAGCTCAAAGGGCTCTAAAAGTTTTACTGACAAGGTAGAGTACAAAGATGCCCCTAACCGGGCCAAGTATAAATCCAGATCTACTTCGCTGGAAAGAGTAATGCATCTCATTGAAAAATAATTGTATGGACTTCATTAAACTGTACAAGTTGTTTGAATCAAATCACTTACCAATTTCTCATCCTTCGCAAAAAGAAGGACATTTATCTGTAACTTTATTACCCATTTTCGTCGTAATTGCTGTTAGCCTACGTCCATCGACCCTTACAAGAAATTAGGTCACCACTGGCGTCACATTGCCTTCCCCCCCTCGAAAATAAATTCACAAAATAACTTATTGCAATTATCCTTTCGAATGTATCCTTGTGGTCGCCATCAGGGTAATGAGAAAATGTAAGAGATCGTTTCCCACTTTTAAAATGATTTACTTGAAGCTGTTTGTCATGAATGACTCCGGTTCGCAACGACCGACACGCATCGCATTCCATAAGGATTCAGTGTGAGATTCCTCCCCACAATAAATCTGAATCAAATTCAAAAAAAGGGGTGAAATTCACTTCGAAAACGATTCTTGAAAGATAAATGGTAGATAGACACTGGTTCCGGAGTAAATTCCATGGTTAACGTGACTAATGTCGAAACTTTATTCCGGAATGGGGGGTGATTTTTCTTAATTTAAGTGGGGTCCCTCTTCACCCTCTTCTCACAGCCTTAGTTGATATATTCGTCTTTTCTTTCATTTCAGGACGCAACACAATCTAGAATTCCGCGACTAGATGGCGTCACAAAAATCCCCCTTCCCGGCACAATACGAGGTCCAACAATACAAGTGCGACGTCCAACATCCTTCACAGGCCTGCGACCGCCTTCGCTGGCTATGTCATCGTTGAAAAAGTCCCTATCTGGAGATCGAATAAGTGAAGCGGCCAGTATTATGGGTAAGCGAACCGCTACTGCGGTGCGAAAATTTCTAACAAAGCCAGAGAAATCAGCTTCGCATATTGAAACGCTGACAAGGAAGTTCATTCCACCAACTCCGATCGAAGGAACGAAGACAGTTAGTAAAATGAAGGTTCCACCGGATGCGAGTTCTATTACTCCAAGACCGCTGACCCGATCGGAGACATTTGTACGGGAAGATGGCGAAAGTGAAGTGATTAAGATGGCTCAGAGTATGGCACAGTCTACGCCGATTACTAACCTGGATGAAAAGCGGGAGAAGGCATCACTTGGAGAAACTATAACTCTGGACAGTGGTCAGAATCTATGTAGAAATCAGACTTTAGAAGGGCCAACAGTGCTTACTGGGACCCCTAGGCCGATAGATTGCACCGTGAGTTTACACCGCACGAGGAATCTTAATGGAACGCACATGGTAAATGTGACGCAAAGTGTGGTGGTGTCACCGTTGGACGAGACTCGTTTTAGAACCCACAACCTAGATGTAACTCACAGCAAAGATGGCACTCATACGATTTTCTCTCCAAAGGCTTTCCATACCTTCGATTTAGAACAGAACCCACGCAAGGATGACACAGTGACCATCGCGCAATGCAAAAATCTGATTGATCTGCAAAGCTATGAGAATCTGCTCGACATAAGTATCCCGCCACTGGATCCGGATATCACCATAAAGCCCAAGAACACAGATGACACTCTGAAAAGCCTTATCAACCTAACGATGGAGAACACACTGCCACTGGCGCCGGACAAAACCAACATGAAGCTCGTTCTCAACTCCACCATGAATACAGAGCGTTTGCTAGACCTCACAACGAACGTGGTGTCGCCGGCTCGACACCTAATGAACATAACTCGGGATTTGATGGGTTCCCCCTTAGAGGAGAATGGCAAGAACAATACAAATCTCTTGTATATGACACGACACGAGGACATAGGCTTGACGGCGCCAGATCAAGGCATCTCACCCAACGACGAGCCCATGGAGGTGGACCGAGGCAGCGAGGAATTGCTTGAGCACCCACCTACACAAGCGATGCAGGAATTGAAACAGCACAAGCCTAGGTTCTCCTTTGGGCTGGATCTGACAGAGTCCACTTTGGACTGTTCGATTGAGCTATGCGATGTGTCACTGTCGTCGACGATACAGTCGGGTGTGGGCACCGCATCGGGTACACCGCCGCTAAAAAAGCAGAATTCCTTCGAAATGGACGAGAGTTTGGGCATTCTGACCCCAGATCAGATGAAGGAGTTCCTAGACTCGACTACAACAACGACTAACTTGGATCTGCCACTGGGAATGAATCCAAAGATGGCTTTCCATCAGATGCGCATCGATCAGACGCCATCGCCGGAGGATCTGCCTTTAGATCCCGTAGAAGTAAAAACAGATGTGGAGGATGTCGTCATTGAAATGACAAAGAGCCATCAGCAGAGCAATACGAACACCTACAATGAGATCTCCCAGACGGACACAGAGTCAAAGACGGACCAGATGACCAAGTCGAATGTCTCGAAAATCTCCACCAGCTTCATAACCAGTGTGACAAGTGTTACCAGCTTGGATACGGGCTATCAGGGCGATGGAGAGATGTCGAGACCGGCATCGCGTGGTGCCGGCGATCATTCGCCCTCGAATGGGCCCACCCGTAAACCAGCTCAAGTCAGCCGCCAGCCATCGTTCAATCAGAATCACAATCATCCTAATATTCCTATTCGGCGGCAAGATCCCATGACTGATTCGGATTTCTTTACAGAAAGCGATGCCGATGACATCTTCCATCGGGGTGATCGTCGGGCACAGGTGATCGATGGCCAGCTGTACGGTCCGATGCTGCAACCTGCCGCCAGTGTATTTATATCGGAGCAGCCCGAACAAATGGAAGACTCCTGCATGGAGTCCAGTGGCATCTTCACCGATGTCGAGAACAGAGGAGACGAAGACATTGCCCAAATGCGTGGCGATATCGATATGTCTCCCGATGACGGCTCCACCGATACCGTCAAGAGCAATAAGAATCAACAACAACAGAACGATCCGCAGAAGCTCCAAGATCATCAACAACAACAACAACAACAACCACCACAACAACAGTCACCGCCACAACCGTCAATTGAAAGTGAATTCCGTTCCGCATCGCCACTGAGTCAAGGTCAGTGGAACAACATGCTCACCGACAGTCAGACATCATCCACAATCCAGAGTAGCTTCAGTAGCAGTGATCGTATTAGCATGACCACAGATTACAATCCAACAACGGGCAACTCAAAGCGAAACTCATGTGCAGTAAGTGAGAACTGCAAAAGCTCTGTAGCCTCATCGAATGAAGCTTTATCCAGCGACACAACTACAAAAGCTTTATCGCGCACCACCGGCGGCAGTGTCGCTGATCATACGATCCACACAATCAGTTCGTCAGTGAAGAAGGTGAGTCCGCCGCGTAAACACGCATCACTATCGTCACTGTGTAGCGCGAGCGCTAAAAATGACAACAACAACACTATCATTAACGCCAAACATTATCGATCTACGGTGAATTCATCGATCCTACGTGACAGACAACAACAACTAACGGCAAAGTCGATCGCGTCGGTTTGTACTACAAAGGGTGGCAACAATGGTTGTGAAATGCCGGTAAGGGCCAGCACCTTCGCCTCCAAACAACGATCTTTGCCGGGTGTCGTCGCCGTAAATCTAGAGAACAAGAGTCCTGGACAACTCGGTTTATCGATCGCGTCGTCGCGTACGGGTAGTACGGCGGGTATTGCGGGTATCGCGGGTTCCGGTTCCGGTTCGGGTTCGCCAACATTACGAAAAATCTCACCGAACAAGTGGGACGCGGTAATGAGTAAAATTGCGGTAAACAAAATGCAGATGAAGAAGAACTACAGTGAAGTGAAATCGAAAGTATCCACCGGTGTGCTGAGGCGATCGCCTCCAAGTGGTGGTGGTAATAGTGGAAGTGCTAGTAAAGTGTCAACGCCATTACAGGATAACTCACCAGCGGTGGGCAATAGTAATTGCTCGAGTGGATTAGTGTCACCGCACACAAAGAGGATTATACAAGGAAGCGCTGCTAAACGGTGAGTTTGTGGGGGTTTTTGTTGTGCTTGAATTTATAGAGGGGGTAAGTGACAGTTGATTTGACAGGTGGGATTGCAACTTCATTACACTTTTATTTATTGTGTGTTTATTGTAAGTGACGTGTTGGTATTTTGTATGTCACTCTTAGGTGAGTAAATAATTTTATGGTATTCCTCAACGAAGCCAAGGGTGACCTTTACTATTATTACGTTATTAATGTTTTTTGGGAAACGCTTGTTATGCTAACAGTTAAACGGCACTGGGTAAAGTGAGAGGTTAGCAATTTTCATGAGAATTTCATTGTTTTAGGGAGGTAGAGTTACATTGTTATACTCGTCATGGCAGTAAGAGATTGGCTTCGATATCCATGACACGAATAGAGTTTTAACTCTCAATAGTTTTGAAATTTTCCAAAATTGAGTCGACTTCGGAACTTTAAATGCCTGAATTGTGGTCACTCTACAACAAAGCCAGAACTGATAGACTTTTGCAAAAAGATAGAAAATGCATCGCTGGTTAGAAAAATAAAAATAAAAATGAAAGCTAAGTGAAGATGGCATATATAGAGGGACGGTTATTAGTAGGTAGAAGAGGAAACATCCCACTTTCTGTGTCATTATTCAAGCGAGTTATTTTCGACGGGATTGCTCTATTCCAAAATAAACATCTGAATGGGTCTATAATGATCAGAGTGGGGTGTAGACGCGATTATTTTCCTTTCGTCAAACCCATTTCCCTAATTTATCCTTAAAGAAAAAACTCTGCCGGTCGGCGTCACATTTGACGATTATCAATAAAGACATCCGCAAACAAAAAATGATTACCATTAACTTCGTGCAAAAGAATGTATGTATACATCTTGGAAAATTCTGTACAATTTTGACAAATCATTCAAAACTTGACATTCACCTTATAAAAAATTTGGAAACCTAAAATTCCGATCGTGATAATTCTGTTGGTACAATGCACTATTTTCGAGATAATCACACTCAAAATCGATTTTCATTAGCTTTTTGTTAAAGTTGGCCATTTTGCTTGAAGAAGCATTTTCGACTTTTGGGGCGGATTTTATAGAGAATTCAAAGACCTAAAATTTGTATCGAAAAAATTTGTTTTTAGAGATATTCGCCAGAGATATTAGTCCAATTCAAAATCAATCTCCATAAATTTCGTGTTAAAGTAGAACATATTGGAAAATTTCGTATAATTTTGAAAAATTGCAAAAAAATTCCGACAATTTTTCGTACATCGTACTGTTTTCGAGAACTTTGTATGTAAAACTGACTTTTATTAATTACGGGTTAAAGTCCAACATTTTGAAAATTCTCAACAATTTTGGAAAATTGTGAAAATTTTGGCAAGTTCATTTTTTTCCTATTTGCCGGACAGACAGTTTCAAATATTGTATCTGCCTATAAGTGGAAATGTTCGCGATGATATTGAAAAGTATTGAACCAATTTCAATATGATTTTCAAGGAATGAAGATAAGGTTACGTTTGGGGGAACGTGTACATGAGTACATGAGTGTTCTTGCACGGGGGCGTTCATTGGTTCATTGTGTTCAACTTTTGTGTCGGTCATTGTTTGAACCAGTCTGTGCTCTTGATAAAATGTATTATTTCCATCAGTAATACTTGCTCCTCTGATTCCAAAAATAGTCTGTTCCTGGAATGACGAAGCCAATGAGTTTGTAAATTTTAACATTCGCATAGCAAGCGTTTGATGATTTCTATCTCCTCTGAATTCTGGTAGCTTTTGCCAGTTCTACGAGTTAGAAATCAACTTGACGGTCATTGTGCCTCTGACTTGAAGCTCTAGTCGATGAGTAACTCGACTTTGAGCACCTCCTACAGTTCAATTGGGTTGATGGATCCAACGATAGTAGATCCTCATCTGATAGTTGATCCAGGTAGTTTCTTCTTCTTCTAAATCACTACTCCACATCCCTTAAGCAGGTGCCCTGTTGTTTCCTCAACATCTCCACAGAATATGCTGTCTCCGTTTTGCTCTACGCCCAGTTTCCTGGGATGTTCCTTAAATCTACGGTGACCCTTTATTAAGTCTGTAAAAATGCAAAGCCGGTTTTCGTTGACCTTATTTCTTCTTCGGTTATAATTCCCGAAAAGTTCTTTGGACTTTCTCGGTTAAGGATATTCCTCCCAAAGTTTGATTCTTTTGCAATCCTCTTCCCTTCTTAGCTCCTCCCGTATTTTATTCGATCCGGGATCCTTTGGTCCGACAAAGGCAGTTCCCGATCCCCTTCTTGCTGCTTCGTTCCCTCTGCTCCCACCCTGCTACTCAGGGTGGTGGGTGACTTTGTTGTTTTGCACGTCTGTTAGAAATATGCAAGTATTGCTAAGAGCCCATACAGGTCCAGGCCTAACTTCTCGCAGCCACTCGTGTTGTGTGCCGCTCAAATGGTTGGGATATACAATTTTATTCCGTATCCGAAGGGCAATTTTATTCGATTGTGAGAATTTCTCATGATAATTTTACTCTCCGAAATTTGTCAAACGTTCGCGGAAGGAAAGAAAATTTTTTTTTGTGTTTTGTGGGATTCGAACCTTGAATTTCCTGCTCTCTGGTCTTACTAGAACCACTTGATTGTCTATGTCCAAACCATCCAATTCGGGCCGATAAAAAAAATGACAGTTAGCGTCTCTTCTCTCTCATTTCTGAAGATATATGGCCCGATGTCGCCGCCTGACCAAATTCCACACCAATCAGTGAGTTTTTGTTTTTTTTTTGATGCAAAGGTAGCACCTGGAACTGTTGTGGATTGGCATCGTCCCAAATCCGACAATTTTGATTATTTATGAAGCCATTCAACCAAAAAGTTGATTTTCGTTTGGCGAACAAAGCACGAATTTTTATAATAAATTTTCACAATCTCGACGAATTGTTGAAGCGTGTAGTTTTCCATGATTAAATAGCAGCTGTGACAGAACACAATCGTCACAGAATGACAGCGCTGTCATTTCAAACATAGCCACAGTCCACAACCAGCTGTCAAATTTCAGGAGTGCCTACTAAAAGGCCGTGTTCTACAAGAATTGCAATATTTATGTGCGACATTAATGCATTTTTTCCAAAGTATAAGGTGCATGTCATGACAAAATTTATTTGTGTACATAATAGAGAGAGTCCTTAGCATTGTTAACTTTACATAATGTGCTGCATTGTTAAGTAAGGCATAACCTACATATCTACGTATTCACATTGTCGCGATAAATTAAGTAATTTATTTCTAAAATTGAGAAATGTCAATGCCGGTCAAACTCATTTCAAAAAATTGTCACCAAAGTGCTTTAAATTATTTAATTTATTTAAAAATACATTATTGCACAATTTCAGACATAATGATGTATCTTTTGAATATTTTTTTGTTAGAAAACCATCAAAATAAATCTTAATTCCCTGGCGTTCGAGTGATTAGTTGGCTTAGCTTTATTTTCAATAGCATTTCATCGCACATCTGTCATGTTTACAACAGTATTGTTGACGCTAAACGCTTGATCTCTAAACACACACGAAACTGAAACGCGCAAAGCCCAGCTAAAGCAGAGACGCATTTCACCTACAGGCACCTACTTCGGTGATGTGTGTATTTCTGTCATCACCATACGAGTGTTGCGTGGAGTTGTTTAGATGTCGCTTCGTTCAGTGCATTGAACTATTCACTGCAGCATCTACACCGGCAACATGAAACATAGTGCGGTGGTTGCACTACACTTGTTAGGCGTTTATTATCACATATCTTTGCGTGGCGTAGATCAATCTGTCAACACACAAGGTTGCAACACTTTTATGAAGTGTTTCGTTGTATGCTTTTGTTATTGTTAGATCAGGTGTGAATTTTTTTTAGTTTTGTTCGTTAGACGAAAGGGGCTTACTTTATCTTGAGATAGGCATTTTGTTATCACTCTTAAACAAATATGTTTATCAAAAAAAAAAAAAAAAATAACCGGCGGCTGTAAAATGACACGTCACTGCTAGATCGTGGAGCTTTGGTTTATGGCTTGTTTGGTTTTCTTTAATGAAGTTTGATAATCATTCTCTGCTCCTCAATGAATCGTTTTATTTGAATAACTATAGACTATAGATAACATTTATTACAATGTTTGTCTTTGTTGTGAATGCTACAATTTGTGTTAGGTGCTATGAGAATCTATTCTAATAAAGCAGTGCGAATTAGGTGAAAAATGTCGGAATAAAACTTTGGTTAGATTGAAGAATATGCCACCTGATGGTATAAACAAATTAACTCAAATCAATTAAACGAGAAAAGATGCGCAAATTTTCGAGAAAAGGACATTAAGAGAACTCATAAGCCTAGTTTACACAGCTGATTTGGTCTGCCACCAAGCCTAAGTATTGTACAAATGTCATCGGTGTAGAGGCTTTGAATACAGCACTCTGTATACTGGTTTGGTTAGTCTACAAGTTTAGGTAACCTAGACTTTATTTTGGCATAATCTGCAGTGCGTTAAAACTCCGAACAATTAGGTTTTCTAGCACGCGCATGTGCAGAAATAAATATAAGGGTTTCAAGTGCGCTGGTGATATAACGTAAATATTGTATTATTAAAAACCATTAAAGCTCTTCAGATGGCGGTTTTTAAGCAGCAGAATATGAGGCTTTAGTCCATATATTGATCAGCATATATCCTTCCATAGATGTCACTGTTGCCTTCAAACCCACCATCTGACGGGCTTCGTTTCGTTTTTCGTAACAAAATGTTCTCGTCTCATCATTCGTCTAATTATGTACAACCTTTTTATTTAGTTTTGTCCATCTGCAATATGTTTTATCACTGCAAAATAAACTTCGTGGACATCGCAAGTGGGACAATAAAATGTGGCTCTTTGAAATTACATTTTGACATTTCCATAAAAAAGCACCATCTAGCGCATGCTGGAAAAACTAATAGTTCGGAGTGTTTACAGATCGTGGACTATACCGAAAATCACATAAATTTGTGTATTGACCCAACCAATGTCATTTGTATAATACTTGGGCTTGATCCCAAACAAAATCAGCGGTGTAAACAAGAACAACGTCTTGAATGAGGGTTTTAAAACATTTATACAATTGTACTGCTTCGGATTTCAGAAAGCGTATATACTAAATTTGATCATCTTAGTCCAATATTTAAAGTCCAAAAACTGGTGACATACAGACGGACGGACGGACATACTCGTAGCTAGGTCGATATAACCTTGTGATCAGCATCCAAAGTTATATCGATCTAGCCGTGTCCGTTTGTCTGTCCGTTCGTCTACCTATCCGTCTGTCTTTCCGTCTGTTTGTATGTCACTAGTTTTTGGGCCTTGCATTTTATTTACGTATATACTTTTTAGAATCCGACGCAGTACAAGTAATAATTTTTGAAATCCGTCCACAAATACTCCGACTTTTAAAAAATTTGTTTATTTCAATATTTTTAGAATATTTCCTACATTAAATATCTATTCTCTAATATCTAATATCGTTTCAAAAAAAAAAAAACGGGTAAGTCGGCATGCATTGGTTTTAATACATAGCATTCGAATTCAACGAAAACGACTGAATACAAGATGCTGAAGCTAAGGCGATAGTTCCATCGTACGAAGACGGATTCTACCAATAAACTGTTTATCTAGGACACGACACTCGGAAATCAGAAAAAGTTACCGAAGCCTTGAAGAAATTGAATCTATTCGTTACCACTTAGAACTGTTTTGTCTGAAGTTTGTAAAACCCAGTGATGGAGCGAAATTAAAGAATGGGCAGGAGGTATATAGTGAGGTGGCAATGCGCGTTAATTTCAAATCTTTACAAATCACATTCGCGTTAGAAAGATCATGCTCTAGCTAATAAAAGATTCAGGGCAGTCACTTTTTTAATGAACTACGAGACTTTCGAAGCGAAGGACTAGTGTTTCTAAGACAGAGTTCGAAATTTGCAACCAAAATGGAATATTCCTGCTATATACTCACAGCTCATATAAAAGTTCCTTATAGTTTTTTCTAAGAATATCCTCTAGAATTTGTAAACAACAACAATTTGTAAATTTTAAAAAATTGGTTTTAAAAACATAAAAGGTGGGTATGTATTTTAACCAAGCCACCGTCTACGATTTCTAATTGCTTGTCGTAAGGGAATACTGGTCCATGTCATAGGACGTCTTGTGGTTGTGGTTGTGGTTCTTGTAGAGGTCGTAGTAGTTGGAGAAGTAGATGGAGTTGTAGTCTGTGGAGAAGTAGATGGAGTTGGAGTCTGCGGAGAAGTTGATGGTGTTGGAGTCTGCGGTGAAGTTGATGGAGTTGGAGTCTGCGGAGAAGTTGATGGTGTTAGAGTCTGCGGAGAAGTTGATGGAGTTGGAGTCGGCGGAGAAGTTGATGGTGTTGGAGTCGGCGGAGTAGTCGACTCGGTGATGCTACTCTGTGTAGTTGAAGAAGTTTCGGGATCAGTACATATGCACGTGCAAACGGTGGTACATTCGCATGTACAAGTGACGATGCCCTAAAATTAGATCAAAAGCTTTTATTCTAATTGAACTTTAATAAATTGTATTGATATACTTGGGCAATCGAAAACAAAGTCAATCCAAAAAGAAAAGCGAAAACGAATGATATCCTCATTGTTAAACTGTTACGAGTTTTCACTGCCAGTAGAATTGCAATACTAGTAAGTTGCACTGTCCAGCGCAGCATTTAAATAGATACTCGTACTCGTAGAATTAGAACAAAGAGTAAATTCTTAATTGTTTAAACTTTTAAACAAATAGTGTTAATAGGATCAATTGTTCTTAAAAAAAAAGAAAAAAAGACAGATGCAAGTCTGGTGACTTTATTTATTCGCTATAAAAAATACCTATTTCAGCTGGCTAGGATCGTATAATCAAATAAAAAGTCTTTCCATGCATCGATAACTAATCGAGTATAAAACAAAAACGTCATTGGTTATGGCAGTCGAGCTAGTACGTTCTTCGAACTCAGTAGATAATTTGAATTATTTAGATAGTTATTTTGACATGTATCCATCTGGTATATATGTACGTATGTATGTATGTATACGTATATCGCCTTAGTGGATGATAAGCTCGTCCATTGTACTTAGTCCATGAATCTTCCCATTTGCTTCGATTTTGCAGAAGAACTTAGAGAAGAACAAACTTTTGCCTAAGTCCTGCCAATGGCTTTCAAAAAGCATGGAATATTTGCAAAGTCGAGCTCAATTAGTTCCTTATCCTGTAGCGTGAAATTATCTTAGGGAACTGTCTTTGCAATCATTTAAGAACCTCTCAAATCTTTCGTTGATATTCCGATGTCGTTTAAATGAGGGTCATTTACATTTTCTTCCAGGTTTGTCACAAATCTAGATATGTCTTTTCTTGATGTGCCTACTACCACTTTCGTCTCCTGACATTTGCTAAGCCTGTTATATGAGTCGTAGTGTTGTAGTCGAAACACCTTAGATAAATTACAGATAAGGTCAGCGATCCTGATCAGACTAGAGTACTGGCTTTTTCACTTCACGAAATAGCTGCGTGTCCAGAATATTTCAGTGAAATTAGGATGCCTTATGGAGTAGGCTGACTCAACAAGACTTTCTTCTCCAGAAAGGTTCCGGGCTTATACTCCTGAACATTCATTCAATGACTACAATTGGACTTCTTCCACTTAACTCTCTATATACGTAGATGCCTGACACACGCGTATGTGTTTAAGGGAATTTGGTCTAGGGCTTACATTACATTACCAGGCGAACAAATAGTTTCGAAGGCAAGAAGCTTTAAGCTTAATATGTTATATTAGCATATTTTCTAAACAGGATGGCAGCCATTTATTGCGGTTGCAATTCACGTCAAGTCATTGTTGGCTTTGTAGCCAACTGGTATCTTTATTTTTCATGTAATTTCGAACATTACTGTGTATACAGTTCACAAAAAAATACGTATATTGATGAAAGTCTTGGTTTGGAGGGAGTTATGGCTTCTGCTCCCACTGGACCTTATGACATTTAGCAAACGAAGTGATATACCTACATAGTATGTCATCTTGACAATCTCGGATTATCTCTATGGCTGCTGAGGAGGTCCTAGATTGAGACGCGATGACTCCCAGGCGGGGTATTTTTGTTCCTATTACCGGCCCCAAAGAAACATTAAGTGAAAAAGAATGAGGATGAGTGGACTTTCGTCGATTTCAAGCTCCACGTCTCGCCAAAAGCTTTCCGCCACATCTAATGTAATCAATATGCTATTGATATAT